>OU343220.1:281559319-281754789 GCA_910596185.1 Chrysanthemum makinoi | reverse complement strand
TAAGTGCATTAGAGGTATGACTTTCTACTTATCTCTAAATGACATTAGCTTGTTAAATAAGTATGTTTTCCTTGTATTATTTGATTATCCTTTGTGCTTATACTCATTTTACATATAGCTTCATTAGGAAGCTTTTCTTTGCATGTTTGTTTTCGTCTAAACAGGATTATATAATTTGTGTTTTATTTCATTTAATCCTAAAATTATATCTTTCTAATAATAAAACAAAAACACAAATATCAAAAATTCCTAGTTCCCATAAAACCTCCCATCCGTCATCTACTCCATCAAATCCCACTTTTCAAACTGACAATTTCAAAAACTTCCTCTCTTCAAATCTTCATCTTCCATTTCATTTCATCCGAAAACAAGAAGGCTCGCCATCAACAACATGGTTTACATCAGCCCTCGTACTCATCGCCTTAACACTCATCGCTTCTTGTGTTCCTATGATGAAATTCTCATACGGAGACATATACTTTGTGGGTAATGTTAATCTACATTGGGATCATATACCCAATCCTTTTGTATCAATCTTAGCATTAAAATAAAATATTATTAATAGTCTAGTTTATCTAGATTATTATTATCATAATGTGTTTGATATTTTGATTTATATGTTTCGTGTTCTCTCATGATACATTAGAAGTCATGTATGCATGTTAAAAGAAAATGTAGGCTAAAACACATATCTTGGTATAAAATTCTAAAACCTATGTGATAACGCTACACGCGTCGTTCGGGGTCAAAGGAACTTCCTTTTCATCGACCAAGTTTTTCAACACCCTAGGCAAAGGAACTCAATCGTGTTGTAGTGTAGTATTAGGTGCACGGGAATTGATATCGTTCTTAGGGGAATAGGAATGCTAGTGAGAAGTTACTTACGCTAAGGGCAGTCATAAATATTATTTTTACCTTTATATTTTTTAGGAAATGGAAAGTGTACCGAATCTCGGTTTGGATTTGGGTTGGAGTATTTCTAGCGATTACTTCTACTTATCTAATTATCTAAACTAAGGTGTATGTAATCTATGTCTAATTATTGTGTGCTCGTATGATGATTTAAAATGTGTTTACTTAGGTTTTATTACCCTTATTATTCCTATTGATGGCTGGATTTGTCCTTATTCTTAATCTGGGTTGGTGTCTAAAGTCTAGGGTAGCTTGTCCCTATTCCTTTGAAACTACAAAGGTTATAGCCTACAAAAATCTCTAGGATTTATAAACTCAACTCTAAGGTACTCTTCGGATGGTTTAGTCTACAATGACTCTAGGTATTATAAAAGTCAAAGAATAATCAATCATTACAATACATTACGAATGACCTATCGCAATACTAGATCATTAACAATTAAGATGTTAGGACAACCAATCAATATTCAACAATCAGGTTTCATATTCCCTAAGCAAACACACAAGTAAATTAATTTGGATATGGAGAACATGCAAGCATACACACAAATAATTGAAGACATAACTGAATTAATGAAGTAAAAACACTGGTCTTGATGTATAGGTATGGAACCCAAAAATACTCCAAAGACAGCCCTTTGGTTCGGTTTAGGTTTTTACCAAAAGACTACACTCAAAACTAAAAAATCGGATTCTATATATAGGATTACAAATGCACGGGCGTTACCTTATGATTTGTGACGCTTCGCCACATAGGGTTTCGCCTTTGGCCACTTAGTCTCATGTATTCTGTCACCCATGTTTGTGACGCCGTCCCTCTTCAAAGACTGACACGCCGTCGGATCAAATCAGCCCCAGTTGCGACGAATCTACTCTTTTAAAACCTCAAGCCGGCCACTTGAAAATAAGCACTTGGCTTACCGAGTCAGTTGCCAAAGTGGTCCGACGGGCGTCATAGAGAATAACCTAAAGCCACCACCTTCAGTTTTAGCAGCAGCCTGAGTGTCTCGACTTGACTTTGGCCATTTTCTTCGTATATTCTTTCGTCCTAATAAGTGTCATTCCATTTTGCCTTCAACATACCTAAAAGTGAAAAGGAACTATATTAAATAATAACGGATACAAAAAGTGATCAAATAAAGGCTTAAACGACCCCTCAAAAAGGTACATTTTAAAACCTTATCAAATATCCCTACACTTGTTTTAGGATTTGGAAAATCCAGTAGTTAAAGTGTCGGTCACCTCAAGTATATGTAATCGTTAGAAAGCTCGTAGTCGTAGTTATTTGATGTTAAGGAGTATTTAGTTAAGTAACACCGTGGAGGACGGACGGGTCTTTACCCACTGTATGCCTGATCCACGCCCGTCAAGTGGCGTTTTATTGTAAGACTATAAATACTCTCTACCCCGGTAGAGAGTTGGAGCTCATAATAAGATTTTTCTTTCTCTCACTAAGTTCCCAAACCTCTAACTTTCTCTCTCTAAAACTCATCTTATACACCTACTTTATTTATGGTTTGATGTGTATGTGAAATCCAATATGTTACAAATGGTATCAAGAGCCATGGTTAGATCATCTCTTACATATCCTTGGATTTCTAGTGGTTTTAGATGGTTTTTTAGTTTGAAAAAGTTTAGTGGTTTTTGCATCATTTGGTTCATTTCTAGTGTTAAAGTTTGAATTTTGGGTGTACTTTTGTGTTTAGGATCATTGTATGTGCTTGGGTTTTGATTTGGTAAGCTTGAATCACTGTGGTTGAGCTTGTTTTGGATTAAAAAGTGTGTTTTTAAAGTTTTTCTTGGTAGCGACTTGGCTCTCAGAGTGATTTTCATGCTAGCGACTCGCTTGTAAAAAAAGGTAGCGAAGTTGTGGTGAGTTTAGTAGCGACTTGGTCCTAGCGACTTGTTTCTTTAGACAAGCCGACAAACAGTACACTTAGTGGATTCTCCACTACTGGTAGCTGACTTGGTAAGGTAGCGACTTGCTTTCAATTTTGATAGCGACTTGTTCTTTAAGTTTCTTAGCGACTTGGTGTTAGCGATTTGGACCTTAGCGAGTTGCTATTTAGCGACTTGACATCCTAGCGACTTGGTGCAGCTTAGCGACTTGTTTGTCAAAATTTTAGCGATTTGGAACTTAGCGACTTGTTTTGTTATTACTTAGCAACTTAGTGCTTAGCAACTTGGTTCAAGGATTAACTAGCGACTTGGTTGATCTTTTGTTTGTAATATGGTTTTCTCTTGATTTAGTAAAATCTCGTGAAAGAATCTATTTCCCGGTTTAATCATTGAGTTATAAAATCCCGTGTAATCTTTTAACATGTCTACCAACGTACCTACAATCATCTCCACTGTTGTCGAGGATGTTCAAGCAGTACTGGTTCAGATACGTCCACCCATGCTTGACGAATCGACTACGACTCTTGGGCTCAAAGAATCGATTGTAATCTGTCTTGGAAAGGAAAATGGGGTCAACATTCTCAAATCGATTGATGAAGGACCTTATCAGATTGAGACTACAAGAGACTTAATTGACACAGCTGCAGATGGAACAATGATCTATGGGATAGCAGACCAAAGACATATGATGAGCTCAATGATAAGGAGAAAAAGAGATTCGATGTCTTGATATCGTGGGCTTCTAACATCATACTTCAAGGTCTTCCAAAAAATATCTACAAGCTTATCAATCACAACATCGAAGCAAGCAAGGCAGTATGGGATAATGTCAAGATGCTTCTTTCTCGGTTGAATTAACTATGGAAGACAGAGAATCACAACTCTATGATGAATTTGAGCACTTCAAGATGAAACCAAATGAGAGTGTCTATGAGTATTACGTGAGATTCCACAAGCTTGTTAATGACATGAGGAACATCAGAATGACTATGCCAAACATTCAGTTGAACTCAAAGTTTGTGAACAACATGAATCCCGAATGGCACAAGTTTGTCACCTCTGTGAAGCTAACCAAAGGATTGAAGAATACAAACTATGAGCAACTCTATGCCTTCCTTCTACAGAATGAGAGACATGCTATGTTTGAAAAAAGGATTCTTGATCAGTTCAAAACCAACTAGGGAGAGACAAGCTCATCAAATGATTCAACTGCCTTCTACTCAAACATTGGAATTACCACCAAAGTATCTCAAGTTATACCCATGGGTAATGGTAATCACAAACTCATTCCCGATCCTATGTTCAAACAAGCTTGTACGATGCAGTGGGAAACTTCATTAATCAACTGGCTCTCATGATTAGTCAAAACATGAACTCTCTCCCATAAACCAACAACAACCTCGAACAAAGCATCTAATCACACAATCAAGCCAACTGGAGATGGGAAGGTTATGGTACAACCAGTTCAAGAAAGGCAGTATGAACAAGGAAGAGGTGGAGATGGTAGAGGTTATGCTTGCAAATCGAATAGGGGAAGGAATGGAAATCAGGGACAAGCAAAGCCGATCAAGTGTTACAACTGTGGTGGTGAGGGACATATTGCAAGGAACTACACATCGCCAAAACGCCTAATGCAGTACTTCAGGATAAGATGTTGCTTGTGCAAGCTCAGGATAATGGGCGCTTTGGATGAAGAGGAGTTGTTGTTTTGCCGAGGGAAATGCCAAGACATATGATGATGTGGATGAGGAGCAAACAATTCAGAGATAGGCCACAATCATCGAATGCCTTTCAAGTCACTGATTGTGATGCATACGACTGACGTTGATGATGATGAACCTACTGGACAAACCATTTTCATGGCTAGCATTTCTCCAATGGTCCCTCCTAAAGTCTCTTCATCACCACAAGCTGGTCCATCCAAAGACAAAATCATTTCTGAGGTACTAAAACTATACGATGAATTTGATGAGCAAAAGATACATGACAAAGTACAATCAACGTGAATTATTGAGTCAGATATTGAAAATATGGGTAATATCAATGTTGTCCCATATGATCAATATGTGAAACAAAGTGAAAGTGAGATTGTACCAAGTGATGTATCTTATGCAGTCAATGATGACTATGCTTTTGACGAATACAATGCATGTGCCCCTGATGATTCGTTATCTCGAACTTAATGCCTATAAAGAACGTGTTGCTATTTATGAAAAGAGCTAAGTTTGAATTAACCACCCGTGAGCAGGAGATGGATGACCAAATGCGTACAGTTATTAGAAAAAGTAACCTTAGAAAAGAAGTCTTAAAACAAGAGTTAAACTCCTTACAAGAAAAGCTTTCTAAAACTGCTAAGCAAAAACAAGAACTTCAAGAAAATGTTAAAATGCTTAAGCAAGAATTCAATGCTAAGGAATCGAAACTTTTGAATGATTTTTCCAATCTAAAAACTTTGAAAAACAATCTTGAAAATAAGTTGTACGTACAAGGAATACCATTCAGACTGCTCACATGATCACTAAGCATAGAGTCTTAAGCGTTAAGCATAGCATTCCCCTTGTTGAGGAACTAAACCCTGAGGTCATTAAAAAGGCTAGAGCTGCAATAAGGTGATCTATGATGGAAATGAGATTCTTAAACCTAGACAGAAACCTAGTTGCGTTGAGTGCACTGAGGAAGATAGAAAATTAGATGATGCATCTAGGAGAAAATGAATAAGAAGCTAGAAGATCCTGAATGTAAAAAGAATAACATTAAGATCAAACCCCACTGGTTTCCTTGAACAAGTTTAAGCCTCAAACGTTGTTAACTCCTAACAAGTGTTCTGAAAAAGGATTTAGATAAGCAAAAAGGAGAGAATCTAGTTGTAACAAACCCTCCCCTTAGGAAAATGCCTTGATGTTGTGTATCCTCCAAATACACCAATGCATTTAGTTCCTAGAACTATCGCCACTAAAAGCAAGACCTTAATCAGTCAATATGTTATCTTTCAATTATTTGTTGATTTTGAGAAAACTTGTAAGAAAAGGATCACACCCACTGGGATAACTGAAGGGGAAAGGGGTTTTGAGCAAACTAAAGAATATTATTTTACTGAGGTCATGCCTTTCTTTAAACAATTAAAAGGTCAATTTAAGAGTCTTAAAAGGGGATGGACTTAGATATTAAAGAAATGGAAAAGGAATTTGATGCAATGATTGTTGAGGTTAGTGAATATGAGCGAGCATTAAAATATAATGAAATTGAGAGGAAGAACTTGCATACCTTAAATGAGAATTTGATTTCTGAATGTATCTCTCAAGATGTGTTTTATAACGCTACTAATTGTTCTATTAATGCTTCTCAATTTCATGAATTATCTGTTGCTTTGAAAGTCTCCTATGATCGTGTCATTGAGCTTGAAATCAAAAACTCTAAACTAAGTGAGAAAATTGAACTGGATGATCACGATAATTTGGTAAAACATTTTTCTAAGCTAGAAGTTGAACATTTTGATTTACAACTAAAATATCAACATCTCAAAGAAAATGTTAAAACCTCAAACATCAAGATATCCTCGGATGTTCCAGAGTTTGATGCAGTTTTTGAAATAAACAAACGTGATGAACAGATTCAAGCTCACTGTAACACAATCAGAAAGTTGAAAGCCCAAATTTCTCAATTAAAGGGTGAAAAGAACAATGTGACTGGCTCCCAAATGCCTCCTCCTTTAGATTCTCGAAATTCTCAAAATTTTCATCTTCAAAACTTGGTTAATGCTTTACAAAAGGAAAATGAGAGTTTTCTAGAAGAAAATGAAAAGGTTAAACGTCATTTCAATGAGTTATTTTAGTCAATAAAAGTCACCTGTCGAACAAAAAATAATGAAAAAATAACTTCTTTGCAAAAAGAAATTGAGAATCTAAAGAGTCGTAAAAGGAAATGCCAATGACCAATGGGCAGAATGGTGCTTCAAAGGTGCATGTTTGTAATAAATATGCTTTGTCTGGGAAATATGTTCCTCCTCATCTTAGAAATAACAAACTTGCTATTCAAACATATTTCTCATACCTTAAGGATAGTCCTAGAATGTCTCTCGTGAGATTGTAGAAGAGGATAAGTTAGAGAAACCACTTGATAATGCAATAGGCCATGCATGCTTATATGCCAAACGATCTCAAGAACTTCTAGAGTGCTTAATTACAATATGTCCCTAAATCCTAGGTGAGCAAGTCAATCCCTTGATACCTTGTTCTATGCCTAGTGCCAAGTATGCAAGTCATTCAATGCCCAATGGTATGAATGTGAACTTTAGTATGCCTTCAAGTAGTTCAGATCCCAAAGACCTCCAGTATTAAAAAAATGAACCTCAGTGTGCCTTCAAATACAAGGAATGATAGGACCTCGCAAGCTAAGAATGTGCATTGGAAGAGAGTAGAAGATCACCCTAGGAACACTATGTTTGAGTTGAATAAAACGAATCGTGTTGATTCCGGTATTAGCTATAAGCGTAGAATTAATGCAATTCTACTACTTTTGGCAAAACATGTAATGATGATTGCGTGGTTTCTGTTACTAATCTTGAATGTGGTATGAATGATTTGTCTAATGCTGTCAAATGCCCAGTTAAAATTGTTAATGTTAAAATTCAAGCTAAGAAGGCTAAAAGGCAAAGGCGAAAGAAAGTTAGAAACATTGAAACCCACAGAAGAACATTTAGTAAGATAGGTTATCAATGGATACCTTTTGGCCATAAGGTTAATCGGGCTTGCCCTCAATCTAATAAGACAATGCCCACTAGAAAATGGATGCCTACGGTAGAACTATTCCCTTAAGAAGTGAACATACTTTGAATAGGTCAAATACTGGACACCAACTGCATCTATTCCTAATGATTCCATTGCTTCTATTTCTAATATGGGTGTTTCTATTTCTGATGTGGGTGTTCCAATCACTGTTATTAACCAAGTGGAACCCATTCTTGCATGGGGATCCCAATTATCCGCTTATCCATTCTTGTCTGTGTTCAACTGCAGATCGTTCAAATCAATCTGTGGTACTTGGACTCAGGCTGTTCCAAGCATATGACTGAGACCGTCATGCTCATGAACTTCGTGAGTAAATTCATCGGACTGTAGATTCGGGAACGACCATTTTGGAGCAATTATGGGTTATGGTGATTATGTAGTTGGCAAAAGTGTAATCTCCATGGTATATTATGTGGAAGGTCTTGGTCATAATTTATTCTCTGTTGGTCAATTCGTGATTCCATCTAGAGGTGGCCTTTAGAAAACATACTTGCTTCGTTAGAGAACTTGATGGTGTGGAATTATTAAGAGGTACTCGTGGTTCTAACCTATACACCATCTCTATCGAAGACATGATGAAGTCTTCTCCAATCTGCTTGTTGTCAAAGGCTTCGAAAACAAAGTCATGGTTATGGCATCATTGTCTCAATCACTTGAACTTCGGCACCATTAATAACCTTCCAAAGGATCTTGTCGAGGCTTACCTGATTAAAATATGAAAAAGATCATCTTTGTTCAGCTTGCCAATTGGGTAAAAGCAAGAAATATGCCCACAAACCAAAACCCACAAATTCAGTAATGGAAGTTCTTCATACCCTTCATATGGATCTGTGTGGACCAATGAGAGTGCAAACAATAAATGGGAAGAAATACATTCTAGTAGTTGTTGATGACTACTCTCGATTTACTTGGGTAAAGTTCTTGAGGACAAAGGATGAAACTCCAGATGTCATCATCAAACTAATCAAACAACTTCAGGTTCGACTCAACAATACATTCAGAATTGTTCGAACAGACAATGGCACAGAGTTTGTTAACAAAGACTTAATTCAGTTTTATGAAAGTGTTGGAATCAGTCGTTAAAGAAGTGTTCCACCTAACCTCAAATGAACGGTGTAGTTGAAAGACTAAATCGAACTCTTGTGAAGCCGCAAGAACAATGCTAATTTATTCAAAGGTTCCAATGTTTCTATGGGTAATAAGCTTATAGCCACGCTTGCTACACCCAAAATCGTTCCCTTATACATACCTCTCATGGAAAAACTCCATATGAACTTTTTCATAAACAAAACCTGATCTCTCCTACCTTCGTGTGTTTGGTGCTTTGTGCTATCCAACTAATGACGGTCAAGACTTAGGTAAATTAAGAGCAAAGGCAGATATTGGAGTTTTGTTGGTTATGCACCAAACAAGAAGGGTTACCGAATCTACAACAAAAGAACCCAAATATCATGGAAACAATTCACGTTACGTTCGATGAGCTGACCGGTCCAATGGCTCCAGGAAAACCAGCTGGACCAGAACTCAATTTTCATCAAGTAGTCCTATCAATTCTACTCTTATTTCTAATCCCTCTCCAACAACTCCTTATGTACCTCCATCGAAGATGATTTAAAGAAATTGTTTGATCCAATGTTTGATGAACACTATGAACCAAATGCTGATGAAATGTCAATTCCATCAACAGAGGCTGCTCCTATTCCTGTGAATGAAGTCAACCCTTCAGTCTCAATATCATTAAGTCAAGAAGCCGCGATCACTTGTCTCATCAACAAATCATCAATCATCGAATGTACATCATGGAATTGTTTCTGGCATCAATGATGAAGTTAATCCCTTTGCTACCCATGAAGATGCTCCATTTGAAAACATATTTGCTCTTGAATCATCATCAGAACCATCTTCATCGAGACATCGACAAGCTACTTCCAGTTCCACAACAACAACCACATGAACACCTTATAAAATGGACACATGATCATCCATTGGACAACATCATTGGAAACCTCTCTCGCCCAGTATCCACCGAAACAACTTGTTATTGATGCCTTATGGTGCTTCTTCAACTCCGTACTCTCTAAGATCGAACCTAAAGACGTTAAAACCGCTATGAATGAAGACAACTGGTTCAATGCCATGCAAGAAGAAATTCATGAGTTTGATCGATTAGATGTATGGGAATTAGTACCTGCTCCAGACTGTGCTATGATCATTGCTCTAAAGTGGATCTTCAAAGTGAAGCTTGATGATCATGGTGATGTCTTAAAGAACAAAGCTCGATTGGTTGCAAAAGGATATCGTCAAGAGGAGGGTATTGAATTTGAAGAATCATTTGCTCCAGTTGCTCGCATCGAGGCAATCAAAATCTTTTTGGCTAATGTTGCAAGTAAGAACATGGTAGTCTATCAGATGGATGTAAAGACAGCTTTTCTTAACGGAGATCTAAAAGAGGTGGTTTACGTCATCCAGCCAGAGGGTTTTATGAATCCAGAGCATCCTACTCATGTCTATCACTTGAAAAAGGCCCTTTACGGTTTGAAGCAAGCTCCTAGAGCATGGTATGATACGCTGTTAAAGTTTCTTCTATCTACTGATCGATTCAAAGAAGGGAGCAGTTGATCCGACATTGTTCACCCAAAAGTCGTGCAAACATTTAATTCACGTTCAAATTTATGTTGATGATATTATCTTTGCCTCGACTGACCCCAATGAATGTGATCGTTTTCAAATGAAATGGGTTCCAAATTTCAAATGTCAATGATGGGACAAATGTCATTTTTCTTGGGATTACAAATTTCACAAAGTCCCTGAGGCATTTTTATAAATCAATCTAAATATGCAAATGAGATTTTAAAGAAATTTGGATTTGTTTCATGTGACACCGTTGACACTCCCATGATTGAACGTACTAATCTGGATGAGGACCACTCAGGGATCATGGTAGATCAAACGAAATATCGTAGTATGATTGGATCCCTGACGTACCTCACAACTAGCAGCACAGACATCTTGTTCGTTGTGTGCATGTGCTAGATATCCGCTAAGCCTACTAAAAAGCACCTTGAAGCGGTTAAACGGGTCTTTCGGTATCTCCAAGGAACCATCAATATGGGACTATGGTACCCGAAGGACAACGGTATGTCACTAATGCCTATGCAGATGCCGATCATGCGGGATGTCAAGATACACGCCGAAGCGTACCCGAGGTGCTCAATTTTTGGGTGATAAGCTTGTGAGTTGGTCTTCAAAGAAGCAAATGAGTACTTCTATTTCCTCTACAGAGGCTGAATACATAGCCATGTCATCTTGTTGTGCTCAAATCCTTTGGATGAGATCCCAATTATCTTACTATGGCTTTGAATTCAACAAAATCCCTCTGTACTGTGATAATAAAAGTGCTATTGCTCTCTCATGCAACAACGTTCAACATTCAAGAGCAAAGCACATCGATATTCGACATCATTTCATCCGGGAGCAAGTGGAAAACGGTGTGGTGGAACTCTATTTTGTGAAGTCAGAATACCAGTTAGCAGACATCTTCACCAAAGCTCTTCCAAGAGAACGTTTTGAGTTTATTCTTCCACGACTTGGCTTGAAAAGCCTTCAACCCGAAACACTCAAACGTCTTCAGGAGGAAGACGAGGAGTAAAGGTCTTTCTTCATCCATCTTTTGTATATACTTATTCAAAAAGCAAAATACAAAATTATAAAACCAACAAAAAGCAAATAGAAAAATATAAACTTTCAAAAATCCATAAAAATTTGAAAAACTCGAAAATATTTCAAATATATATATATATATATATATATATATATATAAATATATATATATATATATATATATATATATATATATATATATATATATATATATATATTGTCTTTTTGTCATGTTTTTTTTCTCTCGATTCGATAATATCTACGGTCTTTGTGCTGTTATTCAAAGAATGACACGGAACTTTAGATTTTGTTCGAATGTTTAATAAAAAAAAATTAAAATTAAAAAAAAAATCAAAAAATATTTTTGGGAGAAAGTAAAACAATGGTTTATTGTCATTTCGTGCAAGAACCCGCTTTTCAAAGAAAGAACAGAGCCATGCTTTATCTCATGTTTCAAACCTAATGCTCTGATTCTAAAACAAATGTTTGTCATTAACAAGACAAATGTTTAATTTCAAATATTTTCCTTCTAAAGATTCCTCTGAAAAATATTTGCAATCTTATGAAAACTCAATTGTTTTGAAAACACTTCGGACTCTAATTTTGAAAATCAAAAGAACTTATCAAGTGTCAAAATCTCAATCCATCAATCAACAACTTTCGTCATTGATTGAGGGGAGAATGATTTTTCAAATTAAATCAAAAAGTGTTCTTTTCAAACAATTAGCACTTAAATGAGCAAGGTCTACTCTAAATGTTTTACAATATTTTACACAATTGGTTCAAGACCTTGGTTATTATTATGTTTTCAAAAGATAATTATGCATGTTTAATCAATGGAGTTTAAAGTCTCAAAATCCGATCCTTATCAGTTAAAACGTTTTCATAATCAAGTCACAATTCCCTTAAAAGCTTTCAAAATCAATTTAAATCTACAGAGATCACAAATCTCAAATGATTTGATAATTGTGATCGGGAGAATTTGTGATTTAAATTTGATTTAAACTGATAATTCGATAAATGGTTTCATAAGTGTTTAGCATGTTTTCCTCCCCGCATGTGACAAACGATTTCAAATTTTCCATGCACATGTTGAGGGGAGCATCTACTTTAAACCTCAAATTATTGAAACGTGATTGAATTGTTCTAAGTAAGTTCCCTCTAATATGTGCAAAACTCTTTCAAAATTCGAGGCACATATTGAGGGGGAGCAAACTTTGAAAACCTCATCCTTCCTCAAAATGTTTTATCTACTCAAATTGATTGGGAAGTGATGATGATCATTTTAGAAAATGTTAATCAAAAGATTTGACCTTTCATTCTTAATCTAACGATTTCAAAGATCTCTTGCCTCCATATGCTAAACAATTTCTAAATTTTTATGCATATGTCGAGGGGGAGCATTTCTAAAATATCAAAACAATTAAGATACAAAATGCTTTGATTTTATATCACAAGTATCTTGATTGATTTTCAAATGGTTTTCAATTGGTTCCAATGGCAGATGAACAATACCAAAAAGACCGACCAACTTTACTTTATGTATGGTGATATAAGGATGATAAGGTTAGGTTGAGGTCCCATGATCCGCCAGAACCGGAGGGATCTACCCAGGGACAATCCACTACATAGTGTAGAAGTCCTTAGGTATGATGAAAAAAGGAGAAAAGTGAGATATGGGAAGAGTGCGGACTGAGACTGAGCTAGTACTAGAATAAACCCAACAAGGTTCTAGTTATGAAGTCTTGATAAGCACTGAAGGGGATGAAGAATGAAAAAGAATAGAATGAGAAAAGGGTGAAAACAAATAGCCCTCCATTTATTCAACCTTAGGGCAGAAACCGGGTTCAATTCATATACTACTGGTGGTTACCAAGGTAACATCAGTATTGAAGACAAGACATCATGGACCCAAAGGACGATCTGCACTTCAACTTTCCAAATCACTCAAGTTCCTCTTAAAAGGACTTGTTTCATTCTCACGGGGAACCGACATAATCTATCGACTTTCTCTTAGAGATAGTTGGTATTGAAGAAGGAGACTGTTAGGATCCAATATTTATGTTGTTTGATGATTCGGGTGGTCTAGGACAATGATTAAATAAGAAAGCCATTAGAGATAGATTAAGAGAGTTGAGAGGAGGTTTCTTGAAGAGAGTTGCTTAACAAATGAAAGGTTTATTCAAAGAAGCCAAACCCCTTCCATGGATGGAAGGGGTATTTATACTTACAAAATACACGACCTCCTATCGCCTGTGGATCTGTATACAAGTGGGTAAAGACCGTCCTTCCTCCACGGTGTTACCAAAACTAAACTACTACAAACTAACTAATAAACTACTAAGTAACGAAATAACTACTAGTCTACGAGCTAACTTATGCTAGATAACATTTGGGGTGACCGACTCTTCACTATGGAATTTTCTAATTCCTAACAATCTCCCCCTAAGGGAGGTCACCCCATGTTTTACATTTTCAATCCTAGCATTCTATTCTTGACTTTGTTCTTGAGCTCGTAGACTTCAATTCTTCATTTCAGCAATCTTTGTGCTTTAGTGATTCTTCAAAGTCTGAGTGCTTTGTACTTTGAGTGGAGGTCTTTGAACTGATCCACATCTTTGATGATCTTCGAGCTTTATTTGAGATCATCACCCACAGAAATCTCTGATCACCCTTTATTGTGTTGCCATCATATGAAGTTGTGACTTTGGACCGACATGCTCACACTTTTGAATCATGACATCTTTCCATCAGAGTAGCGGAAGCTTTACTGGTTCAAGATATTTGCAGCAGGCAGCACTAACATAGTATAGAAATATCTGAGCCATGTTATGTAGATATGCACCAGTCATGATTTCTTCAAATTAAGTGTGGATGTTGTGAGCATGCGGCTTTGGAATGACTCCTCAATTCTAATCACCTGCAACCGCCCAAATGTACCTGCCGCAAAACAACAGCTTAGCAATAAAACACACGAAAGTGTCTTTGATCACTTTCGTTGAATTGAGGTACACGTCCCACGGTTCCTCGTTGATCAGTACAAGTACTGCCTGTGATCGGTAGGATTCTAAGAATCTCCTTGACAGGGTTTCGCATTTGTTCTAGCCGTTCTCAAACCGAACGTCTCAAAGAAGACAACACGGAGTGAGTGAACCAGCAAATTGAGATTCACTGATTGATGAAAAATTGATTTGAAAACAATCGCGTATTGCTTAGAAGAAAGAGTTTTGCAATACGACGAAGGTTTTATGGGAAAGATCAATTTTCAAACAAAAATACTTTTTGTATTTGAAAAGAGTACACATTCGACGTGCTAGTGAAAAGGAGATTTGCACATCGAACGGTTTTTCCAAAAGTATTTTTTTCAATCAAAGATACTTTTTTTGTTTGAAAACATAAGTACACATTCGACGTGCTAGAGAAAAGAAGGTTTGCACATCGAACGTTTTTTCCAAAAGTATTCGTCAATTCCAATCCTGGACCAAGGTTGATTCACGAGTGAATCGCCCCATCATTTCTATCCAGTTGTCACATGGTTGATCTATAGAATAGATCTCACATGCCACCTACCAGGAGCTTGTTTGATGTTGGCTCCAGAAGGCTTTCCATCTTCATTGTGAATATGTATGCATATCACTCAGATGTTCTGGCAATACCACAAGGATAATGCGTAGGACTCTTAATATATACTTACTTTCCACATTGTGTGAAACAGCAAGTCTTCAAGAATTTAGTGTCCTAATGAGATATTGTGGATGATCTCTTGGCTCTAGACTCAATCGTGCACATTTGGTTCCTATGTCGGAGACTAGGGAGAGGGTCTCCTTCTTCAATATCAACAATCTCTAAGAGAAAGTCGATAGATTATGTCGGTTCCCCGTGAGAATGAAACAAGCCCTTTAAGAGGAACTTGAGTAGCTTGGGAAGGTTAGTGCAAGCGCCACTGGGTCCATGACGTTTGTCTTCAATACCAGTGTTACCTTAGTAAACACCCAGTAGCATATGTATTGAACCCGGTTACGCTCCTAAGGTTGAATTATTGGAGGGCTATTTCTTTTCACCCTTTTCTCATTCATTATTTTTTCATTCTTCAACCCCTTCAGTGCTTACCGAGACTTCATTACTAGAACCTTGTTGGGTTTATTCCAGTTCTAGCTCTATCTCAGTCCGCACTCTTCCCATATCTCACTTTTCTCCTTTTTTCATCATACCTAAGGACTCTACACTATCTAGTGGATTGTCCCTGGGGAGATCCCTCCGGTTCTGGCGGATCGTGGGAACGAATACCTAACCTAACCATCCTTATAACACCATGCATAAAGTAAATTGGTCGGTTTTTGGTACAGTTCATTCTTCCTTAAAACCAATTGAAAAATCATTTGAAAAACAATCAAGGTACTTGTGATACGAGATCAAAGCATTTTGTACCTTAATAGTTTTGATCATTTAGAAAACCTCTCCCTCAACATGTGCATATGATTTAGAAATTGTTTAGCACATGGAGGCAAGAGGACTTTGAAATATTTTCTTTGATCACAATTTTCATAGAAAAAGCCATTTGATTTTCTTGGTAAATTCTCCCCCTCAATATGTGCATAGGATATTTGAAATCATTTTATCACATAGAGGCAAGAGTTCTTTTGAAGTACATCCACGATCACAAAAGCCATTAAGAAACCATTTGAAAACTCAATCAAGGTACTTTATAAATCACTTTAAAAAAACTTTCGTACCTCGATAGTTTATTTGCTCCCCTCAATATGTGCTTCGAGATTCGAAAGCGTTTAGCACATATGAGAGAGCAGACCGCACAATTAAATCAAAACGATCACCTTTTATCAAATTTCATTATTAAATCACAAATTCTCCCCGATCAAAAATATCAAACCCTTTGAGATTTTGGATCCCAAGTGATTTAATTAGGTTTAGAAAACATGGGAGAAAATGTGGCCTTGTTTAAATACTCATCTTGTTTTTGGATAAATCCTCCTCCTCAACATGTGCATTGTGTATTTGAAATCGCTTGGCACATGGAGGCAGGAGTGCCTTTGAAGGACTAAAACCAATTCCATAAAAACAGATTTGAGATTTAAATCACGATCTCTCCCTTGATCAAAAATTTCAAACCATTTGAGATTTGTGATCCCATCTGATTTAAATCATTTAGAAAAGTTTTGGGGAAAGACGTGGCAAAATTTAATTTTGAAAAATGATTAATAAGGAAAGATTTAGACATTAAAGATTGTTAGTGTCAGGTATGATTGTTTTAAGAGATCTTTAAGTAAAACAAAACAATTTCACAATCAAACAAGAACAGAAAAAATTTCATTTTGAAAGACCTTGATTCAAAAGAAAAATCATACCATGACATAACATTAAATCTTTAGATCACCACATACTTTCGTACAAACGGACTCTTTTGAAGATATATTGTTTGAAAATATTTTAATTTAAATCACTCTCCCCCTCAAACGATGGCCGAAGTCGATAATTGAGTGACTTAAATTTTGATAAAATGAAGTCCGGTGATTTTCAAAATTTAGTCCAATTTATTTTCAAAACAATATTTTTCCATTTTTTTCAAAACAATTATAATTTTCAAAATTGTTTAAAAAATGTTATCCTGCACAAAGATACGTTAGGTGGTTGAGAAGCTTCTGTTGTTGCTGTAGGGTTTGGAAGAAAACCGTCTGCAGATGCTGGTGAGACTTCTTCTACGCTGCATTTTAATGCCAACTAGGTCAAATTAAGCTCCGTTTCTTCAATCACTTAGAAGAAAACCATCTGCGATGCGTGAGACCTCTTACGTTGCATTTATGCCAACTCTCCATTGAAGTCCAATTAAGCTCCGTTTCTTCATTTGTCAACCCAAGATATAGTTACCCTTTCCTTTCTGCATCCAAACATCATATTATGTGGGATCCTGATCGGGAACATTCTTATATACCAATATACCTGCATACGTTAGTTGACACAAACAGATATATGGTGGTCGACATCACCCAAACAACAATCGACTAATAAAAGTCAATTCAACATATCAATCAGTTCATATAAAGCATGGGAATAATGTGTTTCATCAAACTCTAATCATCTAATCCTAACAATCATATCCTAAATTCCTAGTCCTTCGACATAGGCAAATATCATTTTAATTAAGCACGTAGGATAATTAAGAAAGCCCGTTAGATGATATAGATTTGAAAACATTATCCCCTCAATCAATGACTCAATTTTTGAAAAGTTTAAAAGTGCTGAAGTCATTGATTGAGTTTTTCAATTTATTTTGAAAACTCTGAATAAGATTGATTTTCAAACAATTCATTTACCACCATTTTTGAAAACAACAAATATTTTTCTCAAGAATTTTAGACGGAAAAACATTTGTGTAGGAACAGCAGTCCTTCGACATACTTTCCTCAAATTTGTTTTTGGAAAAGTGCACGAATTTTGAAAAATGGTTTAGCGCGGCACTTTCCTTTCTAGAAGAGCGGGTTGCTATGAGAAATAATAGCAAGCCATAGTTTAAGCACGGGTTGCAGTCTGAAGTAACTGCAAACCACCATTTGAAGCGCGGGTTACAGTCTGAAATAACTGTAAGCCATATTTTGAGACATGTTAAGAAAGAAATATTTACACCTCCTGCTCGAACTTCATCTATGGTCCGTGCCATTATTGAATGACATTTCTAAGACCGTAGATGTTATCGATACCAGAAGACATGTATTGAGAAAACATATTTTTGGTATTTTTAAATTTTCTGATTTTTATGGAATTTTTGAAGGTTTTATATTTTTCTATTTTGCTTTTTTGATAAATATATACAAAGATAGAGAAGATGATATAGTAAGAGAAGATGATGATACGAGTACCGAGATAAGGATATCGAGCAAAGACGTCAGTAGAAGATAGAAGTCATCATCTCTTAAACATTCACCACCAAAGCTTCTAGGGCTCTTGAATCGAAGAGAGAAATTGAGCCACTTGAAAGTGAGACTTTGGCAGCTTCCCCCAAACCGAAAATCCTTATGTTGAGCGATTCAAGCTCTATTTCAAGCTTGCTTTAGCCAGGTGCACAAAGAAGCACACCATTATCATAAACCCAGCTGCTCCTTTTAAGAATAATCACCGTGATTCTTCGTTCGAGGTTATATCATCCAATAGAACAACAACGTATCATCCCACATATAAATAATCTTCTCAAATTTTTTCCACTCAAGTCTAAGCGATCCATTCCAAAAGGTGTCAAGAGAACACTTCCCCCCGAGTAGTTGAAATGATGCAGCCCGCCTCTTAGTATAATGCTCAAGAACTCTCCCTAATACACTTCATTAGGGGAATGAAGAACACCTTCCCATGTTCACATTTTTCTTCTCTGATGAACGTGTATGACGCTCAAGAACCCGAAGTACACAAATATCCAAGAACTCTCCCGAATACACATCATGCCCGGAGAGAAAACACCTCCCCAATGTTTGTGTAAACAATGGCTTTCTTCCCTGATGATCGTGTATGAAGCTCAAGGACCCAACGTACACACATTCCCCAATGAGAAAATAACCGATAACATTGAAGAAGCAGCCGAATCACTGATTATCTCTCGGATGACATCTCTCTCGGATGTCAACTCCGAATAAGTGATTATATCTCTAAATCACGATTAAGCCCTCAAGTGAGCAAATTGTGAGCCCCAATGTACACAATTCTCTCTTCCCCGATGATTGCGATAACATCGAGATCATCACACACCAGTGTACCTCTTTTATCTTCAGAAACTAACTCTTCCATCTCTTCCCCCACATAGTTGGAATAAGAACACTAAACGCCTTGATGAGTAAGACCTTGAGTTTCTCTGCGATCATGACATTTGTTTACCCGTGATGTCTTCAATCACTTAGAAGAATTAAGTTCATCAAGTTTACTCGCCATGAGTCAAACCTTGAGTTTCTCTGTGGTAATAACATTTGTCTTCCCGGGATATCTTCAATTACTTAAAAGTATTAAGTTCATCAAGTTTACTCGCGTTTAGATGCGTGTCTCCTTCCCCCTTGCCGGTTTTGATACTCAGAATCAGAATCTTTGAAAGCCCAAATACTAGAAATCTGTTGAGAAGAACGCTTGGAGTCTTTGTGAGAATCAACATGCTGAATAATGTGAGCAAGTCTAATTGGGATTAAATCGACATTTCACCCTCCCCATTAGTGCTCTCCCCAAACCGACAATCTTTGATAAATGCCCGAATAAGAAGAAGTCTTTGATAATCAAATGCAACTTGTCTTAGTCTTCTAACATGCAAAGAAAATGTAGAACGCATCAGACTCGACCTTCTTCAAGATTGTTCAGTTGGGGAATAGATAGTTAACATCTTCAACTCACCAAAACAAGAACATCACCAAAAATCATCCCAATTAACTTACATCTTGCAAATCCCCTTAACTAAAATCCCTCCCAATCAAACAAGAACAGAGAAATGTTCATCAAGGAAATCGAATCGGCCCAACGAACACACAAGATGGTAACACCAAACTACCAATCACATCAAACAAGAACAGAGAGATTGTTCGAATCATCATGTTGATGTATACGTGAAGCATTAACCCGAAGCACTTTGTCGATAAACTCATCAATCCGAGTGAAGATGTCAACCAACGTCTCTTAGAAGAGAAAAACTCCATGTGAAGATGACCCCATAAGAAGAAGCTCGGTTCTTACATGAGTTTAGAGCCGTATGACCATTTTATTCTCAAATATCAATCAACAATGCAAAAAATTCACACTTCTTCTCCCCTCAAGAATTGCATACGGAGATGCCATTCTTGATTAAACAAGTGATTATCATCCAAATGTTCTATTCACACTTCTCTCCCGCAAAATAAGCACATGATGTCGCCATCTTCATTATAATCGAGCAAGTGGAATGAGAAAACAATCAGTGGTAGCCCGGTTCACTTGATGACTGAAGCGCATGGAAAAAGTATGAAGCATGTTGATGAGAATGGTCATAATAAGAAGATTTCTCTTGTTCAGAAGATAATGCGCATCAAGCGCATACATTCTTTTCTTTAGAGTACGAGGCATGAACTGATGTGAACAGACGTCATAAATCTCTCTATTTTCATCTACTTTGGCAAAAATAATCAACCCCATTATCATTCAAGAGGCTCTTTGTAATGACAGCTGATGGAGAAAATCCAATATGATGAATTTGATCCTGAAGTAAACTACCCCGAACTCGTGACTTAAACTTGCACATATGTAACAAAGAGAAGTGCCGATTTCCATTAGCATCTCTAAGTAATCTCTATGTACTCTATACTCTTCAACCAACCAACCATCAAGTATAAGACGTACATTACCTCTTGAAAATCCACAATTGAATGTGACACAAAGCACTACAACGTAACTCCTTAAAGTGATAGTTATTTTGTGGTGGTATGAGCCCAATTCCCCAAGTGGTAAAAGAAAAGGTAAAAGACACCCAACAATAACTAGATTTCCAAGTCTTCGTTTTTGATAATAAGCTCGAACAAGGATCATGAAGAATCTTCATCCATCCATCCCCGATACCTTCAGATACTAAGTACACTCGCCCGTGATAATTCACTTCAACCTCAAATAAATAATAGTGAATTAACTCCGTTGTCACATCTTCTAGTTCAAAGCTCAAATCTAGCCTCCTTTGACATTTAAATGAACTTTGATAATGGTTTCATCCCGACCATGGTTAAAAGCACGTAACCCCGTAAAACCTTGTAATAACGAAACTGCCAAGAGGACAATCCAAACAAACACCCAATTTATGAAGTACACCCTTTTATCCCTTCTTTGAAGTAAAAACCGTAGCACCAAAGATCAAATAAGATCCCGAAATACACTTTCCTTTCTCCAGAATGGTTCCATCATTACGGGATTTTACAACTCTATGGTTTAAACCGAAAAATAGTTTCTTTCACGGGATTTTACAAAACCAAGAATAAACCGTAAGATTGATCCGGAAATGCACTACAATTACAGGATGTTTCCATTGTCACGGATTTTACAAGTCTATGATTTAAACCGAGAAATAGATTCTTTCGCGGGATTTTACAAAATCAAGACAAGACCGTAAACAATGTCAGCTTGAATGAGTTATGACAACCTTGGTTTCGGTGAATATCTGTTTTATGGGAACATGCAGCGGTTCATCAGCGGTTCATTACCCAACATCAACAACATCATCAACCATCCAGTAAACACTTTGGTAAACACATCTTCACGCATTCTGTCGGCTATTGCAGTGACAACATGGTGAAGTAAGCCCGATATGCCAGACTTGATGATGAAGTGAAATTCCCCAGATTTGTTACTTAAACTTGTACTAATCCTCGTGAAAAAGAAACGGTGTACCTAATGTACAAAACCTCTTGACAAATCCTCAACTGCGTGAGACACCGAAGTGATAGCTACGTTGTGGGTTAAGAGAGAAAGAATCACAACCGTAACTAAATAGCCAAGTCTTTATCACACTCTATAAATGCCCAAACAAGTCATCTTCGCGGAATGGTAGAAAGAAAGTAGACGAAAATAAGTAAACACGTCCGGAAAAACCTCACTTCAAATTCAAATAAGACATATCGTCCAAACAACCCCGTAGTCACCATCTTCCAATTATAATTCAAGTTGTGACAAAATATTATTCGTGAAGATGAATAAACCAAAGTATCACTCCACATCACAACAAGTCTCATCATCACACCAAATCATATCGTCCAATCACATATGTCTCAAATCTTATCATAAATTAACTCTCGTAATCATCCGAATTTTTTAGAAGCCCATCTGACCAAATTATGTGAACGTCCCACATTATTTTATTTGAACAAATAGATGTCCAGACTAATAAAAGTCAATTTAATCGTTCAAGTCATAACGGTCAAGAACATCGAACACTATTCAGCTATTCAGGCCAGTGAACAAACATCCTCAGAAACAAATGATAATTACCAAGAATACCGCTCTATCTTGATAATTATCAGTACATCCGTAACCACATTATCACAAAATGGATATTTAGGTCCCAACACAAAAACATCACAAAGTAATTGTTGACACTTCAACCCAAGTTCACGGCTCAACATTTCCAAGAACAAATCCATTTGAACAAATATCAAAAATCAATCCATCTTGATTAATTCGTGTAGAACTAAAGTCAGCCAATCACAAGTTAAGACCATATCAATGTTATCCATCCATCACAGCCCACGATTCATTACACGGCCCAAACAAAGATAAACACAATCCGATTGGCCCAGGCCCCAATTGATCATTCCACTTCAGGTTCATTAGTATGTCACTTAATGTGTCACAAGGCCCAATCCAATACAGTTATGATAGACGAAACCCTAAAATTTGGGTAGTATAAATCACACATACTTAAGACCAAAACATACTTTCCCAAACCCTAAAAAATCTCTCACCTATCCGCCCCCATCTTTTCATTTCAAAGACGCCTCACACTCTCAAACATCAAACCCTAATCACATTAAAAAATACGCCTCCCTCACAGTAGTAGATCAATGTTAATTCGACACCCATCACCAATTTTGTCTCGCCACATGGTTGGTTCGAGCCACTGCCACATAGATGGTACGTGATGGCCACAGGGATGGCTTCAACCTATGAATCGGCTTCAAGACATATTCCAGGTTATGGTATGTTTTTCTAAAAATGATTTAACCTTTATGATGAATAAATCCGAACAAGTGAAAAATCATGAGTTAACATCTGTTGTTAAACTCGATTCATGGTTCGTACATAGCTTAGAGATCTTAAGCATTAGTTTTGTTTTCCATGTATCAATGAACGAGAGGAAAACGAGGATAACAGTTAGATGTTATTTTCTTTTCTTTTGAGGTTCAAACATGACCAAGAAGCAAAGTATTCATAAAGTTTCATAATTACATAGATCGATGATGGATAACTCGTGTAAATGAGCTATAGAGGACGGATATGGCTTGACATATACACACGATGATTCTGAGATCCTTAACCATTTCATTTTCTTAAATTTTGATTCGAAACTAGATTCATGTGAGATGTTGTTTAGAGTCTTGTTATTTGTTGTTGAAGGATTCAAATGATAGTGGAGTAGGAATTCGTTGTAAATCGTGGTTGTAATGGTTTGAACTTGTTTGATGTTTGGTTTTGTTTTTCTTGAGATGAGTTTCTCTTTTTGCACGTTCATGATGGGTTTGGACAAGGATATATGATGGTTATTGGACCTGAAGTCACATGATGAGTTGTGGTATTTGGTACATGGTCTAGTCTTAATAGTCATTTAATCTTCCTTTCTGTTTGAGTCTGCATATACAACTTGCATTTTACCCAACTCGCATCATGTTTTGGTTAGCAACTCGTATGTTATCTGCAAACACAACTCGCATACTTTATCCAAACCAACTCGCCACTGTAGCAACTCGCATGTACACAAATACATTTGAGCAAAAGATGACAACTCGCTTTTGACATTAAATCAATAGCAACTCACTCAATAGCAAAGTGCAATAAAACCAAATGCGAGTTAAGTAACTTGCATGAAACTGAACCAGTACCCAACTCACTTTTGACCATACCAACACGCATCTTACACATTGAATCAGGACACTCTGATAAAACGCATTCAAAAATGCGTCAATACGTATTCAAGAGTTTCCCAACTCGCATATGGCAAGTCGCTTAGTACAAGTTAACAACTCGCATCCATGAAAGACCAACTCGCATCCAAGCAGGCAATGAACAGCATCCAGAAACAAAAATAACAGACTCAAGTTTAGACCTATTGATTTAACCAGCTTGGACCATTTAAAACTGTTTAAACCTTTTAATCCAGAAACTGTTTAAAACTGTGTAAACTTTTAAAGAGAACCATTTAACCACAACTCGCTTGTATGAAAGCCAGCAGCGTGGACCATCAAAATGTGACCAAGGATGATAACACAACTCGCATATATGAAAACCAAGAATCACAACTCGCTTATAAAATGACCCATAAAACAAGTTTAAGCAACACGAGAAACGACCAATCAACAACAAAACAATGTTATCACAACTCTTATGACACAAACCACATCAAAACCGCATACATGAACCGAATAAAAACCATTAGAATGAGACCCAAATCAACACAAACAACACAACCTGGGCTCTTATGCCAGTTGTTAGGATCCAATATTTATGTTGTTTGATGATTCGGGTGGTCTAGGACAATGATTAAATAAGAAAGCCATTAGAGATAGATGAAGAGAGTTGAGAGGAGGTTTCTTGAAGAGAGTTTCTTAACAAATGAAAGGTTTATTCAAAGAAGCCACACCCCTTCCATGGATGGAAGGGGTATTTATACTTACAAAATACACGACCTCCTATCGGCCTGTGGATCAGGTATACAGTGGGTAAAGACCCGTCCTTCCTCCACGGTGTTACACAAAACTAAACTACGCTACAAACTAACTAATAAACTACTAAGTAACGTAAATAACGACTAGTCTACGAGCTAACTTATGCTAGATAATATTTGGGGTGACCGACTCTTTACTATGCAATTTTCTAATTCCTAACAGAGACCCTCTCCCTAGTCTCCGGCATAGGAACCAAATATGCACAATTGAGTCTAGAGCCACGAGATCATCAATAAATCTCATTAGGACACTTTCAATGAAGACTCTCTGTTTCACACAATGTGGAAAGAGAGATTATATCTTATGAGTCCTACGCATTATCCTTGTTGTATTGCCAGAACATCTGAGTGATATGCATACATATTCACAATGAAGATGGAAAGCCTTCTGGAGCCAACATCTAACAAGCTCCTAGTAGGTGGCATGTGAGATCTATCTAATAGATCAACCATGTGACAACCTGAGAAACAATGGAGCGATTCAATCTTTTGAATCAATCCTGGTTCAAGTTATGGATTGACGGATACCTTTGAAAAAACGGTCGTTGTGCTTAAAAACTCTTTTCTTTAGCACATCGACTGTGTACTCATTTCTCAAAATAAAAGGTGTTTATGATTGATAATTGATTTTCATTAAAACCTTCGTTGTATTGCAAAATCAATTTCTATTGAGCAAGATACCGATTATTTTTCAAATCTCTTTTCATCAATCGTGAATCTTATTTCGGGTTCACTCACCCGTGTTGTCTTTGAGACGTTCGGTTGAGAACAATAGAGCACTGGTCAAGGAAATTCTTCGAATTATACTTGATCACTGCAGATTTGTAGTGATCAACGGGGAACCGTGGGCCGTGTACCTCAATTCAATGAAAGTGATCAAAGACACTTTAGTGCGCTTTATTGCTAACCTGTTTATGCGTACACCCGTTCGACGCTTGTAATGATCGAATGAAGCGGTCAATGCATAGCCGCATGCTCACTCAACACATTCAGTTCCAAAGAAATCATGATTAGTGCATCAATGACTCTGATATTATCACTCCATGCTTCTACCACGCGCCAATATCATGAATCAACTAAAGCTTCCGCTACTCTGATAAGAATATATCATGAACCAGAATGTGAGCATGTCGGTCCAAATATCACAACATCACATAATACCAACTCCACAATGGATGAGTAAGAGATTAATGTGGTTGATGATCTCAAAAGTCGACTAAACTCAGTATCACGTGGATCGCTTAAAGACCTCCACTGATTATCAAAACATGCAAAATGAAGAATCAAAGACTACGAAGCTCAGAACAAAGAACATGAACAAGAATTCAAGAACTATCTCAATGATATATCAGTTTGTATTCTATGTAATTTTAATGTGTGTTTGAGGTGACCTCCCTTAGGGGGAGATTGTTAGGATTTGGAAAATCTAGTAGTTAAAGTGTCGGTCACCTCAAGTATATGTAATCGTTAGAAAGCTCGTAGTCGTAGTTATTTGATGTTAAGTAGTACTTAGTTAAGTAACACGTGAGAGGACGACGGTCTTTACCCATCGTATGCCACGATCCACACCGTCGTGTGGCGTTTTATTGTAAGACTATAAATACTCTCTACCTCCCAAGGTAGAGAGTTGGAGCTCATAATAAGATTTTTCTTTCTCTCACTAAAGTTCCCAAACCTCTAACTTTCTCTCTCTAAAACTCATCTTATACGCCTACTTTATTTATGGTTTGATGTGTATGTGAAATCCAATATGTTACAACTTGGTATCTGCTTGTCTTCAAGCAAATGTGCTTTTAGCCAATTAATTTATAAGTTAGGGGTCATGAAGCATTGGTTTAGAACAATCCACAACACATATAAGCCCCGCAAAATTCATAACAAGCACGGAAATTACATACTAGCACCTCACATGGGGTGTTTGGATACTCACATCTCTCGGGTGTATATGAAATATAACAAGTTGGAAATGGAAGATAAACACTCATTAACCGGTCCTAGTACATAGATTACCATAGGCTTGAGACTAGATCAAACCTCCATCGCTTTGGCGTAAGCACCTAGGAAAGACTATCAAAGAGGTCTTTTAAAGGGTTGTAATGTTAGGCTTACGGTAGGGAAACAAAGGGTTTGGTGGGATAGGCTATTTAGTGGTGGTAAGTCAAAAATCTTTATGTTACAAGCATGCGAAGAATGGCATTGCTAAGCCAAGACTCGACACTCTAGACTCTAGATAACTGAAACAAACATACATAAATTTAAAGATAGATGTAGGATGGTAGCCCGTTTTTTTTTTTTTTTTTTTTTTTTACACTCTATTATTTTTTCTTTTTCTCTTTTTTTCTATATATATATATATTTTTTTTTCGATTTTTTTTTTTATTCTTTTCATACACTTTTACTCTACCATCCTCTATGATAACATCAAAATGATAGGGATTTATAGGCACATCCCTACACTTGAGTTTTTATTATTCTAACACTAATATGACCCGAATTGAAAAGATCAAAACACATGGAGTACATTATTACGCAAATAAAGGGAATTTGAATTTAACGTTCCCTTCCCGTCATTTCATAAACTTTAACTTTTCCCATGAGTCCCAATCGTCCTAAAACTGTGTACAAAGGATATGACTCGACTTAGCAACTTATGCAAGCAACTAGATAATTGAACTAAGGGTTTAGGGTGATAACAATAATGCACTAAAAGTGAGTGCATACAAGGTAGGCTAAGGCGATTTGGGTGTACATTTGGGGGTGGGGTGTAAACAATGCTCTTCATTGATATTCCGGAAAATCGAAAAATCACGAGAACCACGAAAAGGATAGGCTCAGAGGGGTTAACTAAGGGTATCGTGTACTAAAAGTGCATACAACGCAAAGGTGTGGAGGAATTACTCAACCGATGTGGAAGAAGTAATTATATTACGGGTATCAAACAAGGGTTATCCTAATGCCTCTTATCATTTAGATATTCCTAACTACACAAGTGTAGTCTTACTAGCGATCTCGGGATGCATCACAAAACAAGTTCTAGAATCTATTATACTACCGGTTCACACACTAAGCATTAAAGATAAATGCTTTAATTCCTACTAATCTAAGGGCGATCCTCACATTTTGGGTGGAATTTAAGTGGTAAAGGGTTTTTGTGCTAGTCATATAATTTCCTATCCATGAGACGCTTTTGTTAAGACTAATGGCCCACTCCTATATGTCATGAAAAATTTTAAATTTGGTGCCAAAATTACCCTAACCGACATTTTCTCATGGTTTATTACACAAATGCAATTGGACAAAGCAAATATTCAAGGATAAGCATAGTTTCAAAGTTCCCGTTTTATTTTCCTTCCCTACACTTAAACTGAACATTGTCCCCAATGTTCCCCAAAAGTATCAAAGTTATGATAATAGAAGGTAATAAAAGATGAAAGAAACTAGTACTCCCCTGATTAGCTCGGTAGGATCCGTGTAAAGTGGTGGTTACATTTTTCTTCAAGAAGAACGTTTTCGTGAAAAGCTCCTTCTCATCTTATGTATCTTCTTCTTGGTAAATTAAACCTGCACACTTGAAGAAAACAAACGAAACCTTCATGTAAAATCGGCGGTAATAATATATATAGGACTCTACTAAACTAGGATATAATGCTTGTGGAATGGATGTTTCTGAATTTCGAAAAATTAAGACCTAAAAAATTCCAAAAAATTATAAGTAGCTCAGAAAACAAGAAAAAGTAATCAGTTGTTTTCGCTCCTTCCTGGCCAGTTATCCGACAAAAACGGGTGCATGATTTTCTCGGAAAAAATTCGGAAAATTTACATCTTTAGAATCGAAAAATTTCATAAAACATCCATTATGACTCGATACAAGCATTTGACTCGAACAAACACACATATATATCTTTTAATTAATTGAAATTCTCATGTTTACGTTTCTTTTGAAAACGTGTGTAATCCTCCCTACACTTATCCCTTATGTAAAATACCTTTATATGTAATTAAGACGGGGTTAAAAACAAAATAAAGCATTTTTACAAATTTAAACATGAGAATAAACAATCAATAAAAGATATATGACACAAACAAGCAAACAATTAAGCATGGGTTGCCTCCCACGAAGCGCTTTTCTTTATTTATGATTCTTGTAGCTAGACTCGTAGTCGTGCCCCTACGTGGTCTCGTTACCGTCACCTTCTTCCTCATAACGGTCTCTATTGGGGGATTCCTTGTTGTAAAAGTTCCCTATGATGCACCTTTCTAAGAGGTCGTCCTCCCCCCAATCGGTTCTATATTCCGGTCCTAAGTTCAAGCAATCCTTATAAAAATCGAAAATCTTGGCCATAACATAATCTACTCCTTTCTCTTTATCCTCCTCATTCCTATAGTAGACCGATAGTTTAAGTTTCTTTTCATCATTAGAGAGTGATGAAAACTTCTCAATCTTAAACGGCATTTGGTAAGCTACACCATCGGTCTCATCCTTGAATCGCACTATTCCTAATGAGGGATCATAAGTCATCCTGGTGTTTTCTATGAAAGGCTTTCCTAGAATAACGTGAGACAATCTAGGATCTATGGCCGTACTAATATCATTCACCACTATGAAATCCGTAGGAAACATGAAACTACCTACGTAGACGGGCAATCCCTTAACTCTACCAAGAAAATTGAAACTAACCCTAGGATTATCGGGATCTTGCCTAGTTGGGATAGGCTTCTTCATTACCCAATTATAGTAGGTGCTAGTAATTATGTTTATTGGGGACTTGCGGTCAATGTAGGCCTTTGCCACGAAAAGGTGTCCTATGCAACATGGTATGTTAAGATTCCAAGGGTTCCCAAACTTGATCCTAGGGCTTTTCCTAACGTACATGTGATGGAGGTCTCGTACTAAGTGTGGGTGGCGAGAGAGCTCTTCTTCCGTAGGAAACTTATTGAAATAGTTATTGCCTACTTCACCTACTTCCTCGGTTGTTTCATCCTTCGGAGTTCCACTAACCTCAACTACCGTTTCTTGGTTCGCTTCGTCATTTGTTCTATTGGGCTTTACTAAAGTGATGGTATTGACGAATTGAACATAATTAGCTAACTTACTTGGGTCCTTAATCTCTACAATCGAGCTTCGGGAGTTGAGATAACATTAACCTTATTGTCACTATTGGTTATGGCTTTCATGAGGTTATCTATCTTCCTATCCATATCGGCTTGTTGTTGGTTAAAACGTTCCAAGAGCTTAGCTTTTTGAGCTACTTGGGATGCAACTATGTTTTGCAACATCCCTTCTATGTTTTGTTAGGTAGGGCCATGAGATGGGGGCCAAGAGAAATCATTAGATGTGAATTCTTTGGTTTGTCCCCAATAGAAGTCGGGTTTGCCCTTCCATGCTTCTCGGGCGTCATTAAAAGTCCTAGGTCCGGGTGTTGTGGGGAATCTTCCTCCCGTTCCATTAGTACGCGAGGATGCGTAGTCAACGGAAGCTTGTTCGGGGAATTTGGTGCAAGTGCGCATGTTACTACATGGCTCACACGAGGAAGAAACTTTGTTCACATCGCGTGAAGACTTAGGATTTTCGTAGGAACTCATTAGGAATTTAACTTGATCTTCAAGCTCAAGCATCCTACGGTCGGAAGATTGTGAGTCAATGGGAGGCAAAGAGATTGCCTTAACGGTTTTGGGCAACTCACGGGGGTCATTCCAACTTTCGTTGTCATAGAGAGCAAGGTCCTCTATTATACCCCATGATTCTTCCGCGGTGAGATCACTAAGTTTTCCACCGGCCACTTGGTCAATGGATCGCTTGGTGGGGAAGTTGACATGATCATAGAAGAGTTGGACTTGGAGCCAAAGATCAATGCCGTGATGAGGGACTTTATGAAGTAAGTCCTTGAATCGAGTCCATGCTTCGTAGAGAGATTCACCTTGATGTTGTTGGAACATCAAGATATCATTCCTAAGCTTGGTGGTTCTCCCCGGTGGGAAAAATTGAGCAAGGAATCGAGAGGTGAGATCATCCCAACTTGATATGGAGCCAGAGGGAAGTCACTCAAGCGAATTACTAGCTTGGTCCCGTAGAGAGAATTGGAAGAGACGCAGACGCATGGTCTCCCGAGTAGTAGCATCGAGGTCGATGGAATCGACAATTTTAAGGAAATCCTTAATATGCTGATTAGGATCTTCGAACGGTCCATGGAAATCACATCCGTTTTGCACCAACCGGATGGTGTCGGATCGCAGGGCCGTAGTTTGGGCTTGGTCGGGAAGCTCAATAGTGTTCCTATAGCCTAGGTGGCTTGGTCTCGAGTATTCACCAAGAGTAAGGCCTCTTGGCGGGTCATTGGGTGGTAGGTTGATGAATGGTGGTGGGTTGTCATCTTCCATGATGAAAAGTGATGGGGTTTACGAAAAAATGTCACGAAGAAGGGGGATAGACTATGAGAAAGCTAAAAATGGAAAAAATTTACTTGATAGGAATCAAGCAAAGAAACCTAAACGAGGTGGACTCCTAAATAGCTATTCTATTCCGGCGTGGCGCCAAAAACTTGATAACGCTACACGCCGCTCGATTCGGTCAAAGTAACTTCCTTTTCGTCAAGCAAGTTTTTCAACACCCTAGGCAAGGAACCTAATCGTTGTAGTGTAGTATTAGGGTAAGCCACGGGAATTGATATCGTTCTCTAGGGAATAGGAATGCTAGTGAGAAGTTACTACGCTAAGGTTGGGGTTGAGGAAGATTATTTTTTATCTTTTTATATTTTTTAAGAAATGGAAAGGTACGAATCTCGGGGTTTGGATTTGGGGGTTGGTATTTCTACCGATTACTTCTACTTATCTAATTATCTAAACTAAGGTGTATGTAGTCTATGTCTAATTATTGTGTGCTCGTATGATGATTTAAAGATGTGTTTACTTATGTTTTATTACTCCTTAATTATCTCCTATTGATGGTTGAATTGTCACGTCCTTATTCTTAATCGCGTTGTGTTTCTAAAGTCGTAGGGTATGCGTTTATCCCTATCTCTTTGAAACTACCAAAGGTTATCGCATACAAAATCTCTAGGATTTATAAACTCAACTCTAAGGTACTCTTCGGATGGTTTAGTCTACAATAACTCTAGGTATTATAAGCTAAGGTTCACAAAGATTAATCAAGCATTAACTACACAACGAATGACCTATGGCAATACTAGATCATTAACAATTAAGATAAGAGACAACCAATCAATATTCAATAATCAAGTTTAATATTCCTTAAGCAAACACACAAGTAAATTAGCCGGACATGGAGAACATGCAAGCATACACACAAGTAATTGAAGACATAATTGAATTAATGAAGTAAAACACTTATCTTGATGTAAGATAGGATATGAACCCTAAAATACTTGTAAGACAGCCTTGGTTCGGTTTAGGTTTTACTCCAAATGACTACACTCGAAAACTAAAAATTGATTCTATATTTAGGATTACAAATGCGACGGCGTCACCTTATGATTTGTGGCGCCGTCATTGCCGCCATTAGGGTTTCGTCTTGGCCACGTTAGTCTCTTGAAGGCATCACCTTATGCTTGTGACGCCGTCCCCTTCAGTCTCTGACGTGTGCGGATCAAATCTAGGCCGTCGAGGTTGCAGCGACCTACTTTTTAAACTGAAGCCGTCACTTGAAAATAAGCAATTTGGCTACTGAGCCGTCACAAAAGTGGTCCGACGGCGTCGCAGATAACACTTGACGCCGTCACCTTCAGTTTTAGCAGGTGAGTGTCTCGATTCTTGACTTTGGCCATTTTCTTCGTATATTCGCGCCTTTTCGTCCGAATAAGTGTCATTCCAGCATTTTGCCTTCAAGATACCTAAAAAGTGAAAAGGAACGATATTCAGTAATAACGGATACAAAAGTGATCAAATAAGGGCTTAAACGACCCCTCAAAAAGGTACATTTTAAAACCTTGTCACTATGTTTTATCAAGAAATCTGTTTCTGTTATTCCAGATCCATGGATCCCGAAAGTTAGACTAGCCGAATCCCTTAGGAAAAGGAACCGTGGGATCCGTACACCTGGACAACAGTTTTTCATGCAAAATAAAAACCACTTTCTTTCTAAAAGTAATATTCCACTAGAATGTCAAAACCATAAGTGAGTTAAGTGTCATTAGTGTTAAAAACCATTGTTAATAAAAATCTAGTAAAAACGTTAGTTAATCATTGGTTAACCACAAAACATCACTTTCTATGAACTCATCTTCTCTATAGGTTCAACTATGATATGAGTTTGATTTTTCACTCACTAGCGTCTACACTCCAAACATCTCCCTTGAGCCCAACACACCTGGAAATCATGTCCGTGGGTTCAATAATCTCAAAACTCATCACTTCCATGAAGGACGTATTGTAGACACCTTCTACAATTCAAGAAGGTATCAATACCTCCTTCCGCCATAGGACTAGAATGTCTTCTCGAAATCAACGAGAAGATATGTCCAAGGTTCATAATGAAATTCTTCCGTCAATTTGAACTCGTTCGTAACAAGGATCGCTCTCTATCTCTTTGGTTTTGGATCAAAAACCAAAAGTTTGCTTTAACCCTTGGGCATTTCGCTCACATCCTCCGGATTTCAAATCTTGGACAATGTGCCTTCACCGAAGATTGGTCTATTGATTCTCTCTTCAACTTTCGTGAATAAAATAGTCCATATTGTTCTCACATACCCTCCCCAGAGGATTTAAATCGCATAATATGCAAACCTCGACCATATTACTCCGATCCAAACATTATCTTCACACGGGACATCCGAGAAGAGTACAAGCCCCTTGCACTCATCCTACGTGAAAATATTTGGAGTCTTAGGGGAAATCGTGAAATCCTTCCCGCTTGTTGTGCTCACATAATGTATTGTTTGCTAACACAACAACCATACAATCTCGCCTAATTCTTCGCAAGGCGAATTGTAAATCTTCAAGTCTCCAAGAATAAACTCATCCCTTATGGAATGTTCTTGACACGCCTCTATCATAACGTCATGCATTTTTATCCTCAATTTCAAAGTCCGTTGTATGTACTTGTGAACAAGATGATGGAACCGCTAAACATATCTCTCATGAAGACTTTCTTCATTCTTGATTCCACCAACACTTATCAACCATTTGATGATCCTTCTAGCGAAAACACTCAAGGAAGTTAGTAGTCTTTCAAATAGGATCAATCCTTTTGTACTCATGCTTTATCAATGTAATCCGATTTCCTTCATGAAATAAAACATCTTACATTTGATATCTTAGTATTAGAAACCCTTTTAAACTAACCTCGGAATATAATGCATTGTCAAAATTCATTGCATACCTTTAGTAAAGGTCCTGCTTAGCAGATAGACGGATCCCAAAAGTTGTGCTATACGGATCCCTACTCTTAGGGAACCGTGGGATCCGGCAAACAGAAAATGCAATTACAAACATTGTATTTCAAACATGTCCTTAGAACACCTCACACTATGCTAGACATAGTGTCTTAAGGCAAATTAAGTCCTTATCAAGTTAAGTAGATTCTTCCTACTCACACATAACTCACCTAGATCACAATCAAGACGCTTGTAGATCTACCGTTTCACTTAAACCTATTACTCCTCCGCTCTCAAGCTCATTCATCATTTCTCACATGATCTCTCACATCCAGCCTTGGAAATCTTTCAATTATGGCAAAATTGATCATAATCACCTTTAACTCAAAATTGGTCGAAATTGATCAAATTCTAGTTTTTCCATCTTAAGCCTTTAGGATACTCTCCAAAACATTATCCTAAGTCACTATCTGATCTTTAGGATCATTTAGCTCCACTTGACACTCTCAAAAATCTTTAGTGTCATCTTTGTTCATTTATTGGTACTCATGAGAGTTCCAATTTCTTCTATAAAAGGCAATCATTAGCTACATCACTCATTACCCTCAAGTACTTAAGCACCCCTTCATTTAAGACACTTAGGAGGAATGAAACACTCAAGATGGTATAGATCTTAAACCTTAGAAACATCATTTTTATCCTTTCATAGCTGCTAAGAGCCGGATCCCTAGGATTAGCCTAGACGGATCCCCCGTTGGAGGGAACCGTAGGATCCGGGTGACAGAGTATGTCAACTCTAGCTAAAACAATCATTTCAAGCTCATCTTTCTAACTTAAACACTCCATCTCATCTTAAATGAGTTCCTAGATCAGTACAAACTCTGAAGTTGACTCTTGTGCATGTTAATCATCACATTCCAATGAAGTTTAGTGGCTTAAGTCTTGAATGCACTTGCCAAAACCCTTGCCTTATAAACCACATTGTTAGGACTCCTAAAGTCATCATCTTCACTCTCATTTTCAGTACTTAGAAATCTTTACAAACCTCTTGAAATCATATCATCATGAGGAAAACTCCAAGTAGCAACTTATCCACCAAAGAACCACCCAAGAAAATTGCTAGTGTTGTACACGAAATCTCTTCAACCGAATCATCTCCGGTCAAGTCCACAAATGCAAGGATCTCTCCTCCACCAACTCAACCAATCAAACAAATCCCTAAAAGGATAGAACCCACAAAACTACCTATGCCAAACACCACCATATCTCCTAGGCCAAACAATCCCATCTCCACTAAACCATCACCATTGGTTCCTAGAGCTATCTCATTCACAACTCCATTCTCATCACCACACCCCTACAACTTAGAGGATTTGCCTCCTAGGCCATCTCATCCTCCTCCACCAACAACATTCTCCTCATTAGGAAGAATAATGGTACAAAATCAAGGTGTTGAGTCAACACTAGCTTTGGCTTCCTTTTCGCCGTCACCATCACATAATCCCATTTGGATTATGAGAAATTATCAAGGTCTACCACCCGACCATATGGAAGTTGACACTTCTCTACCACCACCATCATTCTTGGTCGAGCCATCTTCAAATGTGCCACCACCAATTCCTCCGTCGTTTGAGGCTCCACAAGCCGCTTCACTTGATCCTTCACATCAAGCACTTTCATTTCTTCCACCACCAATACTTAGCCATGACAAAGATTGTTATCATTGTCATCATGTTGAAAGTTTGATACATGAAGTACGAGAAGACCAACGTTTCATGTTCTATCACCTCCTTGAACGTTTCAACGAGATTAAACCTAAACAAACTTGAGCTAGAGGATTCTAGTGGTGTCCTAGTTTCAAGCAGTACTTAGATAAGTCTAGTAATTCCAAGTCATGTATCGATCATTTTCTTAGTTTTTAGAGTCATGTATATCACATCTCTAGTTTTATTAAATGAAAATACAAGCTACTTGCTATATTTCTGAGTATATGATTATGTTTTATAATATATATCTCACTTTAATATTAACATAATGTGTTATATCACCATTGCTGAAATTAATCATCAGCTAGATGGATCCCTTAAATTTTCCTAGACGGATCCCTACAAGGAGGGAACCGTGGGATCCGTGATACAGAAAACTATTTTTCTACTAACTTGGATCATATTTGCAGGAAATTGTGCATTATACTTGTTTTCTAACCTTTGTTTTATAGTTATTCAATTTACACATGAAGACTTTGACACCCTAAAGCTAGGGGAGTTTTGTGTCAAAGAAATACATTGAAAATTACTTGCAATATTAGGATTACATTTCATGACATCCCTTTGCAAAAGTGCAATCATCAAGGGGGAGCTCATTCGTCACATAGACAAAATTTTTTGCAAACTTAGTTGCAAATGAACTAGCTTAGTATTATTTTCTTGACGTCCTTACATAGGGATGGACTCGTCAAGGGGGAGTAAAAACGAGATCCTTTCCCGTTACTTGCTCTCTATTTTTTTTTCTTTCACATGTTTTTCCTAAAACGATGTGTTAGTTTCCTTTCGAAGCTCTTTTTATTTCGACAAAAAGGGGGAGAAGAAAGTAAAAACTACAAATTCAAACTTTTACGAATTTTAGCTTTTCCTTAAAATAATTTTATGTTTTGTCATCAACAAAAAGGGGGAGATTGTTAATACAAATAAGCCGTAAAAACGTTTATTTATATTTTACGATCTTCTAATGTTTTGTCGATAACAAACGTAAAATCATTTTAACGAAACAAATAAAATACGTAAATAGTTTGAACTAATAGTTTCTAACATACCTACGTTTTTACATAAAACACTAAAACAAGTATAAATGATTTTATGATTTAATATTACATATGTACAACAACTAGTGTTTACATATTAGTAAAATATACACATAACTAGTATGTAGTATATTGGGTAATATAAATGGGTAGAAACTTAAGTATCATAACCCATTGACCAAATACATTGAATATAGTTGGGTACAACCCAAAGTCCATGACCCATGGAGCTTGACCCATAACCCATTGCATGACATCATGCTTATATCATATATGAATAATATCCAGAACCCATGGTATTGACCCATACCCATGTGACTAGGTGCATTGCACTCCTAAGATACATTGTATCTAGTAAAAGACCATGGATCAACCCATAACCCATGACCCATGAGCCATAACCAAAATACCCATGGGTAAAGAGGAGCGTCCCACGGATCCCTAGCTTTACGCTAGACGGATCCCTTGTGGGAGGGATCCGTGGGATCCGGGGAACAGTGAACATTTTCCTCTATAAATAGTGAGCCATTTCTTCATTGTTTCTTACCCCTTTCTAACATACTTTCTCCCTGAGTTTAAAACTCTCTAACCCCAGATCCAAGTGATCTATGTTTGTAGTTTTTTTTTTGTGATTCTCTAGGTTTCTCTTAAAAGCGATATCACCACCTTTGAAGTCAAGCAAGCTCAAGTCCATGAGTTGCCATGTTTCCTCATCATCAAGACTACTGAAGTCCTCTTGTTGATGGTTCTTTTCTTTCTTCTAAGAAGTGTAGTGTTGAAGACATTAGTGAAAGATGTCTCAAGTGTCAAGACGAAGACATTAGTGAAAGGTGTCGATCGTCCGTATTATAGGCATTAGTGAAAGGTGCCTAGAAGTCAAGTCACAAGACATTGGTGAAGGGTGTCTTGAAGATCTAGTTAAAGGAATTAGTGAAAGGTGCCTTAGATGTACATTCGATATGGTGTGTTTCGATGTACAAGATAGACTAGTACTAGATCCAAGGATATTGATATCCTTGATGATGTTGTAATAAGGAGTTGGTCTCCTTCGGGATTAGTCGTTGGTGTAATGTTGGGTAGTAGTTCCTCCATTGCAATGGAACTCGGTATCTAGCCTAGTACCGGATAAAGTGTAGGCGACGTTGTGTTAGGTGTGGTTCACCTTGGTGTGAAAGAACCCGGCGGTTAGCCTAGTACCGGAAAAAGAGTAGGCGACGTTGTGAAGGCTTCTCCGCCATAAGGAGATTGGTGTCGTGTAGTTTTTACGAACTCTCGAGTAGGTGACTCGAGGAGTGGAGTAGGGCAAGGAAGGTTTCCTTGTAGCCGAACCACTATAAATACTCGCGTTGTGGTTTTGTGCTTCTTACTCTTATCTTTTCATTACATACTTTTATATGTTTGTTTATCAACATCCAACACACATCCAAATAGATTGACATAAGTTGATCTAAATAGTTTAAAAGAAAGTTTTAATTGGTAAAACTATTCAACCCCCATTCTAGTTTTCAACATAAATGTTTTTAAATATTCTAAGTTTAATTCCAGTATTTGTATTCCAGTATTGTACTAAAGCTTCTTATTAATAAAGTCATTTTAGTTATTGATTCTCATTTATGTTATTATTTATGTCATTTTAATCTCAATAGTTTAAATTCATTTCAAACATTTTAAATTAGCTTAATCCAAGTTATTTTCAGCTTAATTGTTTCTAACAACAAAAATCGCAAAAAAATCAGAAAAATACTTTAAAAAATATATATATATATATATATATATATCGTATCTGTGTTAAAATTGAATTCGGTTTGTTTCTAACTTTTCATAAGCTCTTATAAGCTCATCCTTAGCTTATTAAGTGCCTATTAAGTATCTACTCAGCTGCTACATAAAAATACAATTCCAGTCAACAAAAGTCAAACCTGCAGAAATCAAGGTGAATTGATCTGAATTGTTGATATGGAGGTTGATATGGGTTGAGATTAGTTCTGATTTGGGTTTAGGTTAGTGGTTTATTGATTCTAGAAGCAAACCATTGTGGTTGGACCATTGTAAGTTCAATCTCTATTTTAAAATTGAATCAGTAGTTAGAGTAGTTAAATCTGTTTTGATTGTGTTTAATTTAGAGTAATTAGTCATATTTCAGCTAATTTGATTGTTATTTATGAAATTCTTAGCTTAAATCTAGATCTGCATAATTTCTGTTTGATATTGCATCATTAAGATCATATCTATTTTAGTGTTAAATTGCTATCAGAATTGCTCCATCTAAGTACATCTAAGTTGATTACATGTGAATTGAGGATTGAGATAGATTAGATCATTGAATAGGAGCATTAAGTTGCATAACAGACATAGAAACTAGTGTTTGGCATTAGAAATAAATCTGAGTTAGAGGTGTTGTTTGTGGTAATTTTTTGTTGCATTAGTAGACTTTAGGTTCATATAACCAATTTTAGTTTTTTAATTGCACCTTAGTTCATAAAAATAGTCAAACTCATTTTTAAATCATTCTTAGTTAAAATCATATTAGAATTAGCATTTCATATCTAGCATATAGGTTTAAAAGTAGTTAATCTAGCTTACTATATATTCATTTCATCATAAAACATCATTTACATCCAATTTCATAAGCTCATAAGTTCATTAAAGTCAAATTTCAAATTGTCTAAAAAAGTCAAAGTGTCATTAAGATTTCTGTGTACTGATCTTTTTGGATTTTTAAATTCATCATCTGTGGACCAAATCTTATGAAATTTTGTTTTCAGTAACTCTGTTTGGTGGTCTACATAAGGGTATTTTTGTTGAATTTTTTGAATTTCATAGATCCATCAAATCAGTGCTTAAACTTGGTCTGATTTTCCAAAAGTGCCCTGTGCACAGCTTTTGTAGGTAATCTAACTTTTTGCAGATCTTCTAGAAAGCTTATTATAGCTTTTCTAGAGCTAATTTTTGGTCTAGAATTTCATTGGTAGATCATCTAGAGGTTCACATTTCTGGTTTTGAGATTTAGCTCATTTTGATAGCTTATTTTTGGTCTGCAAATAAGCACATCGGGCCTGTTTGGAATTTAGTTGAAATTGAACTTAGGAACTTGTAGCCAGTAATTTAGAGGTATAATCTAGTTGCATTTAGTTAATTTCTAGTAGTTTTAGCTTATTACAGGTCCTGGTAGCTTCTGGTTCATTAGTGTAGCTTATAGCTTATTCCTAGAAGCTTATTCATAAGCAGTTTCAAAGTAGCTTGCATTTCCAGTAATCCTTAGTAGTTTTCATTATTTTTACTTGATTCATAATCACTTTTAGGAATTTTCTGGAAATTTACATATTTTTCTGTCAATGTTTACTATTTTTCTGATTTTAAAACAGGTTTTAATACTTTTTAATTAGAATTTAATACAAATAAATCAGAAAAAGCTCAAAAAAAATATTTTTTCAATTTTACTAGATTAAGAAAAATAATAAAAGCCATAAAAGTATTTTTCCTTAATTTTCCTAGTTTAAATAATAATTTTAGACATTTAATTAATTTAAAATAGTTTTTAATTCATAGAAATTAGAAAAAAGTTCAGAAAAATACAAAATCAGTTTTGAAAATTCTTTTTAGTTATTTTATATTTTTAAAATTTAGTTTCATAATTTTCTCACTATTTTTCATAATTTTTAGCAATTTAGATTCATTTTTTAAAGTCAAAAATTAGATTTTAATTCAAATAAATTCAATAAAAATCATAAAAATTAGTTTTAATTCTTAGATAGTTTTCAAATTACATTTTCCACTTTAGAATAATTTTAGATCATTTTTAGGAATTAGTTTAGAATTATTTGTATTTAATTCACGTTTCATTTAACTCGTAATTTGCATTTTAGATTAAATTTGCATAATTAGTTAATAATTCTTGTTTGCATTATAGATTTAGCTCTTTTATATGCTTCCCTTTACTTTAACTTGCCCCGTAGTGTAGAAATCCTAAAAATCCCTTTTAAAACATTCAAATCCCGATAATTGCGACGTGAGTTAAAGATTCCATTCAACCCTCGTTCGGAACGATCTCGGTGCTTAAACCTAACACGTTTGAGTTACCCGTACACTACACACTTCTCATAATTGGTTTTCCCGGCAAATCAACTACGCTCAACAAAGACAATGTAGAAAACTATCGTCATCGCGTCAGTCACCTTATTATATATTATGTATTATATATATGTACATAACAATTAGCAAGATTTCTTCTGCTAAGCTTCTTTATCAAGTGCCTTTACTCTATAAAAAAATTATAAAGCAAGGTTGCGACATCCTATTGGGTTTTGATGAACAGAGCAATGCAAAGTAAAATAGGAAACATAATATATATTATGCTCATACCTCATTGGCACAACATTATTGGGATAAAGCCACCAGATAGCCGTATTTGTTTATACTACCAGACCCATTCTATTCATCTTCACTCACACCCTTCGTTTACCTTTTAGATCCCAACGGGTATACCTCTGTAAAATTCTACGGCGGTATTTTGATTCGAAGATAGTTGCAGCGACAGTCTGAAAAGAACGGTTACACTTGCAGTAGTTGTAACCTCAAACAGATATCAAAGTAACATGTTAAGAAAAAGGATACATCCACCGTGTCTGAAACCATTATGGGTTGCCCTGCCAACATGCGGATAACCTCATCTTAAGGCTCATATTTGCACATGTAAAATCTGAAACAAAATACCGACCATGGCTGCAATTCCAAAATGCCTTGCCAAGATACTAGTATCAGCAGATTATGTAAGCGAAACATTCAATTGCATACAGGTATCATCATTGCCTTAACCAAATAGTTTTTTTTTTTTTTGGTGCAACTAATGAAGGTTAACGGTGAAGAGTCCACAATCAGTTTCACGACAAAAGTGGAAATGTCGCTGGACAGGTGGCTCAGATGGGCGAATATTCAAGCAAAGAGGATACACCCGCCATGGCTGCAACAGTTTTATGTCACCCTACGAAGATACAGGTCATCTCATGTTTGCCGAACAAACCCCAATTCATCACAGCCTCGAAAAAGGAATACAAAAGGAGACCATTTAGCAGGCTAGCCTGCCCAAAAACCGCAACTATACAAAATAACATTCACTGGGATTTCTTCGTATTTGTAATCCACCATCATCAAATCAAAGTTTCAGACAATCACATTTCACCAGCATCAACCTAACAAACCAAAGTCTTGTCTGTAACAGCATCATTCAATGCAAGTCGTACCTGAGAAATCCTCAGTAACAGTTGCAACATAAGAAACAAATGCTCGCGTGTAATAGTAACATAAAAACAAAAGCCACACTCACGGAAGAGTTAATTTGCAGAAAATATCATGATAGCCCAATGGAAGTGGTACTCGAAAAACAGCATGGTTGCGACCATATGGTCACCCCACCAAGGTATGTTTTTCGGCAAACTTCAGTTACCAAGACAAACAAAGATCGTCAAATATCATGGTTCCTTACCCTACACCGCACACGATACAAATGACAAACCCGCACGTAACCACGTTTCTAGACATACCAAAGCGATCGTGCCATGTAAATTGCTGCATTTTGCGTCGCAGCATCAGTAAACCAAACCTATACAACCAAAATGGCATCCAACCAGCCATGGTTGCAAACACGACATCGTTATGGCCCACCAAGATACAGGTCACTGCCATGGCTGCAAGCTCAGCAAGCCTACCCTGCCAAAGCAGCACCTGGAAACATGGCAAACCCACCAACATTTGTAGAAGTTATAAGATTTCAGTAAAATCTAATTCACATAAACTGCTTAAGCATAAGATATAAGATCCCATTTGACCAACATGAGCACAAGGCTGAACCTTTTTTTACACATATTAAATTGACATCATTTATGAAAAGAGGACTTAATTTTATCATAATTAAATTGATTTATAAACTTGAAATTAGAAAATGGTCAAAATAATTTTAGAAACTAAAAAAACTTAAATTAAACCTAAACCCTAATTCGCATGAACTATTTAACTAAAAAAATTAAACCTAAACCCTCACAATATCGAACCTACGCAAAAAATATATGAAGCATAAAAAAGGATGTGGACCAAAAGAATAGCGCACATGTATGCAAACATAACAGGTTTAAAGTAAATGTATAATCTGTGCTTTTCTTTTGTATGTCTGTGCCTTATTGTTGTGCGCTAAAACAATGGTCTCTTGTAACCTTGTTCATCTCTTTTGTATATGTGCACTAAAACTATGGGTCAAAACTATATGAAATTCTGCATCCGCATATGAAATCATTACTAATACAAAAGCAACTAAACTGCATTACAACACCGACATATTCAATTTCCACCAACACCATCATGCCTAAGCTTACAACAGTTTTATTGAAGGCCATTTAAGCCATAGAGAAACCACCAACATACATCATTCATGACTAACCCCTAGTTTTTTTCCCCTTCCCTTTTGACCCATCTTTGCCAAATGGTTTCATACCTATCTCTTCACAAAAATGACCATTAGGAAGGCCAAGAACCTTCTTATGTGGTCCAGCCAAAGGGTCCGGGTAAAAAAAACCCCAACCACACTATTCATAAGAAGGCTCAATGAATAAATGTATCTGATGTGGGTAAGTGTTTTTCCAAATATTTATAAGGCTCAAATTTGCACATTTAAAATCTGAAACAAAATACCGGCCATGGCTGCAATTTCAAACTACCCTGCCAAGATACCAGTATCAGCAGATTATGTAACGAAACATTCAATTGCATACAAGCATCATCATTGCCTTAACCAGACATTTTTTTTTTTGTCCTGGGTGCAACTAATGAAGGTTAATGGTGAAGATCCCACAATTAGTTTTACGACAAAAGTGCAAATGTCGTTGTACAGGTGGCTCAGATGGGCGAATATTCAAGCAAAGAGGATACACTCGCCATGGCTACAACAGTTGTATGTCACCCTGCCAAGATACGGGTCATCTCATGTTTACCGAAGAAACCCCAATTCATCACAGCCTCAAAAAAGGAATACAAAGGGTGACCATTTAGCAGGGTAGCCAGCCCAAAAATCGCAACTATACAAAATAACATTCATGGGGCCTTTTTGTATTTGTAATCCACGATCATGAAATGAAAGTTTTAGACAATCACATTTCACCAGCAGCAACATAAAAACCAAAGCCATTACGGCCCACCAAGATACAGGTCAATGCCATGGCTGCAAGCTCAGCAAGCCTACCCCGCCACAGCGTCACCTGAAAACATGGCAAACCCACAAACATTTGTAGATGTTATAATATTTCAGTAAAATCTAATTCACGTAAACTGCTTAAGCATAAGATATAAGATCCTATTTCACCAACATGAGCACATAGCTGAACCTTTTTTTTACACAGAGTAAATTGACAACAATTATGAAAAAAGGACTTAATTTTATCATCATTAAATTGATTTAAAAACTTGAAAATAGAAAAAACCCAAAATAATTTTAAAAAATAAAAAAACCTAAATTAAACCTAAACCATGATTCGTATGAACTATCTAACCCAAAAAATTAAACCTAAACCCTCACAATAACGAACCTAGGCAAAAACTAAAGAAAAAACATGCAACCTAGTATCCAATCTTCCTAAGAGCAAACTTGTTGAAGTTTATTTGGATCACAAATAATTGATCCACCTAACTTTAATTAGACAAATATACTGTATATGAAGCAGAAAAATGATGTGGACCAAAAGAAGAGTGCAACTGTAGCACTTACCAAATGGCAAAAACACATCCACAAACGCAATAAAAAAAATGGGTTGATAGTACGTCTGACTGTAACCCCCTCACAATCGGTTGTACTACCAACGAATTCCATTGTCTTCGGATCAAAAAATGTCGGATAATTTTCTGGAGGTACACCCGTTAGGATCTAAAAGGTAAACGTAGCGTCTGAGCTAAGATGAATAGGGGATGGGTCGGGTAGTATAAACAAATACTCTTATGCGTTCAAGCGAAAGGGTCCGGGTAATAAAAAAACCCAAATACAATATTCATAAGAAGGCCCAATGAATGTAATTTTATATAATGTCTCCCAAGCATTTATTTATCATCGTTAAAATATTAAGAGAACTTAGTCAATGTTGCACAAACAAAATTTATTATATGTGTAGATTATGATCGCATTATATGTAATATTTGCAGTTGCTAAAAAAAATAAAAAATGGGGCTATGTTGTATGGTTATATTTTAGCTTGTGTGGACTCATATGCCTCTTCTGGTAATTTTGGTACTAAAGTTCTACATGATAAGTGTTTATATAATGGGACTTTTAGTTTTTATTGGGACACTTAAATATACAAACAATTTAAGCAGATTATACTTAAAATACAAATGTCTGATGCACACATTGAAGTGTGTCAATAAAAATTAGGAGTGTGCAAATCATTTCCCTTATATAATATAATGTAATAATCTTTTTAAATTTTATAATTAACTTTTTTGTAGTTGACGATAAGGAGAGGTGATTTAAGACGTGCCTTACATGCTCATTTTTGAAGATATACGGTATAACCTGTTTTTTATGCATATCAACTACTAAGATATATTTTTCTTCCTTTGGTTGACTGTTCGTTTAATGATAGCGGTTTAGTTTCTAATTATATGACTCCTTTTACTACGGTTTGCAATCTTTCAAGTTTCAACATTTTGAAATCCCTTTTAATGAGAAAATGGTTAATATAGAGTCTCCAATCTTATTGATTTTATAGCTATTGAACAGTTTACGTGTTAATATTAGATAAAATAAGACATGATATTGTCTTATTAGTTTTCGAGAAAAAAATATATGATCCAAATGCAGTAATAAACACGACGGCCTAATACAACTTACACTAAAGTTCCAAAAAGAGTAACCAAGTAGATGTATTTAAGATCCGGCCATATTTGACAATTTAAGGGACAATTATTGAGAAGATAGAGATGATGAAGATAGCTATAAGTGAGGCATTTTATTTAATTATTTTGACCATATTAGGTGGAGGTATGAATGGGTCAAAACTGAAACAATATTAGTATGAAACGAGTGTGGAAACCCGCGCGATGCAGCGGGATTGGCTTCAAAGGACTTATTTTGTAGCGACACTTAAACCTTAGGGACTAATTTTGCCAGGTTGCTATAGTTAGCAATTAATTCTACAGGACTTACCTTGCAACGCCCTTTAAACCTTAGGGGCTGTTTTTGCCAAGTTGTAAAACTTTGCATTTAATGTTTGGACTTACTTTGCAGCGCCACTTGAACCTCAGAGACTATTTCTGCCAAGTTAGGAAACTTTGCATTAAATGCTTGTTTTGCTTGGCTTGCTTTGCGTACACTATGTACGCTTTTTAGTATATTATACAAATGGCATAATGGCTTAAAAGTTGCAGTAAATGTATTAAAGAGGCTCCTCATGTGGTTAAGGAAACTCCAATCATAGTTCGAGACACCGAAAAGGTTGACACCATGACAACTGAGGTGGAAAGTTTTAAGGTAGAAACTCTAAATCATAGCTCTTAAAATTTGATATTTATGTGGTATTCGATAACAAATAGTGGTGGTGGAAAAAGTAATATGTACAGTAAATTTTTAGATACATCCATCCATAGCATGTGGTTGCTTAATCTATAACTTTGTGCTGACTTTGCTGCAAATTCAAAAACATAAGGTAGAAGAGGATAAAATGGCAGGAAAGCCGAGTTAATGAAAAAGTTTGAAGATGTGATGAAAGCAAAGCACCTTCAAGAATAAACTCAAAGGTTTGTGTTGATAATAGTAAAAAAGTTTGCTACATATGTTGGCCAATTCATGTATAATATAAAGAATTAATTGCATTTTTGGTCCTTATGGTATGGTTAAATTGCAAATTTGGTTCCTAAAACTTTGAAAATGCACTAGACGTCTTCATTTTGAAGTTTTCGTTGCATTTTTTGTCTTTATGGTATGTTCAAATTGCATATTTGGTCCCTGTGGTATGGCCAAATTATAGATTTGGTCCCTAAAACTTTGGCGTCGTCTGGGCCCAGAGGACCAAACATGTAACGAAAACTTCAAAATGGGGACGTTCAATGCACTTTTAAAGTCTTAAGGACCAAATTTGCAATTTGACCATACCACAGGGACCAAAAATGCAATTAACTCTAATATAAAGGTTTGATTTATATATGTATATTTGTTTAGCGTGATTTTAACAAACATGATTGTTTGTCATGAAGTGTTGCAAATGTCTTTTTTGTTGTATAGGCTTGAAGAAAATCTCTCCAATATAGTCCGAGATCAAGTGCTTTGTCAGCTAGCACTGACCATGTCACCTACCGAAAAATCCTTATCTCCGTGATCGAGAACAATATTTATTCAGGTACTATAGAAAAAGTTATAACTTGAAGCTTAGTTATTCATGTTGCTCATATAGATATTTACAGATTCTGTCTGTAAATGGCATGTAATAGGATGATCTACAACGAATGAAGGGAAATGGTGTGACAACTCGTAATTTCATGTCATTTTACAAACTTTAAAAGTTTCACTATTTCATCATTTATCGTAAACTACGTTTACAAGTATCAAATTCGCGTAACCTAAATGGTTTAGCTGCGAATTCATGAACATTTCATCGAGGACATTTCATATAGACTAGGTTTAGTCTACATATCATTAGCATCGTTATCATCATTTCAGTTCATGCATGGATTTGCATTTTTCATTAAACGTTTATTTTCCTATTTAATAAACGCTATCGCGTAATCATTTATTTTGAATATTTGATCCAACAATTCCAAAAATTATTCAGATATATTTTTATACTCATTTTAAGACTATAAAAATTATATTATTAGTTTACCCGATGTTTTCAATTTATTTTGTATATAAATTGTTATATTTATATAATTACGACGGTTTTCGTAAATTCAACTCGATAATTATAATTTCACTCAATTTTTGTAAGAAATGTATTTTTATAATTTTTATGACTTCAATATGTTTTATTTTGATCCGTTAAAATTTATTTTTAGTTAACGCTACCTTAAAAGCTCAAATATTTACACAAGTTACCAATTATCCCAAAATAATTACACATTTTACACTACATATAATTAACTAAAAAAAATGCACACTGGCATGTGCTAGTCACCCTTGTCGACACAAGGGTGATTCACACTCTTCATTTGCAAAATATCTTCTAACTTATAATGTATTATACTCTAAACCCTTCACATAGATCATTCATATCATTAAGTGTAAAAACCATTTTCTCTTCTTCCTCTCTTCTCCATAACCGGCCACACTAAGAGACCAAGGAGGAAAGCATAAAAATTTTCCTAGTCAAGCTCATCACAATCTAGACGCACTTCTAAGTAAGGTTTTGAAATAAAAACCTTGGGTGTTTAGGATTAACCTTTGTTCACTTCACCTCATCAAGTTAACTAGTAAGCATCTCATATCCATTTTCATCTTTCATATGTATTCTATGTTCATTTCATCATTTTTGCAAGAAATCATGCATGTTACATATGAGTTTATACCACTTTTAATGTTTTTATTACTTATATTGAAATATGATCATCCTATAAATTATCCCTTGTAACATATCACTTTTGGTGATGTCTAGGAACCCATGACACCCTAAGAAGGTGTATGGTAGGATTAGAATAGCTTCGGAGTTGTTTTGAATTGGTTGGAATAGGTTTGGCGCGAGAAAAACTTATTTCGACAAGTTTTCTAAAGGGTCTGTCCATATTTTTAAATTCTGGAATTCTCGACAGTTTGAAAAATATTTTGGGCTAGATATTCAGAAAATAAACTTTAAAACGAAAACGTGGCCGCTTGAACGGGTTAAAAAGGAGTTATAACGAAGAAGTTATGAATTTTCCAAGTTTGACGACGAAAACTAATTGTTTCAGAAAATTCAGCATGCTGTCTCGACTTTTTACGAGTCAAAAATGAGTCTTAAGCGTTGTTAAATGTGTCGACTTATCAAAAATATATTAGTATATGTTATCACGATTCCGTGGATATAAAGAACGTAGAAAACGGACTTATAACGACTAAGTTATTCACATTTTAAACAAGTTGCCGTAACTACTTTATTATAAGTAAAACTAATATATTTCTATTAGACAAATATTACGGCCACGAAGGACCATGTTGAGGGTCGTTTTTAACATGGATGTAATACTTTTTATAACATGATGTCTTCTAGTAAAACTAAGTTCGCCAAGCATATTTTCCAAAATGTCCGACCGTTTGTCAAGCGGAGTTGTAATGAATAAAATACGGTCACTCAAACTTTGCCGAAAACCACCCTTAAACAATATTTTGGACAAAAGTACCATACTTTACCTACATTTTTCTCTGTAATCGAGACCTCTAGGATGGAAACTTAAACACTAAAACTTTGTGATAATGATACAAGCTTCCCAAAACCGTTGAGTTCGTTTCCTAACACTCGACGTACACCATTTTACGACTAGCTTTTCGAGGCCGTTTAGTCACTTTCATGAAAATTTTCAACGACATTATTTTACGACGAAAAGTTATAATTTCATAATAAATCATTAAATGATTATCGTAGGATATCATTTCAACGTAAATACATGTAAAGTAATTTAAAAATGGTCAAGACATTATAAAGATTATTTTTCGACGATAAGTGTTATTTTCAAAAATTCACAAGTGGTATAGATATCATCCGAATTGCATGCATAATATTACATCATAACTTATTATGTATCATATCATTCATAATAGGTCAAGTTTAGAGATTCACGCTACATTTCGGTGTATCCACTTTTGTCATCATAATCATTGCAACAGGTGAGTTCCATAGCCCCATTTCCAATTGTTTTAATGCTTTTATTCAACTCTTTGGGGGAGATACATGCTCAACAACTTTTATGACAATCATGATTATTTGCAAACTATGTGTTTATCTGAACTGAATGTTTAGTCATACGAAGTAACAGTTTTGCCATGCTTAGAATTGTCATATCATAAATCATTGAGCTAAATGTCTTGGTATTATCATTGAGCTAAATGTCTTGGTATTATCATTGAGCTAAATGTCTTGGTATAATCATTGAACTAAATGTCTTGGTATAATCATGAACTAATGGTCTTGGAATTATTTGAAACAACACTCATATGTGTTATATCAATTGAATATTGATACATTAAGTAATGTACTGTTATGTGAATTCATTTGACATCATGCATTTGAACATAAACTATACATATTTTGGCAATGGGTTGTAAACACACAAGCTGCAAGTTTTGTATGGGCGGAACTTGGAACTGAGTGGATTTGCAATGCCTTTGCTGCATGAACATTCTTTAAAGGCTTTACATTTCAACGCAAACTCTATGAACTCACTCAACCTTTGTGTTGACACTTTTAGCATGTTTTATCTCAGGTATCTAAGGCATTCACTTCATGGCATGCATGTGGACATATCATAGAGTCGCGGTGACGACGCATCTCACTTGGGTTTTATGAACTTTAAAACATCGTTTGTCTTGTATCAAACTTAATTCCGCACATGTCTAGTTTCATTTGGGACCTACACTTTGTAAACTCTAATTATTTTATTAAATCAAGCGATGTATTTTACAAACGACACTTTAGGTCGTTCAATATAACTATGATTGTGATGCTATGACAGTCAACCCCCAGGAATTCCATTCCGCTGCAAAACAGGTAATTTGGGGGTGTGACAAATGGTAACCAAACTGATCGAGGGGCGGGCTATTCAACGAGTTGAAATTGTAACACCCCCAAAATGACTCAGCGGAAGCATAAAAGTATTGGGGTGCTACTAAATTGATATCACAACATAAGCATAGAATAACTGATTTTCATAAAGAAGCTTTCATTCATTCTTGAAAACAATGTTTACATTATTAATTAAGTGAAGAAAATGGCCCATTATAAACAAGTGGTCCCAATACATAAATCAGAGTAGTATATGACCATGCCATGCCTTTGCCTTGCGCCTCCAAAGATAAGCTATCACCTCAAAACCAGAAGATACATGCTAAAAAGTGTCAACACGAGGTTGGTGAGTTCATGGGTTTATTTAAAAGGCACTTCAGTATACCATTATCATTTGGTTTTTGATGATCCTTACGTCTTGCATAATGTCATAAAATTTATGATTACATTTCATAAAAGAATTTCATTAGTGGACCATAAGCAGGGTATATGCACATTACAATGAATATAATGCCATATATAATCAATCTATTACGCCAGCACTAAGTTCATGCAACCGAAGCTACGACAGTTTCTGTATGCAAATGTAGTCATACAAATAAGGAGCCCATGGCGAGTGTTTCTCCCAATACACTCGGTTCCGACATGCTATATGTTTCGCCTTGACCCATGCGGGGCCAACCGAACAGGGGAGTCAGCCCCAATAGATCTATTTATAACATTCGCGCTTCCCAGCAGGAATTGACGGTTCATGAAAAGGGCAATATGGGATCAAAGGACTTAGGTTAAGCTGCGTAATATTCTAGGTCAAGCATTATGGTATGGTCCATAAAACATCTATGTATGATGTATCTTTAAACATATCAATCATAAGGCATATTATGCATGGAAATGCACAATATCAATAATCAAAATCATTTAAGTAAAATGAGCATGTATTTTCCCCCAAAACAGTTATAAAACAAGTAAAAGGAGGGGCTATGAAACTCACCTTGGCAATTAGTAGTCAAAAGGGAATTAAATCAAGGGATGATAGTGCACGGCTCCGACACGCAACCTAATTTAGTACGGCAATTTATTCTTTACTCGTGGTTAAGACTCGATAAAGTTTCTTTATAAATTTTTCAATGTTTATGTTGTTGTTGTTGCTTGTGTGGCAGCATTTAAGTTTGGAATAGTTTTCCAATTGTTTTTAAGTATTGGCTCTTGGAAGTGCTTAAGTAGGGAATAGGAAGATATCAAAGGCGAACGAGTTTTCGATTTGCTGGCAACCGGAAGACGATGTATGGAATATAATTTAATGTGATATAGACGTTAGCGGATTATGAAATATTATAACCAAAGGTATACATTCACTAAATGCATATGCATGTATATCTTCATATATAATAAAGTATTTAAAAAGTTTAAGTATTAGTTTTAACTAGATGGGTGTAAGTTATGAATACAACTTATGATTACTATAAAATAAGTTTGATAAAAACATAATAGTTGAATATATTTTGACAAAAGTTGGGCATGACCCGGGTATTTGTTTTTATTCGATCGAGGTGACTAAATATCAAAGTTTTAAAATGATCTTTCTAAATTTAAACAATCGAATTACGAATAGTAGTCGATGACTAAAGCTTATATTTTCATTGGTCTTATGTAGTGGTACGAAAATATCAAGTTTTAGTTAATAAAAATCCGTAAATTTTATAAGTAAACTCATATTAGTGAATAACATGTTTTAGTTTGTTTAAGATTTATGTTTTTATTGATTTGTCTGGACTTAACCTTTATAGGTCTTGGTGATATGAAACATTATATTCGAGGTGTGTCGCGTTAAAAGACCGCTATTCATGTATAACTAGTTATGTCGATTTGCAACTTATATTGTGATTTCACAAACAATCTTAAATAAATTTATTGATTCAATTCTAATAACAATTTAAAATATCGTTGTGTTTACTTATCCGTTTGAACTTTAAACTTACATTATTGAGACATTGAAATTGGTTAGTTTAACTCCGTTAAATTTTTGTAATCAATTATAGGAAACAAAACAATTTTATGAGCAGATATAAAGCTGACAATAAAAAGATTACATTTGTTGAGCTAAAAACATTTCTCAGCTTCGAGCTGGCTACTTATTGTAAAAACAGTTAACACCATTGACGATTAAATTAACAAACAATGAAGTCTACTGTTATTGATTATATATATGTTTAATATTTGTTTATAGAAAAAATGTGTTGTGACTGATCATCGTATTGACTTAGTTTATAGAAACACAGAAGTAGCCAAAAGCCAACTTTAACTTAGTTTTTAATTTGATGTCTAGCATTTTATAAAACTGTTCACTAATATTGTTGTCTTGTTAGTGATTCTTTAGTTGTAGTTTTACAGAAGTCCTTTGTATTCACAGCTTTTGGTGAGTTGGTTTTGACACGAAGACTCCAAATCAAACGTACTTTTTAACGCGAGTATTAGACCTTTTAACCAAATGGAACATATGAATATTAAGCTCATTCGACCACCCTTGTGGTCTCGTGTTTATAGTAGATAACAACACCCTTCGTGGGTACCTTCTCTTGTGTGACTCGAGGCAGAAACAAACGTAAGCTCTATGGGGGACTTGGAATAACCACAACTACTAGTTCCTTAGGGTATTTCTTATATACTGAAACACCATAACAAGAACATTGACATCGATGATTTGCTCGATTTTGTGATTAAAATATATTGGTACCACCCGACATGATTTTTCGATTCAACACTCTCGTGGGTACGGTTACTGATGAGGTATGTCCTCCTTCGGATACTTCGGAGGAGACAATCACAATTAACTCCAAATGTTTCTAAGACAAAACCAATCCATGATGAGGCAATGCCTGCTCAGGAGGATAATGAGGAGCAGTGCCTGCTTAGGAGGTATAGTGATGAAGCAGTGTCTGCTCAGGAAGTATATTAATGAAGCAGTGCCTGCTCAGGAAGCACAGTGATGAAACAGTTCCTGCTCAAGAGCCATAGTGATGAAGCAGTGCCTGCTCAGGAAGTATATTAATGAAGCGGTGCACGCCAGGAAGCACGTGATGAAGCAGTTCTGCTCAGGAGGTATAGTGATGAAGCACTGCTTGCTCAGGAAGCATAGTGATGGAGCAGTGTCTTCTTAGGAGGTATAGTGATGAAGCAGTGTCTGCTCAGGAAGTATATTAATGAAGCAGTGCCTGCTCAGGAAGCACAGTGATGAAACAGTTCCTGCTCAGGAGCCATAGTGATGAAGCAGTGCCTGCTCAGGAAGTATATTAATGAAGCAGTGCCTGCTCAGGAAGCACAATGATGAAGCAGTTCCTGCTCAGGAGGTATAGTGATGAAGCACTGCTTGCTCAGGAAGCATAGTGATGGAGCAGTGTCTGCTCAGGAAGCACAGTGATGAAACAGTTCCTGCTCAGGAAGTATATTGATGAAAGGAGGCATAATGACGGAGCAGTGCCTGCATCGGAGCTAGTACACTGGCAGCTGACATACAAGTACAATGATGTACGAATAAGCACGAGGCTCGGTCCACGACTAGTACTTGTGGCATAACGACAACTTGGACCCCGAGGACCATGCCTGGTACTCATCAGCAACTTACATGCTGCACATAAATGACAAACCCGTCCCCACAGTACTCGTGTCGTGGAGCACATTCCGGTAGTATAAAAGCGGATGTTCACACACATGAACATGGACTTTTGGCTCCTCACTCACCTCTCTTACTATCTCTCTCTAGTTTCTCTCACTAGAACTTATGCCAAGCATATACTTACACTCACACCGGAGCTTGGTCTCGGATTAAAAACCCGGGGCGAGCTAACGGTGTTCTTTCTTATTTCAGCCTAGAGACGAAGGAGTAACTGCAAGACCTCCACAGGAGCAGCTACAGGACCTCCTAAGGATCAGGGCTGAAGAGCACTTACGGAAATTTGCTCAAACAGTATATATACAGAACAGCAAGTCAATATTTATTATACACGAAGTTTCTTAACTTAAAGTGTGTTAACTATTCATCATAGTCCCATTTAACTTACAAGTGTAATGTCTTATTAAACCAATGACCCAAACATTAGAAATTGATTATTTGCAACCTGAAAGTGTAATGATCACATAATCCTTCTAAACACAGATCCTAAACACCCCCTTTTAAAATAAAATAATCATCTTAGATAGGAGTAAATACTATTTTCAAGTTTTATTAAATTACTTAAAAGCAATTAAAATACACCAAGAATTTGAACATGAGTGTAGGTGTTGATGCATTCTTGAATAAGCCAGACTACATTATTTTTACTGTAAATCTGATTGTTGATGAACCAACTCGCTAATAGATCCCATTCACTTTGTATCCTTCCATATATGGACACCCTATACTCTGCTACCTGGTATTTACTTGCATCAATATCGATAGAAGTTGTTTCGTCAATTCTCCAGGAAACAACCGACACGTTCATTTAAAATTAAGATTGTATATTTCATAATTCATTTAAGTGGGTTGAACTTATATTACTTTTGAAATTGACAAACCTTTCATCAAGTTGTCTTGCTTTGGAAAGATTTCTCTAAGTCTATTGTGTCCACAAGGATTGTACTTGAGATTGTATTTGTCCATATATGAACCACAGGATGATCATTGGTCTCTCATCTTTCACCCATTTCTTTCGCAATCTAAAAAATTCATATGTAAAAGATCTAAGGAAATAACTACTAAATCATCATTAGACAATCGCTAGAAAAAAGAGATGATTAATGAAAATTGCAAGTAAATTTACCTCCTGTCTCTTTATCACAACAGGTTCACTAAGGCGGCCAAATCATCAATTTGGCTTTGCCAAGTCACAATTCAGGGTTCCGTGGGTTCCTTTTTCTAGCCACTGTGAGCATATCTCAAACCTTACTCAACCCGGTCATTTTCTCCTCAACAGCTGCAAGTGACAGTCAAAGAAGAGCTGAATATGGGCACTGTTTGAAACCTACCAATATGCCACTTTTGATTAAGTTAAGCGGCCCAACTTTTCCTCAAGTTGACCGAGCTTTAACTTTAACTTGAAAAATTAATGGAATCATTCTAAACCTTCATTAAGTTGTCTACTTTTCTTTTCACGGTTCTCGACTTCTCTCTTAACGACTACAAACTTAATCAACACTCTTTCTCCAACCTATTCACGGACTTAACATGAAGATTTTGGCCCGTTCAAGCTTGTTATTTTCAAACTCTCGCTTGTATGAAGCAAGACAAATTTCCACATAATCGGAGATAGCACGATACACCTCCTAAAAAATATGAGTATCAGCATGCGCATACCTAGCCAACTACTTTTCTTTAGCACCATTAGACATGACACCTCAGCCTTTGGTGTGTAACTGACAACTTTACGAAGCAGGACATCATGTGACCCCTGAGTGCTATAAGCCTTCTCAAGCTGGGTTTTTTAGTTAAAATTGCAGCAAGTGCATGACTGTAAATTGATCTAGCAGCTACAACGAAGCTCCGACCACTCTTAGTCAATGGTTCGTCTATAGGCATTAACGGGTCAAAAACTGTAGTTCGAGCGTTGCTACTAAGCCTTTCTGGTCAGGCCGACCAAATTGAAGGCCTAATAATATGTCAAATATAAACAAAGGAATCTGATTCTCTAGCATTATCATGTCCCTTAGAATCAATGCATTGATCCCCGCATTGCAAACACAGGATCACACCGAGAATAACCAAAAGGTGAAAAGAAAACCCCTCAACCGCCCCACGAAATAGCTTGAGAACAAAACAACCATCAAGAACCATCATTTCAACAAAATCATTACTACTAATAGTAATATTTCCTTCATAGCAATCCCATGATCTTTCTTCAAGACTCGGGAGTCCGGAATCTAAAGTTTGCTTGAGATTTTGTTATCAGATACCGACTTAATAGCTCTTTGTTGTACACAACAACTATTTTTTTGTTTTCAAGAGATGAAATGACATTATAAATGGGACCTTGATGAGATATTTATTTGTATGAGTTGCAAAAATAGATTGATCGAAAGAAAATGACATTACAACTATGAATTAAAAATGAGCAATGGATCTCATCTAATCCAATAGAATGCATAGAAACAAACTCAATTGATTTTTAAAATTAAATACGACAATGATGACAAATTTAAGTTTTTCTAATTAGAGCCTTAAGAGTATTTAACTCTGATTCATTATTGTTTCTTACCAGGGGTAACCTTTTTACCCGAGTATTTAACTCTGATGACAACGTGCTTTTCTGGTTTAAATAGTAGCTTCGAATGTTTCAAGCGCTTATATCGACAACTTGTACATATAATCATAACAGTGGTTAGTTACGCGGGGTTTTGACATGCATTAGTGATTGACGTTTTGGTAATATTAAGCATCTTTTGTGCAATTTCATTTAATTATATATTTGCATCTTCGCTCGTACCCATATAATTTTACCTTACTTTGCTATGCGGCTCACATGGTAGTGATATACAACAGAACTTTTTAAAGGAAAAGAGTTGTTTCCCCCAAATTTAAAACTACCATGAACAAATTCATGTATTTTACATATAGAAACTAAAGTTTTTTGACCCGTTAATGCCTATAGACGAACCTGATCAAAACTGGGTCCCTCAATCGGTCCCAATGTTCTGTTTTTGAGAGAACATTACTGGTCATGTTCATATCAACTTGAGAGGATCTCAATTCCACACACAAACATAAGTTGTTCTGTAGTCTAATATTTTTTCTAACACTATGAACCTAAAATGAACTGCATAAACTAAATGTGCCTAACAGATCTAAAAAGTGCTATAGTTAAAAAATACATAATAAAGTAAATTATAGGCATTAGCAAAGAAATGCAAATCTTATATATAAACTCAAGTTTGAAGACTAACCCGACATGAAATTTTCACTTTCTTCCCACAACCGCCTAATGGCTCCACCTTAAAAGAATCTTCAACAAACGACAGAGGACTTCCAATTTCACCAACTCTATCACCACCAGAACTAACCACCATATCCAACTATCCAAGTCCTTAATCCAACCGGTCCTAAACTGAGATTCTTCCCTAACTAACCTCGAGTTCATCACAAACCAATACTACTCAACCTTCCTGAGCAACACAACAGAATCATTCACCAGCCCTTTATAATGCATGAAGACACCTTGACAGTTGACACTCATTCCATTCCACCATGTATGATTCACCTTCGTCATTTGTACCACCTGCAAACAACCTGAAAGTTTTATAAATAAAAATCATCAACACATTCATATTTCAGTCAATTTACTCCATCACATTTATAAAGTAAAAATACTTTATACCTTGTCCAAAACGTTTTCTTTTTAAACTGTTAGCCAAATTAGATAAAGTTTACAAAATAAACAACGTAATGTGAGCAATCCTAATACACTCTTAAAGGCTAGGAACCTATTTGTGTGTTTTATCGAAATGCACTAAGTAGATTGATTAGCAATCCAAACACCCCCTTATCTACGAAAAAGAGTATCACACATTCAGACATGCATAATTCAACAAACATAATCAATGGAAAGTTTGGACATATAACTGAGCCAAATTACTTTTTCCCAAAAATAAAGGTTGGCATATTAAACATATGATATGAGTATATGGAGTAATCCATATAGATAGTCAGAAACTCTTACTTTTCATTATGGCTTTCTAACACCGAACATTCTTCAAGTTGGTACATTTAAAGATAAAGCAATTTCTATTTGTATAGATGTTTTCACGAAAAAAAAATTAGCAACATTATAAAAAGACTGAACAAAAAACATGATGGATAACTAAGAGCAATGACTACCTCAAAAACTCGACACCTGGTAGCAGTAAATGAAATCCAAGAACACTAAAATCTCTTGGTGAAACAGCGACACCAAGAGCAGCATTAGCCCATTTGGATGCTCTTCGAGAAAACGACATACAACAATGTTCTGATGGATCTATGATCTTTACCACAACCTGCAACATTGTAATCTGCATCATTGTACTCTCCTTTAACATATTCAACAACCTTGTAATCTGCATCCGGTAATTTCTTCTTACTCTAGTTTTGAAAATTTTTACAAATACTCTACCATTATTGATCAAATTAGAGCTTCAATCAAACCCTAATTTTCCCCCAAAACTGAAACAAAATAAACAGGAAAATTACAAACCTTTTTGGAACATGAATAAAATCCCTAATATCAATTTTAAACAAATCGAGAAATTAGGTATTAAAAATCATACTTTTATATTGTCTTCGAAATCACTGCAACATATTGAAACATCTTTGCTTCAATTTGTATCAATCTTTGATTTAGGGTTACAGTGGGTTGAGAAAAACTGGGTTGAAACCGTGGGTCGAGTTTTGGGTGGTTTTGATGTTTTCAATTTTAGTTTTCGACCCTTAAGTTTTGTAAATTAACCCCGCCTTTTTAAAGTTTTATTTCTTTAGACTTTTGACACATATATTTTTATACACAATTTTTCACCGAAAACGAATTTATAAACATTATTGTCAAAATAAGGAAGTATTTATGTTTTTCTATTTAAACATGTTTAAGAAAATTAATAATAATTATAAAATTATTACTAAATAAGGTATGAATTGATTTTTTTGAAATGAAAAATTCCCATTAAGGTTTTGTTTTATTATATAAAAGATTTTGTGTCCCGTGTAATTTATACCGTGACTCTATTATCATGGTTTGAAAATTTTTATATTGAAACTCTTTATGAATGCGTTTCGGAAATGGTATGATATTGGTAATATTTTCTATACCGGGGATTTATCATATGTTTATCTTGCCCTTATCATAGTGTCGGTACACGTGCGGTGCCGTGGTTTTCTGAATTCACGAGATGACCTCTCGTTTTCTTTCTTAGATTATCAATGAATGATAAAAATGTATATTTTTCTTATCTCAGTATTTTTTTTTTTTTAGTCTTGTATGCTACTGCGCTGCAGTATGCGGAATAACTTCTCGAAACAATGGATTAAGCTTATGTATGCTTAGATTTAACTCAGAGAATAATAAATTTCACATTTATTATATAGATACTCAGTGGACAAGTATCGTATGTGCGGTGTCTTATTTCTAAGGAAACGAGATGACCTCTCGTTTTTAAATTTTAGATATTGACATCCGTCAGAAAATAATCGATTTGAAGTTTCTGACGTGATAAATATTATTATAATAATCCGAAATTTTACGGGTTGTTATAGAAATGCTCTCAAAAGCTTGAATCTTTTAAAAGTTCGCCTCAACCATCCACTGATGCAACCTCGCATGGATGAGGATAATGATCAAGAGATGGAGATCGTTGATGAAGTCGAGCATGTCATCTTAGTAGCCACTGAAGCATGCAAAAGTTTGGGCTCAGATCTGAAACCTTAACCAATAACTTTTAAGCTAACTATATTTAGTAACAGAAGCATCCAAGTTATGTTCTAGGATGCTCTTCATTCAGATCTTCATACAAGCGTGTTGTAGGTGAACCCATATCAGATAGACAAGAGGTTGGTGTGCAAACAATATCTATGGACAACGAGTTTTTGTGCAACAATTGCAAGTGTAAGAACTTGGATGAAGTCAAAAAGATAAACGATGGATCAGATCTGTGTTCGGTTAATGAATCACCATTGGTTGATAATAATTCGAAAAGATTGTTCCAAAAGTAAGTTTTTCAAGAGTAAACTTTTGTTGCATTTTGTGTTTTTCTATCTTTTTTATTTATGTTTAACATCCTTGCAGGCGGTAGAAAAGGTATTGGCTGGAGCATAAAGGCGAAAAATGGCCCTGGAAAAAATTTGCACCAAACAACACACTGAAATTACGTAACTGAATCGTCTGGTATGTTCCTTTTAGTTGCTTAATGCCAATTTGAAATGATTTTTTCACCCGTTAACCACTTTTGTTCTATCGCAACTGCAACAATACTAGCAAGAAAGAGAGTGCAACTCGATTATCGGGTAACTGCAAGAAGATAAAATAGCCCGTCTCAAGAACTTGATGGAAGGTGTGTTGTCATCTGAGGATTTTGTAAACGAAGATAGAAGGTGTGTTTTCTAAAAATGTTGTAATGATTGAGTAAAAGTTCTATGCAGGAGAAAAGGATACACTTAGAAATTACAAGGACGTGAATGTATGATTTTTAACAAATGTTGTACTTTGATTATACAATCAGAAATGTTGTATGATAGATGATCATATCAAGTAATTCCATAAATGTTGTTTATTATTTTTGCTTAGTGCAACATTTATGATAGTTTCGGAAAATAATTTTTGTAAAGAAATGCTATTGTTGGCCGCTAAAGCACAACCAGTGACATAGTTGGCAATACAACATAAGGTAAATATGTTCTTCCAAGGTAAAAGGAAAATACTTAGGGTATGGTTATGGGTCATAATTTTCCTGTTTTTGTTTGCATAATATGGCGGTGATTTATGAGGTCTGGGTCATTCTCATGCATTTGTCTCCAAAGGCGAGATGGATCGGAGTTATGTGGTAAGTTGACTGCAATTTATTTTGTGATTAGAGCCTCACGGGTCATGGCATATATGGATGTATTTTAACTTATAAGTGAGTATAAGACTAGTAGTTATAGTGAACTCAGGGACACTAAAACACTCTGCTATTTCAGCGACATATCAGATTCTCTCTCTTAGACCAAACACACAAGGAATAGGAGGACTAACATGTGCTAGGCCCCTCCCAACCAGCCCACAAGCCCAAGTTCATCTGCGTTAATTTAGTAACTTTTATAGAAGTCTAGTAAAAATAACTATGGGCAATTGCATACCCACTAAAACTTGCATCTTTGCATATATACTCAAAACATGCTTAAAATGCATTGTACATCGTGCAATAAAAACTTATATTATGAAAAAATATGCAAATTTTAAAGTTTTAATAGGTATATATGCAATTCCTCATATAAGTAATTGGCCGTGCTAATATATACGAAGAAGAAGTTTTAAAAGTGGAATGCATGCTGGCATTTTCTTTTGTGATGTTTCATTATCCACCCCCTACTTTAGCATGTTTTTGAATATATGTATCTTTTCAATAATTATCAGTTGCATGTATATAACTAAAAAATAATTAAACACATGTTTTTCTTTCCTACTTTTTCCATGGTTTTACCTATATTTAACAAAGATACGATTTCTTATGTTCCTGTATGATAACTTACTTTCGAAACAAAGCTAAATACGAGTGAAAATATTTTTTTAATGAGGTATAATATAGTTCATATTTCTAATAACTTATTATCAAATCATGAATAAAAGCTGAGAAGCAAATAATTTGTTTTTGGCTGAATAATTGGTAATACTTCATGTTAAACTTAAGATGCACAAGGTATAAGATTTTATAACTTTTTTCTTGCATCTTTTGCTTTACAGCATGCTTGTCATATGTGTTTTAATCAAATTTTATTAGCAGCAAGTAGTTTTTGACACAACATCTTTTGCTCGCATATATACTGTTTGTCGTTATTATTTTGTAGTATAGTTGGGGCCCCCTTAACGTAAAATCTTGGCTTCGCCCCTGCAAACACATGACCTTAGTCACAACAACAAAAAAGTACCTCACAAAAATTAATAAAATAAAAACACACACACAAACTTTGAAAAAGTTAGGATCGCCTACACGATTGAATGAAGCAAAATAAGTGGGGACACTTCCTTCATGGGTAGACCGACCCTTGCAAGGGTCGGCATAAACCAGCTTAAGATACGAAATTTATATTGGGTTGGTTTTGATTAAGGGTGGTGATTACAGTATCTATTATTACTTTGAATAAATGCGAAGCAAAATAAAGGGGAGGAGGGGGGGTTACTTCCTTTGTGGGTAGACCGACTCTTGCAAGTGTCGGCATAACAAGCAGCCTAAGATACGAAATATATATTGTGTTGGTTTTGATTATGGGTGGTGCTTACATTATTTATGATTACTTTGAATAAATCTCAAGCATATGAAAAACCCGTGCTTGAAATTTAAACTAAATACCAATTATCACACAACCGAAAAATATTATTGCATGACATTTTACTTGAATAATAAAATATAATTTTTAACCCAAATCATTATCCAAATACAAAAAATGAATAAAAACATATATTCATAAGATTTTATATTTTTAGTCCAGCAAGTAAAAGCATTCTAATCACATTAGTCAACTAGAAATACATAATTAAAAAATTTAAATCATTCTTATCACATTAGTCAATTAGAAATACATAATTAAAAATTTAAGTAAAAAAAGAGAATGAAAGAACTAAATGGTTAACAGGATTTGAACCCATGACCTATAGCATGTACTACAAAGCTGATAACCATCTCATCAAAACATTCCCGTGCTTATTATTACTTTTTATCTGTATTTATCCTGGATTTACAAGATTGTATTTCTACATTCTGTTATCCGATGCTAAGAAGAATGCTTGATTTGATAATGACGTGAAAGTTGATTATCATAGAAGCAGTTAAGTTGCCCCAAATCATAATTTGATTGTTCGAGCATTTATTAATTCAACTTTGAAAATCACTCTTGGAATCACAAACAGCTTCTTATTGTAGTAAACAACGTCAACATATCAGTGATTATATTGATGGGGTGAGGGAAGGTTCCCAAATCACCAAATGTTTAAAAGGTGCTTACCGTACAGTGTACAAAATTTTCTCTATAACATATGTTAAATAAATATTGCAATAAAATAACATATGATAGTTCAAAGGTCTATATACTATAGGGTACATGTTATGCTCCGATGCAGTTTGATTTCGCTTTATCATTTTATCTGAGAAAATTACTTAATCTGATAAGTTGATAGAGGTTTGTTTGTTATAAACTTAATCAAGAAGCATGACTTAACAAGAAAAGTCACGAATATGTTGCTTTTTTCATTAAGTACCCGGTTTATTCATAATTATGGTGATTCAGACACTAATTCAACATTCTAAACAAACAAAAACCGTATATTTACAAATAGATGTCATGTATAGGCACAAACGCTATAGCTAGAAAGAACTTATTGACATTCTAAAACAAACAAGCCCTTAGTGTCATATGTAATGGCTACACGTTGTTGCGGTAATATGTTTTTCTAAAAAGTTACTTTATGAACTACTCTAAAGGTAAAGGGTGGTGTTGGTTGTGTGACGGTAGAGGGTGGTGGTGCTGGACAAAATGTGGGTTTGTGATGGTGGTGGGATAAAAATAATTGCAAGTTCAAAGGAAAATAAAAGTGTGGAAGAAAACGATGGTAAATTAGTTATTTCGCTTGCCTTTGACCATGACTAACTTTAACGAGCGTTGGAGCTAGTGGCATTGAGTGTGACTACAGTAGAACGTTGGGGACGTTTCTTATACTTGAAGTTTGAGAGTGGCATAGAGTGCAAAAAACGAAAACGTTAGTTACATTTTTTGTAGTTTAGCCAAAGATAAAAGAATCACAACCTTTTCGGTCTTCAAATCTCTCAACTAAATATGAACGCGTAAAATGTGTATTTTCGAACGCTGCCAACTTGTGAAAATATAAAACAAAAATTAGCAAAAATTATGTGTCATGTTTATAGTTTATCCTACTGTTCAGTTATTAGAATCTTTTATGCAACAAACATGTATATTTCACAATTCCAGTTGGATCATAAACTATAATTTTAATGTTGTGTTAGCTACAAATCTATGATTAGGCTTTGTTTGCATTTCATCTTTACTATAATTATCTTTTTGTATGGAGATTGTGTCTTTTAACTCTTTAAGCTTGGTTTTTACAAGTACTATCATTTTGGTGAAGTTACGTCGTTAAAACTTTCAGCAACAAAGATCTACGATAATTGTGTTTAACATAATCATATGTAATTATCTTTAAACTCACAATATTCAATATTTAGTACAAACGAGCAAGGTAGCCCGCGCGTTGCTGCGGGGTTATTGTGTTAAGATTTTTATTGTTGCGTTTTTTGTTTGTCGATACGCTTGCAATATGTTTTTTTTGAAAATGATGAAATTTAGCATGTATTTTTGTTTGTCGATAAGGCTGTTTCAAGTTTGGTAAAGAAACAATTGTAGGATGAGTTTAAGGTGCAATATATAGCAATCCAACGTATATCAAAAATAATCATTACACAACAATTGTAGGATGAGTTTAAGGTGCAATATATAGCAATCCAACGTATATCAAAAATAATCATTACACAACAATTGTAGGATGAGTTTAAGGTGCAATATATAGCAATCCAACGTATACCAAAAATAATCATTACACGTAAATGCAAAGTTAATATAAATATGCAAAATTAACAAATGGGCATTCACTTTAGAGCGTTAAAAAACCCAATTAGTACACGGCTGTAATTTAAGCTACCTTAAAAGAAAGAAATAAACTTAGGTATACAAACTGAAAGTAGTACTAATTAAAACAAAAGGCTTCCATAGTTCCATTTCAACTTGCAACCACGAAAAAAAAAAAAAAAAAAAAAAACCCATAAAATAGAAATGCTTCAAATATGCAGTTACAGAGAGGTAAACAACAACAGGGATAATATGCAGTTACAGTCATTTAGCCTGTTCGATGCGCTATAAACAAGCATTTTTTTTTAATGTTTAATATGTTGTTTTTGACAGAGTCTAACTTGGGAAACTTTTTATGAACAGGAATTGTGCTAAGAGTTTGGTGTACTTACATGTGTGTGCCATTGAAAGCAGGTTGAAGGCGGTATGCAGGAAGCATGAGGATCCTGAGTGCGGTGCGGTCCCTCTTTTCCCCTGGCTTGCAGCCGCTTATTTTGTTTTAATCATCATCTCCGTAAGCTGCACGTTCAAGAAAGCGGTACAAAGGTCACTTTTCAGAAGCTAATTATATCAACTGATAAGTGGTACCAAACTCATTTGTCCCTATCAGTACTAAAGATGTCACGGACTTTCACCTGCAAGTGGAGATTTAATCAATTCAAATGTGCATCAAGAGCATGTTGTAGGGGGTGTTTGGGTTAGCTTATGCTGAAATGAGCATGTCGTTTTTATTAGCTTATCGACAAACCTACCCATTTCAGACCCTAAAGGCACTCATTTCAGTATCCAAACTTCAGCCCCTAAACCCGCACACTACAGGACCTGTTTGAGCACTTAAATCCACCCATTTCAGCCCCCACTTCAGCCCCCAAACGCACCCATTTCAGTCCCATTTCAGCATTTAAACGCACCTAATTCAACCCCCCGTTTCAGCAATCAAACCCACCCGTCTGAGGCCGCTTTCAGCACCTAAACGGGACGATTTCAGCCCCAAAACTTTCACCCATTTGAGCCCCCAAAACCACCCATTTGAGCCCCTAAACCCACTTGTTTAAGACCCCATTTCAGCCCCCAAACGCAGCAATTTCAGCTTCCGTTTCAGCACCCAAATCCACCCCATCTCAGCCCCTAAACGTACCCATTCTAGACTCTACTTTAGCCCCCAAATGCACCCATTTCTAATGTGGAATACAGGTTCTTTCTACCCACTTATCATAAACCATTTTTTCACCTCAAAATAAGCATATAAACAGAAAAATCAATCGATTTAATGATCTATCAGTCTTTTTTTCTACAGTTCGTGACCACGCAGTTTCTAACCTTTGCTCATGTATGATTGATTCTATTGTTTGAACTCGATTTCCACATATTTCTCTTTTAATGCACTTCCTTCTCTCGAATTCTATCAAATTACCTATAAAATTGAATGCAAAATGCAACCCAAACATACATTTACTGATTTACATCGCATAGAAATAGCTGATCCGTTTGTGACAAAATATCATGTCCGTTACTAACTACTAAGAATAAAAAAGAGCAAACATAACTAACCAAGCTTACCTATACCTGTACATTATTTTCATTATTTTCATCTTCACCGTCTTTCAACCCATCAAAAAAATTTGATCACCAAACCCTGCACCGAGAACACTATAAATAAAGGCCTGAGAAATTAAAACCTTTCTAAAAATAAAGATACCATAAAGTACTTGCATGACATCGGTTTAAAAATGATGTAGTAATCACTTTACATTTTGCTACTAAATTAAGGAAATCTGCTCCATGTTTTCTCGCTATCTTCTTTTACTTCTCATGTTCTAGAGAAAGCGCTTTTCTGCATAAAAAAGGTTCAAATTTCATGTGAGGAAATTATAAGTTTTATACAGGAAGCTGCAATCAGTAGCAGCATGGCAAGCTATAATCACCCGGATTCAATCAATATAACCGAAAACACGGTCTATTTATAGCCATTTCATCAAAATCCAAATCTTAAATAAAAAATTGGATTATCTTTCTACAAATATGAGCGAAACTTAATCTGGTTTACCTTATATATATAAGCATAATCGTAAAATGGGAGATCATGAATTTAATATGTTGTTCAGTATAGCAACAAACCGTAGACTTTAAACATTCTGAAATAAAGATTTAAGACACATACCTGAATAAATTCCTATGTGTTACCTTATATACATTAGGTTAATCGTCAAATGGGAGAACATGACTTTTTTATGTTGTTTAGTATAGCAACAAACCGTAGACATTAAACATTCTGAAATAAAGATTTAAGACACATACCTGCATAAATTCCTATGTGTTTCTCTGCATACCTATAAGAAAGCTGGATACCACATCCAGAATAATAGTTAGCCGTCTTCATGAGCCGGTCAAAAAAATAAACGGTAGCCTTGATTAAATTCATAACTGAAAATAAAAGCAATGAAATTACGAAACTAACCTGCAAGAGATGTGGCAATTTGATATAATAACATTACTTGAGATTTACAACCTGCAGCAAGAAGGTTATCACCTGTTCCACCAAATGAGAAGCTAAATATTTCTTGTGACGGACCAGCATTAAGACAGGCTACCTACAATTTATGTAAATAACATCAACCAAACTGTACCACTACATTTACACAAAACTAAAAAACCAATCGTGCAAAACGTACTAAATTATAATTTCATTAAAAATGAAAACGATAACCACCTACTCATACGACGGGTATCCCACGCAGATGAACACAAATACAACGCGTTCCTGGTTAACAATACCTCGTTAACACTATCTAAATGTTCTCCTTTAAGCTCCCAAAGTCATGCCCACTGAAACAATATAATTTTATGAGTCATATGGGGTCCAATTTAAATTTTATATTAGGCTAAAATGCAAACAATACTGATTGGAATATGAAAATTGACTCAAACTGTCTTTTTTATAACATCTGAATTAAATTAAGTGTAGAGTTGCATAATCAGTTTCATGTTAACTAACCCTTTACATAATCTCCTTCTGAGTTTTTTATTAGTAAGAAAGATATTCAAAATATGTCCATACCACGCCTGCAGCCCTGTCGTTAGGCCCATTGAAACCCGGTAGGTGGCCTTTCCGGCTGGCTCCGATCTTTCACTTTTTAGCTTTCTTCACAGATGTTTCTTTCGCTTTCACCAACTTCTTTCTACACAACACAATTATCCAATAAATTGCATAAACCGATTCCACTATCATCAGTACCATCCACACCAAGCCACCTCCCTAAAAGCTGTGAAAAAAAATTAAAATAACCAATTTTAAAATAACCAAATCATAAAAGCACAAACACAATTAAACCCTAATCTTCATTTGCAATCAAGGTGAAAACCTTAACCAAATTAGAACCAAAGTAAACAATAAAAAAATTAAAAGGATATTTGATTCTATTTTTTCCGTTGGATGCGATGTTGTCGATGATCTGCCGCTTATTCCAGCGTTCAAACACAGGATCAGCAGACTGTTGGTTTTTACTGTGAAATTTTGATAACAATATACCTAACTTATGAATTATATCTACAATAGGTTAATCCAACTCACTGATTGCTTGAACCTGTACCAAGACTATTTATATCTACAATAGCTTAATCCAACATACTGATTGCTCGAACAATTTACCTAACTTATGAATTATTATATCTACAATAGCTTAATCCAACACACTAATTGCTCGAACCTGTACCAAGACTATTTATATCTACAATAGCTTAATCCAACACACTGATCGCTGAATTCCCATTACGCATACATACATACGTTCACATCAGTATTGAAACCGGATGATCATCGCGCAATGGCTCAGAAAGGCGAAACACAGGCATGGCTGCAACTACCACTTGGGGTAAGGCTGCCCCACCAAGACACCTATGTTGCCGAAGCAGTCATGTTTAAATACCAAAGTTCTGCAAATATAGCAGCAAAAGCTTACAACAGCCATGGCTGCAACGACCACTCGGGTAAGGCTGCCCCGCCAAGATACTGCCGTTGGTAAATTACGATCAGGAATTTTGTAAACAACGATAACTATCATCATTGCCTGTATGTATGTGCATACTACTTGAACCCATAACCCAATAACTCTTATTATACTAAACCTAAATAAGTACTGTAGCCCCACTCACAGTTTGTCGGGTTGGAACCGGGTTTTCACTGTAGCAAACGACGTCGTTTGCACCACTAATTGAAAAAATTTATAATATCAGACCATGAGGACAGAACATTTTGAATAGGTTTATTGAACCCATACATGGTATGCTAGACAACCAAAGCTTCATTCCTGATAGTGGGTTAAAGGATCGTAAAAAAACAGGTGGAACTTCCATGGCTGCAAATACAGTAATTTGCCGTGCCAATGTGCATACTACTTGAACCCATCGTTATCATACTTTTTAGGTTGACATAGGGTAGCAGTTAGGAACACGTGGATGTACCCGCCATGGCTGCAAGCCTAACAGGCTGCCATGCCAAGATACAGGCAATCTCACTTTTAACTCGACTCGTTCATACTCATGACAGCCACAGTAGCACACATAAAGCAGTTCGATAAACGCCCGTGATGGCATCGAGTAACACATCCTGGCTGCAAACACCACTGTCGTGGTGATGCCACGCCAAAGATATATGTAGATTTCACACAGGCCGAAAATCTACATGAATCAGTAAAAAAACCTCAGACAGCCAAACAAAATAAGCTGCCGTGGGCTATGGAAACCAAGCGTCATCCAATACAACCCAACATCAGCAAACCTACAACAAAAGCAAATGCATATAAATCTATAACTACACATAAGGAAACTGTAAATTGTTCAAAATGAAACTGCACGTAAGGTTAAATTTATCAAAACTCAAAATTAAATCTAACGAAGTAACAAAATCAAAACCCCATAATAACCCATATCTGAAATTCAATATTAAACCAAACCCACAATCCAATTTTATCAATAATCACATAATAAAATAATATAATCAGCAATATTTTTTAAACTGCACATATAACTACACAAAACCCCATAATAACCCATATCTGAAATTCAATATTAAACTGCACATATAACTACACATATAAATCAAACCACACTTATTGTTTTTCTTGACTAATACTTTTCTTTCCAGAAGACTAATTGTTTTCTATTTTTTTATATGTGTAGTTATATGTGCAGTTTATATGTGTAGTTATATGTGTAGTTATTTTTTAGAGTAAATTACACCGTTCGTCCTTGTGGTTTGCATTGACCGCGGGGTTTCGTCCTTTGACCAAAAAAATTGCACCGCTCGTCCTTAAGTGTGAAACGTTATGCACCGTTCGTCCTTTGACCAAACGACGTTAATTTGACCGTTAAACTCCCCTCATGTGACTTGCACATGAAGGTAAAAATGTCATTTCAACACCACAAGGACGAACGGTGTAATTTACTCTTTTTATTATTTCCTGAAACCTAATCACAAGATGCAACCCTAGCTCCTCCATTCAACCCGCAGCCGCCACCACCTCACCACCTTTGCCGCCACCATCAGCATCACGTTAGGGTATTTTTTTTTTTGGGTCGAGTGTGAGTCTTATTCCATTCAAATTTTGTGCAGAAAACCAACGGTAAAAAAAGGTCTGCAATGGAGCTTCCCAAGGAAACAATGTTCAAACTTAAATCATTTACCATTCAAATTCTGAATAAAGGATGGGAACCAAAAAGGAACCAAAACTAGATACAACAAAAACTAAAACTAAAACAACACAAAAACTAGACAAGAAATATCACACAAAGTATTGGTACTTCCATACACTGATAGCACAATACCAAATGAGAATAATTGTTCCCATGAGTTTTATTAGCCAACAATGTACACAAGCAGCCAAAACCAAACTATCTCACATAAATAGTACCACTCGAATGACATATTTTAAAGTTTGACTTCTATTGGATGCCCACTGATAATATATATAGCTGAAGCAAAGGTCACTGCTGCTCTCACATCATTTGCCATAAACTAACACCAAACCATGCATTTAACCCACATTCACTGACCACCCATCTGATGCAATTTATGTGACAACAGTGAAAGACAAAAAAGGACTTTGGTAGAGTCGGACACACCCACTAACTTTGGTAGAGTTGGACACACCCAATAACAGATGTTACCTACTACCACTTTAGTCAATATGCCCACTCGAAAACTCAGATCTTAGGGCGCGTGGTTGGGGTCCACGGCGCGTATGTCACGTCAAAAGAATCACGGGGTCACGATCTACACGATGGGGTAGGTGGTGTAAATTCCGGTGACGCGTGGCCGGCTTCCGGTGGCCGAAATAGTCGCCGGCGGCGAGGTCTAGAGGGAGATGGGAGAGGTGTGTGTGTTTGTTAGTGAGAGAGTGAAAGGGTGTAAAATGTGAGTGTGATGGTATATAAGGGTAGATGAAATGACATTTTTACCCTCATGTGCAAGTCACATAAGGGGAGTTTAACGGTCAAATTTAACGTTTTTTGGTCAAGGGACTAGCGGTGCATAACGTTTCACACTTAAGGACGAACGGTGCAACTTTTTTGGTCAAAGGACGAAACTCTGCGGTCAACACAAACCACAAGGACGAACGGTGTAATTTACTCTATTTTTTATATGTGTAGTTATATGTGCAGTTTATATGTGTAGTTATATGTGCAGTTTAATTGTTTTCTATTTTTTATATGTGTAGTTATATGTGCAGTTTATATGTGAGCTTGCCGAAATTGTGTACGATGCCAAAACGGCTATTAGGATATATAGATAATATAGAACTTCATGCTAAAATCCCGTACATAAACGGGTATTATACATTTATACATGATACTTGTAAAACAGAAAAGTAATTCATACTCTTGTATCTTGTTGGGGTTGGGGCCTAATCTAGTCATCTATATAAACTTAGTGGGCTAGTACTTACGGTCTTGGCTAACGGCCCATGTAGGTTTTACTAAATGTGTTAATACAAAATTAGAACTTCATGAGTTCATGCCAAAATCCCGTACCAGAACGGGTATTATACATGATACTTGTAAAATAGAAAAGTGCTTCATATTTTCGTATCTTGTTGGGGTTGGGCCCTAGTCTAGTCATCTATATAAACTTAGTGGACTAGTACTTACGGTCTTGGCTAATGGCCCATGTAGGTTTTACTAAATGTGTTAATATCAAGTATTTAAGTATGCCAAGCGTGACACGTGACATAATAACTACTTATACCTGAAATTTTTTTTTTTTTGAACATAACTTATACTTGGAATGATAATACTGAAAACTTAAACTCACTGAGGTGGTGTTTGTTTTTCATAAAGAGGCTCTTAACAGCCACTTAATCTGAATCATTCAGACGCGGTCAGACATTTTGGTCGTTCAGACCGTTTGTTTTTTTTTTTCCGTTCAGACGCGTTCAAAGGCAGTAAGATCTTAATGGTCTAGACTTGAGAGGGGTATCTGAATGCCTCTTGTTGCCTCTTGCTGACAAAAAAAAAAAAAAAAAAAAAAAAAAAAAAAAAAAAAAGTACGAGCAAGCAAATGTGCGGTTCAAACATGAGTTTTTTTTCCCATTCAGATGCGGTCAGATTCAGACATTTACGCCTCAGATTTAGATTCAGATGTGCAGTTCAGATTCAGATTCAGAGCTTCTTAAAAAACAAACACCACCTTTCACACACGCATACAATCAAACAAAATAAATATTATAAAAACATATCTTTACTTTCATACCGTTAAAGAGAATAAAGCAGTTGCGACGGGGGTGTTGTGTTTAATCTAAGTCGAAAAAAAAATTGTATTTTTTTTTTTTTGGGTTATTAAGGACGAAATTTGGAAAAGGTCGATAACGGGGGACAAACGGTACGATTTGAAGCTAACTTGAAGGACTAAAAGTGTAAATTACTTATGAACAGTGCACGCACTATTCCCAACTATATGCGCACTGTAGCAAACCTTGTTTGTACTGTTACGCCTGTAGCATGATATTTTTGTTTTCAGTCCCTGAAACTGACGGGTTGTTGCAACGTTAGTCCTTAGGGACTAACGGTGAAAAAAAAGGTAACCTCAGGGGCTGTTTGTATAACAACCCGCAATTTTTCAAGTTAATATGTAACCAAAAACTCGATTTTGATTTTTTTTTCACTTTTAACCTGTACGTTTAACTCTTAACTGGGAGGTTTCCCGCGTTTAACGAATAACATCATTAATCGAGTACTATTTCTGGACTATATTTAGTCTACGCTTAACAATAACAATATATTTTACATGATCACATTTTATAAAGTGTATTTTTAGTTTTACAAATTTTTACGTAACCAGTTCGTGTTTTACGTATAAACTAATTTACGCATACACCACTACCCAATACCTTTCCTGCCTTTTTGTCTAAACATACTTATACATAATAACAAACAAATATATATATATAATCCTCCCCATTTAACCCATGTAATCGACACCCATAAGGGGTAATGCAACCCATTGCTTTCTTACTTCAAAAATCCACTCATTCCATACTTATACATCACAAATCTCTAGTAAAGCATGCAAGGTCTTTTTCTCACCACTCCCTTTCCTCCTAGCTACACGATGCAATTGCAGCCCCAAGACAAGCACCATGTGCTCTTTTGCCAAGAATGCTTCCACAACATCTTGTGATCTCAAAAGGGGTCACTTTGACTTACCACTTCTTGAACATTAATACATGGACACATGTTAATACTTTTCTCACTTTCAAAACACAAGCACCGTCACTCTTCTTTTCTCTCTCTTTAATCGGCTGGAACTAACAAAGACCACATTGGTATTGCAATTTACCCAAATTGAACTTACAAGGGCATGTGAACCCTTCCTTCACTTTTCAACATACCACAAGTAACTCTTTAAAATCTAGAACCTGGTACACCATTTCTTCACAAAAGCAAAACATACAACCCCACTTTCTTTTCTTGATTCTCAGCTGGAAAGCAACACTAGGAAAGAGCTTAAGTCCTTGTGAAGTTAGTTCATCATGGGCTTAAATTGTCAAGGTTTAGAGAAGCTTGGGTTAATAGTGCACACTAGCGTTTTCCTGTAGTTATTTCGAGTTACTTGCCACCAACTAACACGACAACAAGTAAGCATTCATTTAGACCATTTCATATACTTCATTAACATTTATATAACATGCATAAACGAAAACATATCACCAATATGTGCTTGTACTCTAAAAGCTTTTTTTTTTGGAACCATATTACACAGTTATCTGATGTACAAACTTTCCTTGAGTAACTTGATATTCAAAACATATTTGTTGGTTAAAACCTTGTTAATACACTCCTAAATAATGATATTAGTATGACATGATCAAAACTTAGGACTTACGGAAATATAAAAAAATGCTTAGAAACCTTGTTTTTCGAAAAATGGTACAAGTACCTGATGCGCGTGTTACATTTCTTTCCTTTTTGCACATAAGCTAAACTCGCATTAAAAGCCTCATTGACCACTTAAATGGGATGATACTAGTATATATATTCAAAATCTATGGCTCGCGAAACGGCGGAAGTGTAAAACCATGTATTTCGAAAATGTGTCCAACTACCTGGTAATCGCGTTAATCACAGATTGCACACCTAAAACGTGTTTTGTTGTGAACCTTGACCAACTATACTTAAATAAAATGTCATTAGTTCAATATATGCAGAAATTAGGACGATATGAAGTAGCCTCGAGGTTAGAACTTAAGAACCAAAAAAAAAAGGATTTTATATATAAAAAGTAGCTGGGTGACCATGTTGAGGCTTGAATATAGGTTCCCTAAGCTACATTATATGGACCGTGTTAGTTATGAAAAATGTTGCCCACGTAACCACCTAGACATAACAATTTTAATCGTGTAAAACCAAGCTCTAACAAAAAAGTTACGACTAGAAGAACTTTGCCAAAAATCGTTTTTAAATAAATTCCAACAGGAACCATTTTGAAAATGTGTCTGACCCAGCCTTTTGAGCCCATTTTTCACCAACTTACGACCTGATTGGGAGAAAAATCAAAGCACAATAGTTGTAGACAAGCTGGAAAAATAGAAGTAGGAATTTAAATCGTGTCAAGAGGTGTGATAACGAAGGAGATAGCTCCTGGTAAAATTCAGTAAAATACACTTTTTAACCAAGAAATTTGCAAGTGTTTTAGTGATTCTAACCTAGCATATTTAAGCCCGATTTGGACCACTTTGTAAGCCGATTGGGAGGACTCACTAAACACAAAGTTTGCACAGCTTACAACGTAGTTTCCAAAAAGTCTGACCACTCATCAAACTGATTAATAACGAACAAGATGCGGGTCATTAAAGTTGAGTACTTGGCTATTTTTGAAAGTCTTGAAAAATAAATTCTTAATTGTTATATTTTGACGCAAAGTGTTAAATTTCGTATAAAACCTAAACGCAACATATATTGGTGATAAAGCTTATAAAATGCATATGCATGACATACATATCATGTTCACGACCTAAGACACGTTAATATTCAATTAGGTCGCGGCTAAGGGTTTCCCTCGTTGTGCGTGCCACTACTATACTTCCGATACTTATCATTCATTTGAGGTGAGTTTCATAGCCCCTATTTTACATGTTTTCAAATACTTTTGGGGGAGAATACATGCTTGTTTTTACTTAAATCCAATACTTGTTTAACTTGAATACGATACATGCTTACTTAAAACATTACCTCCTTTACTTAAATACTTGTTTGATTTCTCGAATACATTATTTATTTCACCCGTTGCATACTTAATTATTTTTACGATTGAACACAAGTACAAAATTACTGTTGCATACTAGTCTAAGTCCCGATAACCCAATTACTATTACTATGCCCATTATCATGAACCGTTAGTTACTCTTTTGTGAGTAAGCGCAAATGCTATGAATAGATCTATTGGGGTTGACACCCCCGTCCATAGTAGGATAAGCTCTACTGACCATTAGTACGAGTCGGACGGACGCATATTATTTGACTAAGTCACAAGTGTTCGGGTTATACACTTGTATTCGGGCATTCATTACTACGTTAACGTTTCGGTGTCATGAGCTTAGACCGTATAATACTTTATTTCGTGCCATTGGGTTACATTGGTCACACCTTACAAAATCTTGTGGTTCACTATTACATTTATTAAATGACAAATTTTCACTTTCAAGACATTGTGGGTTACACTATGATCTGATTTCTTTCAAAACATTGTGGATTAGACAATGGTATTATTTTTATGATATTACAAAAGATGCAACGATTACTAAATTCTTTTGATAAATATTTCTCTTATATTACATTACTTTTTACCCAAACCTATGAACTCACCAACAATATGTTGACCTTTTTAGCATGTATTTCTCAGGTACTTGATTTTGGCATGGTTCAACATTCATGAAGTATAATTTAGAGGTCATTCTCTATAACTTGATCTCTGTATTATGAAGTAGCACCCCAGTGATGATGCCTTCCGCTGCGGTATTTTTGGGGGTGTTACAGTTTGTGTTTAATAATTGCACAGAAACAGCCCTTGAAGTTATTGTTCCGTTGCAAATTTAATCCTCAACTGTTTGGTAACGGACGTTAAGGACTAACTTTGCAATTGATCAGTAACCTAAGGGGCTAAACTGAAAATTGAGTGTCCACTGTAGCTACAGTGCCCCGCAATGGGTTTTAGTATATATATATAACAAGCAAAATTGCCCGCGCGTTGCTGCGGGGTGTTTTTTTTTTGTTAATTTTGGTGAGCTAGTTTTTATACATACTATTGTTGCTATATGTCATTTTTTTTATATTTTTTTAGGTTGAAGTTTAATTTTTTATAAGTTTAGCATATGTCCTTTCCTAAAAAAAACATTGACCATTTTTTTGAAGACCATTTAAATAAAAAGTCCATGTCATTCATGAGTATCCACAAACTTTGTTGAAAAGTCAAAGGTATAACAATAGGGTATATGCCGGTCTGAACTCGCCAAATTAGTTGGTTTCGTTCTGAAAATTAAACGTCTGTATCTTCTACTAAAATGGCGCTTTTCGGTGGCAGTGATTGCCGATCTCACGATTATTTATTCAAAGAGAATGAATCATTTAAATAGAAGACAAAGGTAAAGTAGTATATTCTTCATATTTCCTATTTACTTTGTTAATCAATCATGGGTTATATGTAAATTCGTTTCTAGGTTATGGTAAAAATGTGATTCTGTTAATGTGTTGTTGTTTGCTTCAAAGTTTCAATTGTCAGTTAGGGTATTTTTATAGATGGGAATTCAATTTTTGTTTTTCATAATATTTTGTTCCAATTGAGTATTATCAAATGTGTTTAATGCATATGAAAAACATCTAAAATGGGATGCTACTATTGTAAAGGATGGTCATTTAAGAAGTGCTATGTCTAGTGGCTTAGGTTTAAACAGGAAAGTTATGTTACATAGTTTTTCGTAGCGGTTATACAAAAGAGAGAGCTGGACAACTGTTTAATGCCTAAGCTACTTGTAGACAGCTAGTGCTATTAGTTTTAGATACTAATATAAGTTACTGCGGATAAGTGGTCCGAGTAGCGATACCTATTTACATAAGTAGTAGCGACGGATATTTACATTAGTTGTTGTCCTTAGTCTGCACTTTCGTAGTGTGCAACTAAGATCAAAAGATGTCGCATGTGTCCTTGAACTTAAGTTTTCTTTTTTTTGTTGTCCGATGGTTCTTCAATGAAAAGTGGGCGTTTAACTGATTTGTGACCCTATCAGAGATCATGTCTGCTTTTGATCTTGTTTGCATCCCACTGTATGCCGGTGGCGGTGTTGCTGTTTCTGCAGTGTTAAACGAAGGAAGTCAGTGTTTAAGGTTAAATTAGAATTTGTACCAACTGGTTCGTAGTTGTTGATATTTTATTACCTCCTTCTTTTTGTTTCTCTGTGTCAGTTTCCTTTGTTGCTTCAGTCATGCTGGTGGCTGTCGTTTGTGAAAAAAAAATTATTATGCAATGAAATGTAAATGAATATTTCAGACCGTGTCTGTTCTTTTACCATAACCTGTTTTAATTTTGAAACTTTATTACCTTGTGGATAGTCTGCTGCTGCTTTATTCTCTGTTTCGTGTTCCATAGCTGGAATTTCTGTCATTGTTGGTGGTGCACCTGCCGTGTAAAATAATTTAGTGTTTACGTTTTAGGTACAACATACATGTGGATTGTAACTTGTAATGGCAATTTAATGTTTGTACCTGAAGATTGTCCTTCAATTTGTTTTGTTGGCGGTTTCATGTCGAATATTTCGTTTACCACAAATTCAATGTATCCTTCCTTGCAAGTAGGATTGTAGTGAAACTGAAATGTATGCATTTTGCCGACAATAGCTTCTAAGTCTTGTGGGAAGTGCCGTGGCCCACGATTCTCATTTGCTTTAACCAATGTTGCACAGTCACCTACAAATTCATCTGCCTTAGGTGTAAAGAATACAAATTGTGCTGTTGCAGTACCGTCTGTTACAATTGCTCTGAAATTGTATCTGCATAAATAAATATGAGTCAGTTAAGCAGGTGACGATAGAAGTAGTAGCCGTTGTTTGCTGTTTGTTTACCTGTAGTTAGGAGCTGGTATGACCCCATGATGGTCGCATTCATAGGTTCCGTTTGTTTCTGTGACTTTAAGTGTGCAGGCATTGCATGAAGGATAGTACCAGTCTATGTTCTTATTGAGATTCATAATTCTTGCCTGACAACTAAACCGCACCCCCTAGTAAAGAGTCAGAAAACAATGTCATATATTGGTGTATTATGTAGTACATGTTACAACATAGGTGTGCATTAGTTGTGCCTGCTGACCTTGTATGCTTCTGGATTATGTGTGAGTAGTATTGCTAATGGAATACGGTTTTTGGTTTTCTCTTGTTCAAAATCTTCTAGGCGGTATCTTGTGACACATAAGGGTGCCTTCTCCTGGTGTAGGTCTCTGTAACTGTTGCATACATATATTGTTTAGTCAAATAGGTTTACAATTAGAGTGCGTACAATGTTGGGTGTGGGTATATGAAGCTTACGCTGCTTTGTATTGTTCTAGTTGTGGTATGTTAGGATTTATGTAATAGTATGTGGCTGGTGTTGATGAAAGTTGGAGTTCTGTAGATAGAAAAGTCTTGGTTACATAATGGTTGTTCATTTTTTTATAAGTAATGCAAATCTGTTTCTGAGTAGCAATAAAGGTATCTCTTTTTTGGAATCTGGAAACTCTGCATGAAGTAACAGCTATTATGATAGGTCTTTCAAGTTCTTCGATAGCTTCCTTTTTAAAGTCGTCAGCGAGGTTGTCCCAGAGTGTTACTTCAATTGAATTTCGACTATTGATATACATTATTTGAAGTTTGTGTTATGAATTTAGTGTCCATTGTACGGGGTTTGTAACAATAACTTTAAGTTTGACTTACTTGAGATTCTGAATTTCTACTTTCCTCATTCTTGACTGATTTTTGTTAGGGTCTCCAATGTCTTGTGGTTCTCCTGATGTAATGTAGCATCCAATATAGTCTGCCAGATTGAAAATAGTTACACATATACATATTTTTTTTATTGTAGTAATCGAAAATGGAATAGAATGATTGTATGTACCTGTAAGGACTGCATACTCTTTTTTGCCTCTGTCGTGTGGGTCCCAAAGTTTAGTAGGTAGTTGATTGTAGGACACAAAGTTGAAATAGTGATTTGGGAATGATTCAGCTGGTATGACTTCCATTTTTGTGCCTCTAGTAAATTTGATTGATGTTCTGTTGTGAAGAGTTTGTTGCCAGTTATCTGTCTTAACACATTGGAAACCTGATATTTGGTATGCTTTTCCAGGTATAAGAAGATCCTTAAAGTGATAAATGTCGTCGACATCTATGTTTGCTTGTATTGGAGTACCCTAGGTATGTTAAATATTGTTAGTATAAAGTGAATGTTAAAATTTTTGTACATTAAGTTTCTGTATAGTACCTGTCTATCTAATAAGATTGCACGGATTCCTTTTTCAGTTGTGCTTGGAGGGTCTCTAGCTGTCCATGCACGGTATACCTTCGCCTCGATCAATTTACCCCTGTCTCCAGGTTTGAGTTCTTCAATAGGGGTTATCTGCATACTGTGGTAAGAAATGTTTGCAAATGTTAGCACAATAAATGTATGAAAAGAAGAATCATTTTAGACAAACAATTAAGGTAATGCAAAAGGTGAGTTATGTTATGAATGAGATTAGCTATTCAGTGTAGGTTAATTTTAAGTATGTAAACCTCTGATTCAGCAATTGTTTTCAGAAAATTTTTGTATACTATGTTTTTAGTTGCGTTAGGTAGGTGCCCTTTCTGTTTTTTTATAAGAATCTTGAGACCAGTTGGTGTTGTGACTCTTGAAAGTGCAACATAAAGTTGACCGTGTGCGAATATAGGTTCCAGTAGGTAGACTCCAAATTTGCTTAGAGATTGCCCTTGGCTCTTGTTTATAGTCATCGCGTAGCACACCTTAACGGGGAACTGTTTCCTTTTGAATATAAAAGGCATGTTCGGATCTGTTGTCTTCAAAATAATTCTTGGAATAAACACTTTTTCTCCAATTCGGTGCTGTAATAATTTCTACGCTTGTATTAAGTTGGAAAAGAGCACACAATCATTCTTGTTCCGTTGCAGAGGCCACCTCCTAGGTCTACGTTTCTAAGTAGCATAATTGGTGTCCCGACTTTAAGGATAAGCTTGTTTGGTGGTAAACCTGAGAACTTTAGTGTGTTTAAGAATTCTGGTGGATACAGTAGCTCGTTTGAGGCACCATCTCTGCTTATAGGAATGGCCTCATCACAACTTACAGACACTACGCTTTCTCCTTCTATCAGTGATAGAATTTATGCGTTTATTATGTCTGCCGTTTCGTTCTTAGGACACACAATGGCCTTCTCCTGTAAGACTTGTGCAGTTGGTGATTGTAATGTATTTGCATCGTAGATGAAGTTGATAAGTTTTGATAGACCATTATCGTCATCTTGAATCAAATATTCTTCGGGGATTTCAATCCAGTTGGTATTTTCTAGAGGTGGCAATCACAACCCATTTAGAGAAAAATGGTTTGCAATGGGTCAAAAATAACAACTTATGGGTTGGATTGGGTTACCCCATTTGCAAAGAACAGGTCAAATGGGTCAACATATGGACTTATGTAAATCAACAAATGGGTCGAATGGGTCAACAAATGGGTCGAATGGGTCACTTAAGGGTCGGATGATAACTCAACCATCATTAGATGTCGTGTTTTTTATGTTTTTATACGTTTTTATATTTTTTTCGTCAGTTTTAACATTTTCATCCGTTTTTGCGCGTTTTCGTCATTTTTTTACGTTTTCGTCCGTTTTGTTACGTTTTCATCCGTTTTTGCGCGTTTTCGTCCGTTTTTTTACGTTTTCGTCTGTTTTTGCGCGTTTTCGTCTGTTTTTTTGCGTTTTCGTCCGTTTTTGCGCGTTTTCCTCCGTTTTTTAACGTTTTCGTCCGTTTTTTTACGTTTTCATCAGTTTTTGCGCGTTTTCGTCCATTTTTTTACGTTTTCGTCCGTTTTTTTACGTTTTCATCAATTTTTGGGCGTTTTCGTCAATTTTTTTACGTTTTCGCCCGTTTTTTTACGTTTTCGTCTGTTTTTTTGCGTTTTCATCTGTTTTTGCGCGTTTTCGTCCGTTTTTGCACGTTTTCGCCCCTTTTTTTTCGTTTTCGTCTGTTTTTGCGCGTTTTCGTTCGTTTTTTTAAGTTTTCGTCCGTTTTTTTACGTTTTCATCTGTTTTTTTACGTTTTCGTCCGTTTTTTTACGTTTTCGTCTGTTTTTGCGCGTTTTCGTCTTTTTTTACGTTTTCGTCCGTTTTTTTACGTTTTCGGTTTTTCACGTTTTTCGTCTGTTTTTCGCGTTTTCTGTCCATTTTTTACGTTTTCGTCCGTTTTGCGTTTCATCTGTTTTTGCGCGTTTTTCGTCATTTTTTAGCGTTTTCGTCTGTTTTTTTACGTTTTCGTCCGTTTTTGAGCATTTTCGTTTTTTACATTTTCGTCCGTTTTTTTACGTTTTCATATGTTTTTGCGCGTTTTCGTTCGTTTTTTTACGTTTTCGTCCGTTTTTTTACGTTTTCGTCAATTTTTGCGTGTTTTCGTCCCTTTATTTACATTTTTGTTCCCTTTTTTTACGTTTTCATCTGTTTTCGTCCGCTTTTTTACGTTTTAATCCGTTTTTACGCGTTTTCTTTCGTTTTTTACGTTTTTCTTTTCTTCGTTTTACGCTTTTCGCGCGTTTTCTTCGTTTTTTTACGTTTTCATCTATTTTTCAAAACGGATGAAAACGTAAAACGGACGAAACGTAAACGGCAGCGGCGCAAAATGAAAACGTAAAATCGGGCAAACGAAAAACGCAAAGCGCAAAAGTAAGAAAAAACGCAAACGCAAAACAGCGTAAAAACAGCGAAAACGTGAAAACTAAACGGCATAAAAACGTAAGCGCCAAAACGGAAAACGGATGAAAACGAAAAAGCGAAAAACATAAAAATAGACAAAAACGCGCAAAGCGGTGAATGAAAACGAAAAAATGGACGAAAACAGCGTGAAAAACTGAACGGCGAAAACCGGCACAAAATACGGCGCAAAAACGGACGAATAAAACGAATGAAAAGCGCGCAAAAACGCGAAACGACGGCGAAAAGCGAAACGCGAAAAAACGAAAAACGGAGGAAAACGCGCAAAAACCGATAAACGTAAAAACGAGGAAAACGCGCAAAACAAAAGATGGACGAAAAAAGCGAAGACAAAAAGCGCAGAAAAGCGCAAAACTGCGAAAACAAAAAAATTGGCGCAAACGCGCAACGACGAAACGTACTCGCAAAACGGACGCAAAAACGAAAAATAAAAAACGGTCACAACGCGCACGGCACAGCGTAAAACATGCAATGGCAACCGGCGAAAAACGTAAAAATATTTGAAAACGGCGAAAAAAGCACGAAAAACGTAAAAAACGACAAAGCGTAAAAAGATGACAGCGTAAAAACGGATGAAAATGGACGAAACATACTATAGTAGCATGATTACATGTGGAAATGTAACGAGTCGACCCGACCCAACCCGACCCAACCCGTTTGACCCATGACCCATTCAACCCATTCTTATAGTATGACCCGTTTGACCCATGACCCATTTGACCCATAAACCATTTGACCCATGACCCAAACCGACCCGACCCGACCCATTTGCCACCTCTAGTATTTTCTATATCTTCTTCATCATGGTCTCCTATTTTACCGTCTCCTATATTTAGTAACCACGAAGCAAATGCTTTTGTTTTCCTGGTTTCTTCAACATCAAGTTTTTTCTGTAGTAGCCGCATGTTTTCTTTAAGCTTACATACCTTAAAATGACACCAAAGGTATGAAGAAGTTATTGATGAAGCCACTATATCTGCTTTCGTACCTTTTTTTTCACTGGTAATGTTTGTCTAAAATCGCCACCTAACATAATTGATTTGCCACCGAATAATGCATCTTTATTGCTCAGAACATCTTTTAAAGTTCGATCTAGTGCTTCGAAGCACCTTCTATCATTCATCGGTGCTTCATCCCAAACTATCAGATCTGTCTCTGATAATAGGTTTGCAAGCATTGTTTTTTTTAACATGACACATTGATTCCTCAGTCAGCTCAAGTGGCAATTTGAATCTTGAATGTGTTGTGTGCCCAGACGGAAGTAACAAAGAGGCAATCCCAGAAGATGCAACTGCCAGTACTATTTTCCCTACTGATCTTAGTTTGTTGATTATTGTCTTCCACAAAAAGGTTTTTCCGGTTCCACCATGCCCATACACAAACACCAATTCTTGTTTATTTCTAGCAGATGATTCAACAACCAAGTTGTAGATGTGTTGTTGTTCTGCATTTAGCTTTTGTACAGCTGCAATTACTTGTTGCTCCAATTCATCCCTTTTGTAGTTTTTTTCTTCCATCAACAATCTGTTTTCCAAGTCGTCTAACAACTTTCTAGGGGGCAACTCGAGGCCAAAATCTTTAAGTGACTTTGAAAAGTTGTTAAGGATCAGCTCTAGTTCATACAGAAGATACCCTTTCATTTCAGGATCATTAATATGGAGATCTTTAACGTGAGACATAGTAGATGCTCTCGCTGGAATATCGTCAATCATTGTTGTCCAATGCTTTTCCCAGAGATTGACAGTGCCCGCCACGTCACAGTATAGCAGAATGTAGGCAAACAATGACCTTAGCTCACATGCAGTTGCTGAAATAGCTGCTTCTTGTAATGCCATGTCCCATTCTCTGTCATCCTTAAGTAGCCCCATTGCTTGACAGGCCGCACGAAATGTTGGGTAAGTTATGTTGTTTACTTTTCGAACTTCGTCAAATGAGCTGCAACCTTTTTGGTGACACAACAGCATTCTAAAATAAAATAGTTCACCCGCAGCAGGGTGAACATATGCAAGTCTTCCAACCGACGACTTTGTCTTTTTTTTTCTAGCAACCCACTGTTTTGAATCTTCATACCAGACAAACGCAGAAGGAAAGTCTAAGTATGTAAGGTGATGACCTTCTTCATATAAGCTGTTGAATGTGAACCATTCTGTAAGCGTTGTCATTGTTCTTCCTTCATCACTAACAACGTACCCCAAAGGTTCCTTGTCCTGAAAACTTATCCTTTGCATACCTTCAAGGTGTACATCAAGTATTTGTACTGCTGGCTCTCGGTGATGTATTGGAAAATTGAGTATTCTCCAACATGCTTCGTGCGGACATATAAATCGACCATCAATGAAATTTTTTTTTTCATCTACTTGAATTGTTCTTTGATTTGCTGACGTTGATGGCTGACCAAGAGGTCTTGTAATGCGTGCTGCTATTCTATCGCTACCTTTCGATATGTATTTAAATAAGTACTTTATCAACATGCTCCACCCACAATATTCAACGTTTATGTGTGCGTGAAACATGAGGCAAAGTAACCTGTTGTATGGAACAACGTAAGTGTTGTCCAATCTTATTTTCCCTCTTGTTGCATAAGCTGAACTTTTTCTTCTTCGGTAATGTACATGACCATTCTTGTCAAAGAATGTTTGTTCACTGTATTTTTTTGGGAAGTTCTTGTTACACGGGCCTTCTCGCATACACGGAGCTTTTGGATTAGCAGGACCACATGGGCCGTGTAACATCATTTCGGATACAACTTTATATCCATCTGGATCAGTTGCTCTGTCTGGCAATTCTGCACTGATAAATTTGTCTACGTCTTCTGGTGATTGTATTTTGTCACTTGATTGTAGCCATAATAGTGTGTGACAATGTGGAAGGCCACGTTTTTGGAATTCTATTGTGTAAAGAACTGCAACATGAAGGAAATTAACAAAAATTAATTAACTCAATTGTGTGTGTATGTACATTTATATTTGTACGTATATCATTTATCCTATTTAAATTAGTAATGAGTATGTACCTCCAGTAACATGTCCAAATATGTTGTCTTCTTTTAAAGTTTTAACAAAATCTTGGACTTTCTGCTCAAAAACACGGTCAACAATGTCAGCCCTGTCTGCAGATGAGAGTTCGGGATAGCGCTTCATGTATCTTTGAATTTCTGGCCAGTTTACATTGCATGTAAACGTAATGAAAAATTGCGGGTTTCCAAGCACTCGGCAAATGGCAAGGGCGTCGAGGTAGTGGCTGTACATGTATCGTGGTCCACCCGTAAAACTTGAAGGAAGAATGATTCTTTTACCAATGTCAGCACCGCATCGATCTCCCTTTGAAATCGCATCATAAATGCTTGACAAATACTCGCTCCGAATACTATTCTGTTTTGATCTTATGAAATCAAGTCTTTCTTGTTCTAAAGCACAATATACAGACACGACGTATTACTGAAACAGCCTTCCACCTTTGAATATTAGCCCATACAAATGTGGCCTTTCATATAGCTGGTATGTGTAGTAGGTGTTCATAGTCATTTTTGGTTGTTCGCCATTTGGATTCCGAGTTCTGAGTTTCAGTTTTGTGCTATATCCTGGCTGACCGTAGATAAACAGAAGTGGAAATTGTAGTGCCATGTATGTAGAGTGAAGCTTGTTAATTCTCTTAGGACCTTCGCCTTTTTTGTGTATTATTACGTCATATTCTGTATGAGTATCAGGTCCATTTTCAAAGACTATAGCACCAAGAATATCTGCTGTTGGCAACTGGTATTGGCGGGCTCCATCGACATTAAAAAGATGGATCTTGAATTCTGGCACATGCTGGTCGTTACACATATCCCTTGCTGTTCTAAATAGCCTTACTAATTCATTGTGTGCATCGAGAATCTGTATTAACCTCTGAACAATTTCAGGCTTCAAAGTTCCCGAATTTCTTCCTCCAAAAGGTTCTAACCTATTCTCCACTTCATTCTGCGTATCGTATATGTATAACTGCAAAAACCGTGGGTCTTCATTGTTCGGTGGACACAGTGTGCCTATCCAATGGTGGATCTGGCCAGAAATCTTGAAGACGTAAGGGCCTCGACCGTCGTTAATGGATTCGTCAATCTGCGCACCGAAGGATGTCATACTAAACATTTAATTGTAGGCGCGAATGTTATCCAAAAAGTGTTTGTCTTTCAGTAGTTGTTTTATACTTTCTGGTGGATCAACTTCTTCTTGAAGATGGACCTTCCCTTCTCCACAACATTTGCTATATCTGACCCTTTGTTGCGTAGATCTTTTGAGCCTCTCGTTGTACCAAAATGCAGCACCGCAGTGTTCGCACCTCCAGTCACAGTCTCCGATATCGTTGTAAAAGCTTGAAACGGCTGCAAGACGTTGGTGCATATATATTAGAATCAAACATTTTATGTGTACATTATGTAACAGCAGTCCAATAATATAAACAAAGTGGATTACCGTTAGAGCTGTTTGAATTTGCATTGATGACATTGTAAGTGTTAGGACGTTTTCTTTTTCTATTTGTTCTTTTCTGTTTGCCAACTGTATCCTCAAATGATGCGCTTGTCTCATGTATTGCAGGTGGTTGATGGTAAGAGGGCCCAGCTGCAGGTGGGGAAAGAAAACAAAAGGATGTTAGCGTTTGAAGGTAAATTTGAAATGATTACTTCTATTGAAAATTGGTATTTCAAGAATATTATGTAAAATGCAGGTTTCATACGTTCGTCTCCGTCTGCTGCACTTGTAAGTTGTCGAGCAAACTGCGAATCATGGTTTGAATACAGACTCTCGTTGTTCCATGTAATGTTGGTTGAAGATGAAGTAGAGCATGGAGTATGTGCGCTGCATTTGGCAACACCTTCGTAACTGTGAATGGAATGTCCATCGTTGTGACTGTATGCGAGGGTGGATGACGTTGCATAACAGTATGGATAGTGCAGGCTGTAAAAGTCATTATAATCTTTGTCTCCAATAATGTTGCCAGGTAATGGTTCGTAATTGTGTTTTTCACATATCTGTTTTCCCTTGTTAAAACCTGCATTTAAAGTTCAAGAGTAAATCGACACCAATCATATAGTCTGTATTTTGTAACATACTATGGTGTTAAAGTATACCTCTGGTCTGTGAGCCTGGACGATCCTTGTCCTCTGAACTTGTATAAGCTGGAAAACCCTCTACCATTTGTTTGTTGGAATTCTTTTGCCGGGATACATCTTGAACCTTTAGTTTTCCTTTTTTAGTATTCAAAATATGATGGTCTTCCACAGCGTGTGGATGCTGATGGTAAGCCGTATATGGAACACTTTGCGAATTCTTTGTAAATTGATCACCAAATAATGGTGACACACTTTCATGATGAAAACATGATCTTTCATGAACTGTCGTGTGTGGAAGGCGTAAAGTATCTTGTGGATATCCACCACCAAGAGGGTGTGGATGCTGATGATAAGCCTTATGTGGAAGACTTTGGGAATTGTTTGTAAATTCAGCACCAAATAATGGTGGTACACTTTGATGGTGAAAACATGATCTTTCATGACTTGTTATGTCCGGAAGGTATAAAGTATCTTGTGGACACCCACCACGAAACAGTGTTTCTAAATTTCGTTCTGTAGTAGGTATTTTTTTAAACCTATTTAATACACTTTTTGTTATCCTCTTACTGTTACTATTAAAGGCAATTTGTCTTTTGGAGTGAGCTTTAGGTTGCATATCAGATTTATGTAAGCAAAAAGTAAAGAAGGAGTCAACCTATTATGTACATGCAGTGGACATCCAGGTAATTAACTTAACAATAATAATTTTTGTGTATTTTTTTTTTTGTTTTTCTGTAAATGCATAATGATATACGATTTTGCAACATCAGGTGAGCATTAAATAAAAAAAGGGAGTTAGGAGCAGGCTATGATACATAAGATGCAGAAGTGACAGTATTATTCAATGCATAACTACATCATCTACATACAATTTTCTATAGGAAATACCTGTTTTACGAAGCTGCAGGCTGTTGTCGTCAGTAAGGATTGTAGTAGAATACAGATGATTTCCTTCGTGGTTTTTCTTTGCAATTTCGGTTTGTAAAGTGGTGTAGTCTATCTGGTTTTTGTGTAACAGAGTTTTGTAATAGTGTAGTTAGATGATGAAGGTATTGGGACTGTATAGTTGGTATAAACGTGTAGGATTTAGTACAACTTTGTTACACATTTGTATGGCTAAGATTTTATAGTACATGTATTAGGTTTCCAAGAGGTCAAAGGAGGTGTTTGATGTTGGATTAGAAAGTCATTAGAGGTATAGTTTCTTGCACATTAAGCAGGGAGAGTACGTAGGCCCAATGAGAGGACTGCAACTTTGCATCAAAGAATATTAGTAAGTGGTTAGTTACTAATTGTCATGAACAGTAAATTTTGGACCTCCATTTGGCCAATACCAAAGTGCCAAGAGTGTACTTTATCACATAATGGGCATATTAAAATACTGAAGACAATCCATAGACCAATAAAATGAAGAATTAACAAATTGATTAACAACTAAGGGTTTCATAAATTTGAAGCTACTTTTCCATCTATATAATATATTATAATGAGATCGTGTTACACAAGTGTATAACGTTGTGCCTATAACACTGCCGTAACTCTAGATCTTAGAAGTAAAAAATGATTAAAGGTCTTGCAAAACTGGATAAAATAGTATCCTTCTTCAATTCCATCTATTTGGACCAAATTTTACTTACCCGGGACGGCTACTATGTGAGCTGAAGTATGCATATATGACCAGTGTAATCTGAAAGATTAAGCCAAATCAAAACCAAATATTTTAAAACCCTTTCACTGATCAACTGGAACTGGCAACATATTTAGAAATTTTTTGAACTTCTATTTCGATTTCAGTTTCAAATACTCTTCCGTACATGAGAAAACAAAATGCATTTATTCATAAAGTTACACAATTTTAATCCAAATTAACATCAACACTTTCAACTCAGTATGTTTTCTTCATACTTGTGTTGGATTGAGAATGACGAAACAATAATTTTACAAATAAAACATCAACATATAGCAGGGGGAAAAAAAGGGTGACATAAGAGGAGGTGATTAATAGGATTCGCTTTTGCCATATAGTGAGTACTGCAAGACTGATAACCATCTCCTCTATGTATTCCCATGGCTATTGTTACTTTTTACTTATTTATCATGATTTTTACAAGATTGTATTTCACTCTTTGCCACTGGATACTACGAAGAATATTTGATTTGAGAATGACGTGGAAGTTGACTATTATAGATGCAGTGAAGTTACTCAAGTTATAATTTGGTTATTAGTTCAGCTTTCAAAAACACTTTTGGAATCACAAACAACTTATTAGTGTAAAAAACCACGTCAACATATCAGTTTGTTTGTTATAAACTTAATCAAGAAGCACGCCTTAACAAGAAAAGTCACGAAGATGTTGCTTTTTTCATTAATTGACACTTAAAAACAAACAAGCCCTTAGTATCATATGTAACGGCCCCACATTGTTGCGGTAATATGTTTTTCTAAAAAGTTACTTTATGAATGTCTTGACGTAGTTGTAAAAGTTAGTATAAAAATAAATGTTCATAATTAAAGATAGTGTGACAAATTACATGATATAAATTAAGATAAAATCAACAAAGAAGATGAGTATATTTGTTTTTTGATGTGTTTATGAGTAGTACGAGGGTGTTTGGGTGTAAGTATTGAGTTAACTAATCAATAAAATACTAACTATCGATTAATTGGTTTTAGTAGAAAAAATAGCGTTTTAGTTACATGGAATAGAAAATTAAAAGTTCGATACATACTATAGACTTCTATAATACAGTAACTTGGATACATTTTCAAATGATGATCCGATCGAACAAGATACAAAGTAAGTGTTAATGAAAGAGCATATATGAACAGTTGGAGTTAGAAAATTAAGCCTCAACCGTAAGGATCGAACTAAAGTTAATATCATTGATCAAATGGATTTGGCAACATATTAAGCAATTTTCTGAATTTCCATATCGATTTCAGTTTCAAATACTCTTCCAAGCATGAAAAATATGCATTTATTCATAGAGTTACACAATTCTAATCCAAATCAACATCCAGCACTTTCAACTCGGTATGTTTTTTTCATACTAGTGCTGGAGTTAAACCCGATGATGAAGGCTTCACACTAGCTGCATACTCTCGAGCCCACAAGTCATAATGTATGATTTCCTCGAGTGAAGGCGCTGTCACCAATTCCGCTTGATGCTTCTCACAAGTTAACTCCACGACCTTAAAGATATCCAAGTAGCCAATCCTATAAAACACCAAAAGAAAACCAACACGTTAACCTTAATATTCAATCCATATAACTCACACGCTATGATGTTTCAAATGACTTACTTTTCATCGAGAAACATTTCAACGGCTTTCTCGTTAGCTGCACTTAGAACTCCGGTCATTGTACCACCAGCTCGTCCAGCAGAATAAGCCAAATGCATTGACGGGTATTTCACGTTGTCCGGTGCTTTAAATGTCAATGACCCCAACCTGAATCGAAAAAGACAAAAAGTTATCATTGGTATTATAGTCAAGGATAATGGATTTTCTGTTTCTTTAGAGAAAGACTAGCCAGGTACCCGCGCACAGCGGCGGCGATAAGTATAGTTATATGTGTTTGGTTACCCGTTTAGTGAATTCGTTTCACAACACTTCGAATGTATATGTGTTAGTTGTAAGTGTTTGTTTGGGTTACCCGTAACTTTCCCGCGACATCATTATTCCCGCATATAGAAATACCCTCGCAATCTCTTACGCGTCAAACACTTCCCTAAAAGTATATGATTTTTGACTGAATCAAGATTATATTGATTGAAATAAATGAAATAAAGGTTAAAGTTGTAAAATTTTGAATTAAAATAAAATAAACCCATTAAAAATATAAAAACTAAAACTCATAAAAATATATCAAAATGGATGTTGAATTAAAGAGCATAAAATTTTAAAAAAATGGTGAAATTAGATTATAAAAAATAAGTAGATAAAAAGATATTTTAATTTAAAAATAAAGATGAATTTTTAGTTGAGAAATGACACATGTCATTTTATAATTGGAGCTCTTTATCTTAATTTTTAGTGGTTAGGAGTTAGGTTTGGAGTTTGTTAGAAGTTAAGCTTGGAGTTTGTTAAGAAATGACACATGTTATCTCATGATTGGAGCTCCTTATCTTAATTTTTGGTTAGAAAAACTCTTTCCATAATAAGCAAGTAAAAAAGTCTGAATTTTTAAGCCTTCTAATTTTAGAAGGCCTAAATGCATTATAAAGTAGTATAGATAATTAAAAATCAACTTTTCTAATTAAAAGTACTACAAATAAAATGTGTTACGAAGTACATACTTGCAAAGATCAAGACGGGGCCATGTGATTTCTGAGCACTGCACTCTATCGGGCCATGACAATGTATAAAGAATTGGTAAACGCATGTCCGGCCATCCTAATTGTGCTAGCACAGACGAGTCCTAAAAAACAACCACCCAATATATCAGTTAACATAATTTTCCAACTGAGTAGACTAGTCAATCAACTCATACGATGGATCAGTTTACCTGTGTCTCGACCATGGAATGTATGATAGATTGAGGGTGAATAACTATATCAATATTGTCATACGAAGAACCGTAAAGATAATGAGCTTCAATAACTTCTAGACCCTGAAAGAACAAGCTCCAATTCATTAATCCATCTTACTTTATAATAGTAATTCTAATCTACGGCTCAGGTCATTTCTGTAAAGAAAGATTACCTTGTTGAAAAGTGTGGCAGAGTCAACCGTGATCTTTCTCCCCATGCTCCAGTTTGGATGTTTCAATGCATCGGCTACTTTAACATCTTTAAGTTTTTCAACAGGCCAGTCCCTAAAAATACATAATTAGCACAAGAATTAAAAGGGTGGGCATAATTTCAATCAGAGCTCTAAATGTAAGTTTGTTATATACCTGAAAGCACCTCCTGATGCAGTCAAGATAATACGCCTTAGAGCACCTTCAGGGAAGCCTTGTATACACTAAAAACATAACACTTATGTTATTGATGTTAAGATTGGATTAAACTATATATTATTAACGGGTTTTTTTTAGGTTTTGTTTAGTTCCTTGTGTTATACCTGAAATATAGCAGAATGTTCTGAATCAGCAGGAAGAATCTTGACATTATGTTTGTGTGCAAGAGGAAGAACAAAGGGACCGCCAGCAATTAAGGTTTCTTTATTTGCCAATGCAATGTTTTTCCCTGCTTCAATAGCAGCAACTGTAGGCTATGAAACAAAAAATTATTCCATGAAACATCTTAAAAAGCATAAAATTTTCCTTCCTGATAATAGAAAATGAGCAAAAAAAGATAATATAAAGTTGTACCTTTAAACCAGCACAACCAACTATTCCTGTGACAACAGTAACACAATCTGGATGACGAGCAACCTGAATTGTATTAGAAGAATTTTTCTCAGCAACGTGATGGAATTTTTACTAACAGAAGTGTTACAAACTAGTGACTGACCTCAACAACACCTTCATCACCAGGAATAATTTCAGGCATGTGATCGGAACCAGCCAAAGCTTCTTTTAGTTCAGCAACCAACGACTCGTTTTTAATAGACACCAACTGTGGTTTGAATGCCTTGATCTACAAAAGGGAAATACAAAATACATGTAGAATGTTAATGGGAGGCCCATGCTATTCGTAAGTGGTTGATTCAAAACTGATAAATACATTTAGAGCATCGTGATTTTAAATTCTACAGGGCTAGTATAATGTTATACATAAGAAATAGGACAGTTGTCTGATTCATACATGGAACACTTTCAACTGATCATAATTCATAATATTTTAAACTGAGTGGAGCTATGGTCCTGCAGCTGGTCAATAAATAGGTCTCGAGTCTTATGAACGAATATCATCGGGCCCATCACTTAAGGCTAAAACAACAAAGTTTTTCCCAATTAATGAGATTTTTGCATCTTAATCACATTTTCTTTATAATTTAACTAGAGAAAATAATCAGTAACACGGTATTTTTTTTTTCTTATATCATCAGCCCAGATATGATATCTGATACTCGTATTGTTTAACAAAGGAATCCAACATAAACTTCAAAACCACAAGACAAACAACAGATGTTGGAAAACATGTATTTACAACATATTAATTTTTGAAAGGCAAAAATACTGTTGAACTTTATAATGGAACACGAGTTATATGGTCAAATCAATCATCTTTGCCCAACGAATTAAGGTTACAGGATTCGATTTATCACCTGTTCCGCAAGAAGTGTGACATTAGAACCAGCAGCAAGTGCTACAACTTTAAATTTATCAGGGTTTTCAGCAACAATGTCCAATGTCTGCACATCAAAACCTTTAACTAATCAAAACCAATCCACTACACACCACATACCAAATCATGAAAAATAGTTGCACAAAACAAACTTTACCTGAGTCCCAATAGAACCAGTGGATCCAATGATAGAAATAGGCTTAGGCCCACTCCAGTTCTTAGTCCCAGGCTGAACCAGCGCCGTCCCAGGCCATGCTGGTGGCGGCGTAGATGCAGCGGCCGAACATTGGATCCCTTTTACCTTACTATCCTTTCTTTTTACAGAAACCCCACCTACCGAAACACAGAAATACACCAAATTAAACATACCCATCAATCAAATCCCCACCAAACATCAAAACCAAACACTACCCAATTCAAATCTCAACAAAATATGCAATCTTGCTCAAACACAAACCTAAACCAATCATTAAATTCACTATAAGTCTAATCTTGAATAATGAGAAACAATACAAAACTAAACATACCCATCAACCAAACAACCACCAAACCTCAAAACCAAACACTACCCTTTTTATATAACAACAAAAAATGCAATCTTGCTCAAACAGAATCCCAAAACAATCAATTAATTAACTTTAAAGAAAATCTTGAAAAATGAAAAACCATACCTTGAAGCTTGAATAAATTTGTGTTGCCTTTAGTTGTGTCCAAGAAAGAAGTGACCCTGATTTCTGAAGGGGAAAGGGTGTTCAAAGACATGATCTTTTTATAAAAGTTTTATAAATTATAAATTTGAGTTGAGTTTATAAAGGTTCAAGAAATGTGGGTAGTGAGCAGATAGTCAAAAAAGGAAGGGATGTGGGGTTGTTTGGAAATGAGGTTTATACTTATAGAAAGGATGTGGGTAATAAAGAAATGAAGGAATAGTATAGGACTGTTGGCTGCTAATTGAGTATTGGGGTAGTAGAAGGAGAAGAAGAGGAGGGAATTGGTGGTGAATATACTATAAATGGATAGTGTTACATTTGTTACCCCTTGAAATTGGCTTTTAGTTGTAGTAACTCTTAAATTCTTGTCCATTATCGTAATAGACATTTATTATGAGACTGAAAGAATAATAAAGATTAATCGATGAGAGTTTTTAGTTGTTAATAGACATTTATTATGAGACCGAAAGAACAATAAAGATTAATCGATGAGATTTTTTAGTTGCTAATAGACATTTATTATGAGACCGAAAGAATAATAAAGATTAATCGATGAGATTTTTTAGTTGTAGTAACTCTTAAAACTTGTTCATTACCATAATAGACATTTATTATAATAGACATTTATTATAAGACCGAAAGAATAATAAAAATTAGTCGATGAGATTTTAGTTTTATTAACTCATAAAACTTGTTCATTACCATAATAGACATTTATTATGATACCGAAAGAATAATAAAAATTAGTCGATGAGATTTCAGTTTTAGTAACTCTTAAAACTTGTTCATTACCATAATAGACGTTTATTATGAAACTGAAAGAATGATAAAGATTAGTCGATGAGATTTGTGTTATATAGTGTGGCTTTAACATATTAAGCGGTCAAAATGGACTTTCTTAATAACATCTAAATCAACTTAAAACAATGATGTAAGTTACTACTATTTGGTAATAGGCGACACTTTTGGACAATCGATTACACCGTATTATTTTACGGATTTTGATATTTGTAGTCTTAAAGGCTATGTTTAATACTTAAAACATGCAATGAGAGGGATATATTTAGTTAGTTGAGAGAAGTTAAATTTATGAGATGAACGGTTATTCTGAACATACAAACAATTTATGTATGTCATAATTTATAAAACATAGCCCAAAAAGCTACGTTTAACATTTTTCTTATTTTACAACTTTTTATTTTTATTGTATGCCAACATTGAAGCATTAATTAGTAAAAAATGTATCTATCTTTTAATCGTCATTAAGTTTTTAAGTTTTGAATAACTGACGTAGCTATTTTTTTTTTTTTTTAATATTTTTATTTTAAGTCTTTATATAGTGATTTTCTAGACAACACATTTTAATTGGAATAGTGTATTATAATAAGATAAGTTTCATAAAAAATTGACAATGGCAAAAAAAAAAAAAATCATTAATAAGCAGATGCGGATGGGTATGGTTTGATATAAAAGTTAAGGTTAGTTTGATTTGCACAAATTTATTTGTTAAGTTAAAATTTATCAAAAAAAGAATATAACTTGAAGAAGTAAATTTTTAATGAAATTTGAAGCAACTAGAATTCAGAAGAAAATAAAGGCATGGATGGTGGGTAGAAAACTGAAATGAACTAATATACATGTTCAAAATTCTTATAAACTTTTTGAAAGTATAGAGTTCATATATAACATGCATTAAAAAACCAATAAACAATAAACATTAGAACAAAATAATAAATAAATTATAATATTAATTCAACTAAATTACTCTATGTTACATATCATAATTATGCCTAAGTTAGTAATTACATAAATGTAAGTTAAGACAATGTGTATTGCATTATACATTATTATATTATGTTATATTGTTATAACATAACTGCTTTAGTTAAACATAATAACAATAATATTAATATTCTCTACCTTTTCAGTTTTGACAAACATAACTTTTTAATATAATATTATATCATGTAATATCTCTTATATATAATATAAAAGAACATACAAAATGCACAATCATTTTTGAGGATTTCTTAATTCAGCTAACGGGAGTACTTAATTTTGCCATAAAAAAAAATAGAGCCACAATAAAAAGTAAAAATTGAAACAATTTGATCAAACTTAGCTAAATTTCATTCAATGAAAATGTACACATGTATAGTATTTGTAAAAAAATATACAAAAGGATGAGGTAAGTAATAAAATTTTAGTTGTTAAATTTTAAATAAATTACATGAAAGTAAGTAAACTAATCATTTTTCATGCTTTTTATTAACTTTATAAATTTAATAAATAACCCTTTATACTTTATAGTTTATACCCTTATATTTTATATTTATAAATTTTAAATTACTTTAATATGTAATTGTTGATTTCTTATGAGAGGGGAGGAAAAGAGTTTTTCTCTCCCTTTTTAGGTTGTCATATGCCTAATGCCTTTAATGTCTTTTTTCTTTTTAATAAATAGTTTGCATCACACTTTTTTTATAATGAAAAATACGCATAATACATACATTTTTTTAACGGCACACACAATATATAAATTACCTACAACACAAACGGCCCCTTATCTTTTCAAAGTCTTGGCATGCTCTTGTCTAGAGGGAAACAAAATTGAAGGCGGTAAAAAGCAGGGAGTGGTTTTAATGCTTGTGCAGATGGGCGATGGGGTGAAAATGTTGCCACATGTTTTTGCAGCTAGTCGCGATGCTCTTTACAGCCCAAGAACTAGTGTGTGTTTAAAAACAAAATGAAAAATTGAGAATATGTTCACAACTCTCGGGTGAAAATGGAAATTTAACGGAATTGACAAAAGACAAGACTAGTGGGATCCGTAAACTAACTACTCACGGACTGCAGTTTTATTTTCCAAATAATTGTGCCATAATGTTTTTGTTATTTTCTTCTTTATGCACTTCAAGTTCAATAAATTTCTACTTAGGCACATAATCCGTATACAAAGTAAACCAATAAGAAATAGTGACAAATACATGTATAGTAAAAAATAAAATCTTAAAGGTTTCATATTGAAAATACATCACTCTTTAGAATATTTTTACTCCTTCGAAAATAATTTTTTCATTTTAAAATTGTGCTTTATTATAAGTTTTTTTATTAATTAAGCTAAATCACTATCAAATTCTAACTGTTGTAATTCAACTTTTTCGGTTAATAGAAACAACTGAACATTATTTGGAGCTGATATTTGATGAATGGTATGGAATTTTGATTTCCTGATGATCATAATTAGAAGATTGAAATAAGTAAACACATAAACTTTCATTCATTGGCTAGTCAAGTAAGTGATAAATGACCTTGATAAGTAAAATAAAATAGATATATCCATTAGCTGGTCAAGTGATATATTTAGGAAAAGTGTCCATTATGGAATATGGCATACTTTTTGACCCAAGTATTATATTACGACTGATAGTTCGCAAAAAGCTATGAGTTCTAGTTATGAGATCGAATAAATGTGTTACTTTCATTTTGGTATAACAAATATGGGATTATCTAATGAGTGCACTAGTTAAACCACTAGTTAAACCACATTTATTAAACATAAACTTTTCTTTTAAATTAAAAATTATATTTAATGCACGTTAATGAAACTTATAAATTAACACGATTAAATATAATTTTTCATTAAATAAACTCAAGAGTTAATTACATAAATGGTCACTGTGGTTTGGTCATTTTTTCACTTTCAGTCACTAAAGTTTTTTTTTTACTGATTCACTCACTGTGGTTTGCATATGCTACGGATCCAGTCCATATCCGAATGAAATGACCAAAAAGTCCTTGTCATCTTCTTTTTCAAATCTTTTGACAACTAAGTAACGGCCGTTAGTCTTTTATACTAACGGTCGCCAGTCCTTTATACGTTTTCATCCGTATTTACACATTTTCTTCCGTATTTACACGTTTTCGTCCGTTTTTACACGTTTTCATCCATATTTACACGTTTTCGTCCGTATTTACACGTTTTCGTCCGTTTTTACACGTTTTCGTCGGTTTTTACACCTTTTCGCCCGTATTTACATGCTTTCGTCCGCATTTACACGTTTTCGTCCGTTTTTACACATTTTCATCCGTATTTACACGATTTCGTCCGTTTTTACACGTTTTCGTCCGTTTTTACACGTTTTCCTCTGTATTTACACGTTTTCATTCGTTTTCACAGGTTTTCATCCGTATTTACACGTTTTCGTCCGTTTTTACATGTTTTCGTCCATTCCTACACCTTTTCATCCGTATTTACACGTTTTCGTCCATTTTCACACTTTTTCATCCGTTTTTACACGTTTTCGTCCGTTTTCACACGTTTTCCTCCGTATTTACACGTTTTCGTCCGTTTTTACATGTTTTCGTCCGTTCTTACACCTTTTCGCCCGTATTTACACGTTTTCGTCCATTGATGCAGGTTTTCTGACTAGGTTTTAATATTTATAGTGTCTCGTTTACCTATGGTCCACCTTATGCACTTACGGGCAGTGTACCCGGTCGTGTGTAGTGTAGTAATCGGTAAAACAGAGGTCGTCCCAAGAGCTATGTAAGCATATTCTAATTAAGTCTAAGTGTCACTGGTTTTAATTGTTTTTAGGTTTGAAATGATTATTAAACTAGAAAACAAGAAATGAACGCAAAATAAAATAGAGATGTGATCAATAGAGGTAAAGTGTGTTAACCTAGTTACTCATCCTATCATGTTATGTTCACGTCTAACTACTTCCAATTGATTCAAGTGGGGGTTTAAGTTGCTAGGACAGCATTTGGTCAGTTCGTCCTAACCTATCAGCAAAGGTTTCCACCGGAGATGAAGCTACTACCCTTGAAAGTCCAGTTGTTTTTAGTCCCCTAAGCCAAGTCATTAAGTTCCTCTACATGCAAGATTCGCAACAATGAGTGCCCGGGTGCTAGCATCTTAGACACTCATACCTAACTTCTTAAGTTCATCCAAACGGCACGTGATCATTTGGTCAGTTCGCACAAGCGAAGAAGGGTCGTCAGTTGGTCAATTCTTACCCTTCCCACTCAATCTACCTACTTAAGGTCAGTTGGTCCATTCTCCTAAGCGACTAGACACTACCGCCATTCAAAAATACCGAAACTAGGGTAGCTACCAACGAACTATGCACGCATACACTAGAAACAATTATACGGAAGCATGTAAATGTAAACAAAATAATTAAGGAATCATAACTAGGCTAGCACCAAAGGTGCTTAGCCGATCATATTAAAAGAAACCAAAGATTCAATGTTTGACATAATGAAATACATGCATCGAAAGTAAAAGAAAAGATAATCGCTAATGCTTATCGTTAGGGAGTGATTTCTCCCTTGGAGATGGCTCCGTATGCTCTTAAAGATCTGCCTTTGGACCCCTACTCACGTTCTCTGATTTTTGGCGTGGATTGAATGATGTGAAATGCAGAAATTAGAGCTTGTATTTATAGGCGTGATCTAGTTACGACGTAACTTGAGTTGATAGTTACGCCGTAACCTTTATAAATCCATAATAATGCTCTCGTAAGGCTGTTTACGGTGTAACACATGGAATGAGTTACGTTGTATCTTCGGTACAGGTTACATTTGTATTGATTACGCCGTAATCGTTGGAAGGAGTTACGGCGTATCTGATGGCGGCGTGGAACATCCTTTGACCTAGTTGGTTACGGCGTAATCCTAGTTGGGAGTTACGCCGTAATTAGCTGCTGAGTTGGTCTTCTGAGTCACGCGCTAGCTACGGCGTAATGTGAGAGTGGAGTTACGCCGTAGCTTCTTCACAGTGGGCATACTATCATAAATCTCTTAAGAAAATCTCCAAATCCGTGTCTCATTAGCTCCAATGCTCGTAATTTACCTGAAAGTGAAATATAGAGGAAAACAAGCGTAAATCCATATAAATGATATAAAATACGAGCATTATCAGGGGAAATTGACACTTAATATTCAAGACTATTTGATGTTATCAAATATCCCCCCACTTGAACTCTACTTGCCCTCACGTAGACCTTATTAGAAAAATTCCTAAAAAGATATCTCCCATTACTTGGAAAATATAAGTTTAAAAATCCCTTATGCTAGAATAAATCAAAGCCGAACACCTCACGAAATGGAAACAAAACACTCAAAATCTCTCAACTAGCCTAAGTGTCAATTTCGGGGTGATCACTCAAATTACAGTCATAGAATGTATTCTATCATAAGCTTAGCGGTTACACAAATCTCCACCACTAGAGTTAAGGACTAAACAATTCTTGAAGTCAAATGGGTAGACACGACATGGGTTAAGGGTGAATTGTCATTACTAACATGTCACGGAAAATTGGACAAAATCAATGATACATGACCAAATCCATGGCCAAGACACCAAAGATTGCTCGCTTCATCACCTAAACACGCTTCATGACTAAAGGGTAGGATAAGACATGGGATATAATTGGTGTAAAGTTGAAAATAATCAAGCAAATAGTCTAAACCTATAACCAAGTCATCACCGCTAACCGTTCATCCAAAGTTCAAGTTTTAAGGCTAAGAAACCGGATCATGATAAACCAAGTAGATGTGCCATTAGCTGACGTCATGATGGGCACATTACCTGTTCTTCAATTGTTGGCGCAATAATTACCAACTTCATTCTTCAATTGTGACCGAGGTGACCTCCTCGATACTAAATCTTTGATGAGCTCTAAATATAGTGCTTATAACTTTGCACTTTACAATAAATAATAAACTACAACTATTTTTTTTCGAATCATTTTTTTTACATCATAACTAAACATATCATCCCCCCACTTGAGATGAACATAATGAGAATATGGGGGGCTTCAATGATCTTCAAATATATGTCTTTGACAAAAGCATGATTTCCGAACCTCTCTACTTGAAACTTGAACTTAGGCAAACAATGACTTCCCGATCACAAATTAAGACTACATGGTAGGCTAACGTGAATGGGTGTAACGAAACAATATATATTGGGTGAACAAAATGAAAGGAATGGCTCAGATGGGTGTATCTAGGGGTATCTTGCACTAAAGGTGAGTGCAACAAAAGGGTTTAACATGGGGGTCGAGAAGTCGAGGTGACTAATCGATAGACACGCAAGGATAGGCTGTTTGGGTGATAATCCTATAATATTGCCTTCTTAAACTGAATATTCCAAATACATTAAGCGAACTTAACATACCTCGTCTATGGTCTCGTAATGATGCAAAGGCCAAGTTCTCATGTTTACAAACTACCGGCACACTCATAACTTGGTGGATTTGGGTAAATAATTGGAAATGGATAAGGCTAATCTCACCATATAATATCAAGGGTTATAATGTGCTCGGCTAAGGTCTAATCTAGTTAGGTTAAGAAAAACATGTCAAAATTTTAAAAATGGCATATTTTTTCAAAATAAACTAGAAAAACGAGGGCAATAAAGTTCAAGAGATAATTCTACTCCCGTCCCCCCACTTGAAATGTACAAAGTCCCTTTTGTACTAAAAGTTAAATAAAGGTGAAGAGAAAGTAGAATTATAGCGAGAACTTCCCTGAAATTTGCTCCGAAAAAGAAAGAAGGCCCACGATAGAGAATTGTTCCTTCGCTTAAGCATCTACGAGCAAACTTCATTCCCTGAAATCATACTAACCAACAAGCATAATTCTAAAAAGAAAAAGAAAAACAAAAAGAAATCTAACTCACTTTCGTAGCGTATGCAACAAGCCTTTTAAACCACTTGGTGAGCCAAGTGGACGAGTGTAGTCTCGTGAGGGCTTACAGGGAACATACCCACAAAGTTCATTTAAAAACTAATACAAGGTTATTGTGTTTAAATAAAAAGAATTGAAACCGAAGGATAGTTACGTCGTAACTCCTTGGAGGAGTTACGCCGTAAGTATGGCAAAACCTGGCAGTCGCTACTGGAGGGTAGTTACGGCGTAACTATAGCATAGGATTACACCGTAATGGGTGATGCTCTTGAGAGAATCGCTACTGATGATGTGTTACGGCATAATCACGGGAATGATTTACGCCATAACTGATGGACAGGTCAGGTCCTCGTTTAAGTTAATTGTGAATTCTTCTCCAATTTCCTGCAAAATTTGTTAAAAACACAAAACCCAACAAAAATAGAAATAAAAGAAAGAAAAAGGATAATTCGGGTTGTCTCTCAAAAGAGCACTTTTCTTTATTAACTAGTCTTTAAGTTAGATTCAAAGCCATGGGGCTTTACGGTGGCCTTTAAACTAGGCCAACTTCTTCCGTTTCTTGGTGACAATCATTCATCCATTCGGCAAAAACTCTTTTTCTGACTGTGTTGCCGACGTTACATGTATCAAATTTTTGCAAAAGCCATTCGTTGAATGATAGACATGACTTTCCGTAGTCATCATCTTCAATTATAGAATTACCTTTATCAACGGTGGCACTCATGGTTGACCCTTCATCATTGGTCTTCGTATCTAGAAGATGATATTCATTGTAATCGCGTTTTAGTTGTTTGATCAGAACTGTATTGATGTTCGAGTCCCCAAATCTCACTTTGTACCAATCTTCAAAGGACAGATTTCCAAACTTTATGTCGTGTCTCTCAATCTCGTGAGGGCACGTCCATTATTCTACCTTCATATCCCCATTACAATACTCACAAAAAGGGTTAAACGTGGGCCATGCTTCCATAGATCCATCATGTTCCGCAATTATAGGGATGTAGCAATGCTTGATAAGGTCTGGAGCTTCCTTGATGCCCCCAATTGGATCACTTTTTTCCTGTTTCTGTTCACAACTATCAACACCTTGCTTACAATTGTTAGTCCCTAGGTCATAGCAAAAAGGTGGGTCAAGTAATGGGACATTGACAACGTCAACTTTTTTAGAAAATTCCAATCGAGGATTCAATTGTTCATTCATGTTAAAAGTAATTCATTCCCCTTCAATTCCTAAAGAAATTTGTTTTTCAAAAACTTTTATATGAGCTCGACAACAAGGTTGTCAAGATCGGGATCCAACCCAGGATCGTTTTCGTCTTTGCAAGATCGTGATCGTAAGATCGGATCGGGATATTAAGATCCTACTCTAATGTTATTTCTTAATGTTAGATATTGGATTTCATAAACACGTCATAGCATTATAAATGGGGCGTATGGTTTAAGAGTTTAGAGAGAGAAAGTGGAAGATGGGAGCCTTTCTAGAGAGAGAAAGAAAACAAAAGAGAAAAGGTTAAATTGAATGAAAGGTCCAACCCTCTACCTTGGGAGGTAGAGGGTATTTATAGTTACATACTACACGTCCTCCTTCGAACTGTGGATCAGGCATACAGTGGGTAAAGACCCGTCCGTCCTCCACGGTGTTGCTCTAAACTAAATAACTAGCTAATAAAACAGTAAATAACGATATGTCTACGAGCTAACTTATGCTAGATTATATTTGGGGTGACCGACTCTTCACTATGGAATTTCTAATTCCTAACAATCTCCCCCTAAGGGAGGCCACCCCATGTTTTACATTTCGAATCCTAGCATTCTATTTAATCTTCAGTCTTGAGCTCGTAGACTTCTATTCTTCAATTTCCGCAATCTTTGTGCTTAAGTAGCGATTCTTCAAAGTCCGCATTGATTTGTACTTTTAGTGGAGGCCTTTAACTGATCCACATCTTTGATGATCTTTGAGCTTTCTTTGAGATCATCAGCCACAGTAAATCTCTGGATCACCCTTTATTGTGTTGCCATCATGTGTTGTTGTGACTTTCGGACCTACATGCTCACACTTTCAGTATCATGACATCTTTTCATCAGAGTAGCGGAAGCTTTACTGGTTCATGATATATGCAGCAGCGTAGCAGAAGCGTAGTATAAAAATATCAGAGCCAGGTTCTGTAGATATGCACAAGTCATGATTTCTTCAATTAAGTGTGGATTTTGTGAGCATGCGGCTTTGGATTGACTCCTCAATTCTGATCAGCTGCAACCGTCCAAATGTACCCGCAAACAACAGTTAGCAATAAAACACACGAAAGTGTCTTTGATCACTTTCGTTGAATTGAGGTACACGACCCACGGTTCCCCATTGATCATTACAAGTCGCCTGTGATCAGGTAGGATTCCGAAGAATCTCCTTGACAGGGTTTCGCAGCTGCTCTAGATGTTCTCAAACCGGAACGTCTCAAAGAACACAACACGGAGTGAGTGAACCAGCGAATTGAGATTCGCTGATTGATGAAAAATTGATTTGAAAAACAATCGTGTATTGCTTGAAGAAAGAGTTTTGCAATATGACGAAGGTTTTATGAGAAAGATCAATTTTCAAACAAAATACTTTTTGTATTATAAAATAAGTACACATTCGATGTGCTAGAGAAAAGAAGAATTTTACACATCGAACGGTTTTTCCAAAAGTATTTTTCAATCAGATATACTTTTTGTGTTTGAAATATGAATACACATTCGATGCGCTAGAGAAAAGAAGATTTGCACATCGAACGGTTTTTCCAAAAGTATTCGTCCATTCATTTCCTGGACCAAGGTTGATTCAATAATGAATCGCCCCATCGTTTCTATCCAGTTGTCACAAGTTTGATCTATTGGATATATCTCACATGTCACCCACCAAGAGCTTGTTTGATGTTGGCTCTAGAAGGATTTCCATCTTCATCGTGAATACTTTTACATATCACTCGGATGTTCTGGCAATACCACAAGGATAATGCGTAGGACTCTAAAAATATATTCTTACTTTCCACATTGTGTGAAACAGCAAGTCTTCAAGAATTTAGTATCCTAATGAGATATTGTGGATGATCTCTTGGCTCTAGACTCAATTGTGCACATTTGGTTCCTGTGCGAGAGACTAGGGAGAGGGCCTCCTTCTTTAATATCAACAATCTCTAAGAGAAAGTCGATAGATTATGTCGGTTCCCCGTGAGAATGAAACAAGCCCTTTTAAGAGGAACTTGAGTAGCTTGGGAAGTTTAGTGCAGTGCGTCACTAGGTCCATGACATCTTGTCTTTAATGCTGGCGTTACCTTGGTAACCACCAGTAGCATATGTATTAAACCCGGTTTCTGCCCTAAGGTTGAATTATTTGAGGGCTATTTCTTTTCACCCTTTTTCACATTCATTTCTTTTTCATTCTTCAACCCCTTCAGTGCTTACCGAGACTTCATAACTAGAACCTTGATGGGTTTATTCCAGTACTAGCTCTGTCTCAGTCCGCACTCTTCCCATATTTCACTTTTCTCCTTTTTCCATCATACCTAAGGACTTCTACACTATCTAGTGGATTGTCCCTGGGTAGATCCCTCCGGCTCTGGCGGGATCGTGGGAACGAATACCTAACCTAACCATCCTTATATCACCATGCATAAAGTAAATTGGTAGGTCTTTTGGTATTGTTCTTCTTCCATTGGAACCAATCGGAAACCTTTTGAAAATCAATCCAAGTACCTGTGATACACGATCAAAACATTTTGTACCTGAATTATTTTTGATATTTTTAGAAACAGCTCCCCCTCCACATGTGCATCAAATGTATTTGAAACAGTTTTAGCACATGAAGACAAGAGGACTTGAAACTTTCAGATTTGAGAATGAAAGATTCGATTCATTGATCGACAATTTCTAAAAGATATCACCATCACTTTCCCGATCAAAGTTAGTTTTTTTTTCATACTTTGTTAAAGATATTTTATGGGAAAGGATGTGGTTTTCAAAAAGTTTCTCCCCCTCAACTTGTGCATGTGATTTTTGAAATTGTTTTGCACAAAGAGGAAAGAGTTCTTAGAAGCACATTCACGATCATATAGCCATACTGAAACCATTAGAAAATCAATCAATGTACTTTTTATTAAAACTTAAGAAATTTTGTTTTGTACCTTGAAAGTTTGTTTTCTTTTGAAATGCTCCCTCTCAATATGTGCTTCAAGATTCGAAAGCGTTTAGCACATATGGGAGAGCAGTATGCACATTTGAACCAAAAAAAATGATCATATTTAATCAAGTTTCATTATTAAATCACAAATTCTCCCCCGATCAAAAATATCAAACCCTTTGAGATTTTGGATCCCAAGTGATTTAATAAGGTTTAGAAAAACATAGGAGAAAATGTGGCCAGGTTTAAATACTCATCTTGTTTTTGGATAGATGCTCCCCCTCAACATGTGCATTATGTATATTGAAATCGTTTGGCACATGGAGGCAGGAGTGCCTTTGAAGGACTAATACCAATTCCATTAAAACAGATTTGAGATTTAAATCACGATCTCTCCCGCGATCAAAAATTTCAAACCATTTGAGATTTGTGATCCCAAAAGATTTAAATCATTTAGAAAATTTTGGAGAAAGACGTGGCAAGATTTGATTTTGAAAAATGACAGATAAGGACCATTTTAATACATTAAAGATTGTTAGTGTCAGGTATGATTGTTTTAAGAGATCTTTAAGTAAAATAAAACAATTTCACAATCAAACAAGAACAGAAAAAATTTCATTTTGAAAGACCTTGATTTTTAAAGAAAATCATACCATGACATAACATTAAATCTTTAGATCACCACTTTATGTTGTACAAACCGGACTTTTATGAAGAAATGTCATTTGAAAATATTTTATTTTAAATCACTCTCCCCCTCAATCGATGACCGTAGTCGATAATTGAGTGACTTGAGTTTTGATATCATGAAGTCCGGTGATTTTCAAATTTAAGTCCAATTAATTTTCAAAACAATATTTTCCATTTTCAAAACAATTTAATCAAATTTTTTCAAAATTGTTTAAAAATGGTATCCTGCACAAAGATACGTTAGGTGGTTGAGAAGCTTCTGTTGTTGCTGTAGGGCTGGAAGAAAACCGTCTGCTGATGCAGTGAGACTTCTTACGTTGCATTTTAATGCCAACTGAGGTCAAATTAAGCTCCGTTTCTTCATTTGCTGATGAAGAAAACCATCTGCAGATGCAGTGAGACCTCTTACGTTGCATTTTTTCATGCCAACTCTACATAGAAGTCCAATTAAGCTCCGTTTCTTCATATTTCAACCCAAGAGATAGTTACCCTTTCCTTTCGGCATCCAATCATATTCAATTGTGGGATCCGGATCGGGAACATTCTTATATACCAATATACCTGCATACGTTAGTCAACACACATACATATATATGGTGGTCGACATCACCCAAACATCAATCGACTAATAAAAGTCTAACCAACATATCAATCAGATCATATAAGGTATGGGATTTATGTTTTCATCAAACTCTAATCATCTAAACCTAACAATCATATCCTAGGCACCTAGTCCTTCAACATAGGTTAACATCATTTTCAATTAAGCATATAGGATAATTAGAAAAGCTAGTTAGATGATATAGATTTGAAAACATTCTCCCCCTCAATCAATGACTTATTGTTCTGAAAATTTTAAAAGCGCTAAAGTCATTGATTGAGTTTTCAATTTTTTTTTTTTTGAAAACTCTGAATAAGATTGATTTTCAAGCAACTCATTTACCACCATTTTTGAAAAACAAAAAATATTTTTCTGAAGAATTTTGAAGGAAAAATATTTGAGCAGGAACAGCAGTCCTTCGACATGCTTTCCCCATTTTGTTTTAGGATAAGTGCGCGAAATTTTTGAAAATTGGTTTAGCGTAGCACTTTCCTTTCTTTGAAGAACGAGTTGCTATCTGAAATAATAGCAAACCATAGTTTGAGCACGGGTTACAGTCTGAAAGAACTGTAAGCCATATTTTGAGACATGTTTAGAAAAGAATATTTACACCTCCTGCTCGAACTTCATCTATGGTCCCGTGCCATTATTGAATGACATTTCTAAGACCGTAGATGTTATCGATACCAGAAGACATGTCTTGAGAAAACATATTTTTGGTATTTTTCAAATTTTTGATTTTTATATGGGTTTTTGATGGTTTTATAATTTTCTATTTTCTTTTTATTGGTTTTATATTTTTGTATTTTGATTTTCTGAAAAATATATACAAAGATAGAATAGATGATATAGTTTAAGAAAGATGATGATACGAGTACCGAGATAAGGTTATCGAACAACCCCGTTGTAGAAGATAGAAGTCATCATCTCTTAAACATTTACCACCAAAGTTTCCGAGGCTCCAGAATAGAAGATAGAACATGAGCCTTTGAGAAAGAGAGACTTTGGCAGCTTCCCCCCAAACCGAAAATCCATTAGATGAGCAGATTCGAAGCTCTATTTCAAGCTTGCCTTAGCCAGGTGCACGAAGAAGCACACCATTATCATAAATCCCGCTGCTCCATTTAAGAACGATAATCGAGGTTCTCCATTCGGGGTTATATCATCCAATAGAAGAACAACAACGTTTCATCCCACATTTAAATAATCTTCTCAAATTCCTTTTCCACTGAAGTCTGAAGCAATCCATTCCAAAAGGTGTCAAGAGACCACTTCCATCAAGTAGTTGAATTGATGCAGTCAGCGTCTTTGAATAATGCTTAAGAACTCTCCCAAATACACATCATGAGGGGAATGAAAACACCTCCCCATGTTCACATTTTTCTTCCCTGATAATCGTGTATGAAGCTCAAGAACCCGAAGTTTACATGAGGGGAATGAAAACACCTCCCCATGTTCACATTTTTCTTCCCTGATAATCGTGTATGAAGCTCAAGAACCCGAAGTACACCAATACCCAAGAGCTCTCCCGAATACACATCATGAGGGGAATGAAAACACCTCCTCATGTTCACATTTTTCTTCCCTGATTATCGTGTATGAAGCTCATGAACCCGAAGTACACACATTCCCAAAGAGAGAATAACTGATAACACCTTCCTCATGTTACACATTTATCTCCCCTAAATATGTCATACTTGTGTACCTCTTTTATCTTCAGAAACTTTCTCTTACATCACTTCCCCCACGTAGTTGGAATAATAACACTAAAAGTCTTGATGAGTAAAACCTTGAGTTTCTCTACGGTCATGACATTTGTCTTCCCGGGATATCTTCAATCACTTAGAAGAATTAAGTTCATCAAGTTTACTCGCGTTTAGATGCTTGTCTCCTTCCCCCTTGCTAGTTTTGACACTTCAGAATCAGCAACATAGCATAAGCCCAAATACTTGAAATCTTTATGAGAAGAACACTTGAACACTTGTGAGAATCAACTTGCTGAAGACTCTCTCTGACTATTTTATCAACCCTTATGTAGACAATTTGAAGTGACCACTGATGAAGAAAACCCGATATACCATACTTGAAATTGAAATCAAATTCCCCACATTTGTATCTTAAGCTTGCACCTAATGATGGAACAACGGTGAGGAGAATTTATGCTTCAAGCAAATCTCTAAGTACTCACTACTCAAGCAAAGTATGAGACATTAACACCTCTTGCGATTATCCACACCGTCATATGCGTGTAACACTGAGTAAAACAAAGTAACTCCTAATAGTGATAGTTAACCAGGTCTTCAACCATCCACCTTGACTGCTGGTAACTAGATAAACCAAGTCTTCAACTCAAATTTTTAAGCCCGAGCAAGTTATCAAATAAGAACATGCCTTTGTGAAAGTCAACTTCAATCTCAAATAAGTGATAAATGATTAACTCCGAAGTAATCAACTTGTGTCAAATGTCCAACACGTGAATAAATGTACAACCGGATGTACATTGACCCACTTAATGAACCGGAACAAATAATTCCTCAACATCAATTCCATCTTCCTAAAGATATACATATAGAGACAGATCTGGAAGATTCACCAATAATGTCTTCAAGCGGATGAGGTAGTCATTTTCCTTAATGTTCATGTGGTTGATTTACAAAGTGCACACTAATCCGTGAAGATTTGGTAAAGGAATACCAAAGAGCGGATCATTTTTCATGAACAATAATCCGTGAAGATTTGGCAAAGGAATACCAAAGGGCGGATTATTATTCAATAGTGCAACTGCAATATTACAATAGTCAATATCAACGCCTCGAGGAATAACCGGAGATTGGGTTTCTCGAGGAATCACTGCTAAAGAATATGAGCAAGTCTAATTGGGGATTGAATCTGACTTATCACTATCCCCAATTAGTGCTCTCCCATAAACCGACAATCTGTTTGATAAATGCCAGATTAAGAAGAAGTCTTTAGATAATCAAATGCAACTCGTCTTTAGTCTTCTAACATGTAGCAGAGAATGTAGAACTGACTGTAGACTCGACCTTCTTCAAGATTGTCCGAATGGGGAATAGAAAGTTAACATCTTCTTCTCACCACATGCATTCCCGTTAACTCGTATATAGCAAATCTCCTTAAATCAAATCCCTCCCAATCAAACAAGAACAGAAAGATGTTCATCAAGGAAATCAACCACGCAACTAGAAGCACTTTGTCGTTAAACTCATCATTCCATAAGAAGATGTCAACCAACGGCTCTTAGAAGAAACTCCATGTGAAGATGATCCGATAAGAAGAAGCTCGGTTCTTACATGAGTTAGGAGCCGTTTGACCATATATTCTCAAATATAAATCAACCATGCAAAAAATTCACACTTCTTCTCCCACAAAATTAGCACATGATGTCTCCATCTTCATTATATTGAGCAAGTGGAATAAGAGTAATTATAAGTAGTCCGGATCACTTGATGACTGAAGCGCATGGAAAAAGCATGAAGCATGTCGATGAGAATGGTCATAATAAGAAGATTTCTCTTCTTTCGAAGATAAAGTGCACTGAGACATACACTTTTCTTTTCTTTAGAGAACGAGGCTTGAACTATTGTGTTCAAACGTCATAGCTGAAAGAATATCAAGATTGAGTTACTTGAACCCGTGAGTTATGAGATATCAATCCATTTGTAATCCATACTTTAAGCCAATCCATGTAGTAAAGGATTGAAGTATCTGCAACAGAGTAAGGACTACCTGCACTAATATTACAAACTTGATTGCATATATTTTGGTTAGTGACATTAGTATCCAAACCCTTTGGGGTTTCACAGGAAACCTTGATTTTGTCATCGGTAAACAGATTTCTGGTAGGTATCCACCAAAGTCCATCATCCTTAAACATTCTACCAGACGGCATCCACTTATGGCAAGGTCTACGATTGTTGATATTCTTATGCAAATTGGAAGACTTATCGTTATTCCTAGACTCCTAAGATTTAGCAGTTTGGATCCATCTAGACGAAGTTTTAGGTTTGTTTTGCATCATAACATGTTGAACCTTAGCCATGTAGGTAGTCTTAGTGGATTGTACCTTGGCATGTGAATTAGGAAAATGTTTCTTATGTGGAAAAGACTCAGAATTTCTAGTTTTGTTTTCTACATGCTTAGCATTCTTATACACATAACTACTCTTAGATGCACGCCAATCCCTAGTCTTTTGAGTGTTCCTAGGTAGTGGTTTACAACTACTAGCAATGCCTTGAAATCTCGTAGAATTCCTCACCCTAGGTCTTGCACCTAAAATTCCGTCTTTTCGAATCTGTGCCTTTTCCTAGCTTTTCTAGATAATAGTTCTTCCACAAGTCATTCATATCATATGAATTCTTGGTTTTAATGCTTGGTTTTGACACTTTTTTCGAACTAATCCTAGAGGTGCGGGGAGTAGAAGTGGCTACGTGTTGAGGGTTAACGGAGCTAGAAGCCTTATTCTTAGGTAACTCGTGAAGTGACTGGTTTTGACAAAACTTGTTTCTCATCAACTTGGGAGGCAAACCGTGTTTTTGAAAATTTTGGTCTGTCGGATATAAACGCAGAGTCGCCTAACAATGGACCGGTTTCTAATGGGATGAGAAACTGGTTTCCCCAAGGTTGATGGTTTTGTAAACTTAGTGTTCACACTTTTCCCTACAGTTTTCCTAAGCTCATCTTTTAAGGCAACAATAGCGAAACTCTTTTCCTGAAGTGAGCTTTGAGTTCATCAATTTTTGCTATCAAAGAGTTTGTTTGATCCATTGACTTAGTTCTAGCTTCTTTGACAGAGTCACTTAGTTCTATGTGATGCTTTCTCAAAGATTCATTTTCCTTTAGTAATTTGGCCACACAAACCGCTAATTCATCATTTCTCATTTGAATATCATCAATAGTATTAACATCAGAATTACTTGTAACCAAATTACTTTTCACATGCATATTAGAAATATGTTTCTTCAAATTTTTGATAGTTGACTCTTTGTCTTAAAGCTGAGCTTTCAAAGTGTTAATTTCAAAAAGTTCACGAAAATTCGAGGAAGTTCAATTTTACATGGTTTGTTAAGTTGAAAACTTTCTTCTTTACTCTGTATTGCAATTTCAAGTGAAATGCAATGTTTTTCAAGTTTTGAGAATTTGTTTGAAAGTTCATCAAAAGCCTTTTTATCAACCATATTGTTTGTTTTGATACACTTAATCTCAGACTCAGCCTCAATTCACAGGACATTTATCGAGTCATGTTCAAGATCATGATCGATTGTTTAAGTATTTTAGCAGATGCACTATATTGAAAAAAGGGTACCTCATTACATGACACTGTTCAATTTCCGGTTTGATATTTGCATCCACATCATGTGTAACAAGAGTCACTAAACTACTGGCCGTTTCAAGCTTATCTGTCTCTCGAGCCTCTGATTCGTTAATGATCCATCACCCGATGCCTTCTGGTCTCAACACTACAATTTATTGATCGCACCCGACATCATTCACCTTCGATTACAACATCCACTTCTTGTGTGACAGAGTTACTTGGCAATTTGGTTACATCATTTATTGTTGTCTTTGACATTCTCGATTCAGCACACCCAATTCTTCAAGATACATTACCCACTCATCACAAATATCTCAACTGCACTAGACTCTCATCACTTTTTCATCTTTCGAGTAACTCCTCAATATACTTCTCCACATTATCCATGAGATGGATAAGATTCTCTGTGAACATGCTAATTTCCATTCCAAAGGTGTCTCTTGAAAAATAATTCATCAGTCTTGATCATAATATGATGAGAATTCCTTCTAATGAATGACTTGAAAATGTTTGTAGATCACTTGAAGTGCAGACTGAAGTATCCTTTTGAACCTTTTCTTTATCAAGTTGTTGTTCCAATTGTTCTAAGTTCAATAGTAATGTTCCCGTTAATGTGGATAAATCTTGACGGAAAAGGGCATTGCATGTTCGTTCCATTCCTATCGATGTGAGTAACATAAGGTGTGAGTGAAGTTGCTGAAAGGGCACAATGCAACATTCCTTTTGCATGGCATTCTGTAGCATGGGAAGGTGCAAGTCTTTCTCATTAGACTCAAAGCATGAAGAACTCAAATCGTCATTGATTAATTCAATCATCTTTAATCGTTCAGTGTAGCATACATTATCATTGTTGTCCACAGCATCATATAATTTAAGTACTTCCGAATCACGGGTCAGAGTGTAAGACATGATGTTGTAGTATACACGGATTTTACAAGTCTATGATTTAAACCGAGAAATAGATTCTTTCGCGGGATTTTACAAAATCAAGAAGAAACCGTAATACAATGACCAATAGAATGTGTTAAGATAGCTGATGGATCGACACATTGATAGACAATTGTGTGTTAGGTCTTATGATTGTTTGTATGATTAGCAGAGATGTTGTTTGGTTGAGATTTGGATTGGTTTATGCCCGTTTATACGAAGAAATTTAGGTCAGAAAACATAAAAACCTCAATAACTTCTGTTCGGAGCGGATTTAGGCCTCGAAGGTTTACCCGAATAAACTTTAGTTAATTTGGCGTGCCATTCTCCTCGTTCTCACGGTCGTTTTGATGGGTAGAACGCTGAAAACGGAGTTACGGTTCAAAAGTTATGGCCGTTTGAAGTTTTGTCGGGAAAAGTCAACAAGTTGCTAGTAAGACAAGTCGCTAGAGTCGCTAAGTAACAACTCGCTAAGCACAAGTCGCTATGAACCGAGTCGCTAACCACAAGTCGCTAAAGCACCAAATCGCTAAGCTGACAAGTCGCTAAAGAGCAACTCGCTAAGGTCCAAGTTGCTAACACCAAGTCGCTAAGAATACTAAGTACAAGTCGCTAACAAAATTGAAAGCAAGTCGCTAACTTCACCAAGTCGCTAGCCGTAGTGGAGAATCCACTAAGTTGTACTATTTGTCGGCTTGTCTCAATAGACAAGTCGCTAGGACCAAATCGCTTACAATTAACACTACAACTCGCTACCTTTTACTAAAGCAAGTCGCTACGATGAAAAACACTACGAGAACCAAGTCGCTAGCAAGAAAAACTTCAAAAACACACTTTTCAATCCAAAACAAGCTCAACCACAGTGATTCAAGCTTACCAAATCAAAACCCAAACACTTACAATGGTTCTAAACACAAAAGTACACCCAAAATTCAAACTTTAACACTAGAAATGATCCATATGATGCAAAAACCACTAAACTTTTTCAAACTCAAAAACCATCTAAAACCACTAGAAATCCAAGGATATGAAAGAGAGATGATCAAACCATGGCTCTTGATACCAATTGTTAGACATTGGATTTCATAAAGACATCATAGCATTATAAATGGGGCGTATGGTTTAAGAGTTTAGAGAGAGAAAGTGGAAGATGGGAGCCTTTCTAGAGAGAGAAAGAAAACAAAAGAGAAAAGGTTAGATTGAATGAAAGGTCCAACCCTCTACCTTGGGAGGTAGAGGGTATTTATAGTTACAAACTACGCGTCCTCCTTCGGACTGTGGATCAGGCATACAGTGGGTAAAGACCCGTTCGTCCTCCACAGTGTTGCTCTAAACTAAATAACTAACTAATAAAACAGTAAATAACGATATGTCTACGAGCTAACTTATGCTAGATTATATTTGGGGTGACCGACTCTTCACTATGGAATTTCTAATTCCTAACACTTAATAGTTTATGTAATTTTATACAAATCTACAAATTCTAATACATTATAACCATAAAATACTGTGAATGTTTCATATAAATGTTGTCCTAAATTATGATTATAAAATGTTTAAAAAGATTAACATGTTGTTTTTTGAATTCTACAAACAAACAATTTATAAATTTGTAGTTTTTTAGTTTGTAATTCGAGAAAAGTAAGATCGGACTGGATTAGATCGTAAGATCGTATGGTAAAGATCGGGATCCTATAAGATCTTAAGCCTGCAAAGATCCTATGTAGGATCCGGATTGTTTTTGCTTTGCAGTATCGTAAAATCGTAAGATCCTAAGATCAGGATCGGGATCCTGACAACTATGCGACAAGTGGCTAGAAAAGGCCTTCCAACAATTAAGTTGTAATTCTGTCGTTTGCCCATGTCAATAACCACAAAATCAGTAGGAAAAAGGAATTTTCTAATTTTTAGAAGAACATTATCAACAACCCCCCGAGGTACAACTTTAGAAGAATCAGCCATTTCAATCATCATTGTTGTTTCATTTACATTGGTAAGTTTTAAGGTATCAAACAATGAAGTGGAAATCAGATTTAACCCAGCCCCCAAATCAGCTAAAGCGGGAATTTTTAAATTACCGATAGTGCATGGCAACATAAAACTTTCTTGATAGAGTTCCTTTTCAGGAAGTTGGCTTGGCAGGTTCTCGTCATCTTCAGATTTGTCATCTTCTCTTAAGTAGTTAATCCCACAAAGGTCATTAGTGACAGTAGAGGTGCACTGTTCTTCCTTCGGTTTGTCTTGTGCAAATATGGCCTTGCACGCAACAGCTTCATCATTCCTGGTCCTGATATTTTTAGCCAGCTGCCCAATTTAGGTCTCGAGGTTTTTAATTGCGGCATCCTAATTTCGTAAGTTCATGTCAGTGTCTTATTTAGCCTTGACCATCCATTCTTTGAATCTATCATTCTTTTTGTAGATTCCTCGATGTGTTTTTGCATCTACTCTTCAAGACTCGGTTTGGGAGGGTTATTGTTGATTCTCGTATAGTATCCTGGGGATCTTTCACGGTATTTAGCTCCGTTACCATTATATATGTTGAATGGCCTACTATTTTCATATTTCACCTCTTTAATCCACTTGACTTCTTCTTTAGACGGGCACTCCTTGGCAGGGTGAGTGTCATTGTATTCATTGCAACCGACTTGTATAGAGTGCACATTTTCCTTTAGCTTTTTCATGTCTCTACCAAGACTCTCGAGTTTGTTATTTATAGCTGCAAGGCCCTCCACACTCCCACTTATACTTCGATTAATTCCTCCATTGTGCCACTTATGAGAGTGGTGAGCCATATTTTGAATAGTTTCTAAAGCCCTTGTGGGAGTCATTCCAGGTATTGGCCCCTGTGAATCGATCATTTGTCGCGAAGAGATGTTTAGAACTTTGTAGAAGACATTCACCTTTTGTTGGCTATTAAGGTCATGAGTAGGGCACTTGTACAGGAGTTCATTGTATCTTACCCAGGCTTGGTACAGCGTTTCATTGCCCTCCTTTTTGAAATTATGGAATCTTCGAGTTGCTTTGTTGTCTTAGATGGAGGACAGTAATTTTGAATGAAGTATTTTTTTAGGAGGGGCCAAGTATTAATGGTCCCGGCTGATAATCTACCGACCCATCTTTTAGCAGCTCTAGTGAGTGAAATAGGGAACACACGTAACATGACAACATTGTTTGAGACTCTTGGAATTTTAAATAAGCTGACAATGTATTCCACGTTATCCACGTGTTCGTAAGCATCATCGGTAATGCTTCCGGAGAAGGGATTTGCACGAACCTCCATCATAAATTGCGGTTTGATTTCGAACTGAGCATCTTCGATGATGGTCGGCCTAACAACCCCCGGCCCTTGTTCATCCCTGGTCAAAGCCAAGTATTCCTCAAGAGTGAGGTCATAAATGTTAATAACTTCCATGGTACCTGAAACTTAAAAGAAATCATGAGAAAACAAGAAAATTCAAAATAAAACAAACGTAAAAGCCTTAATAAAAACCCTAACATAACTCCCCGGCAGCGGCGCTAAAAACTTGATGCATGTTTTCTGACCAGGGTTTAATATTTATAGTGTCTCGTTTACCTATGGTCCACCTTATGCACTCACGGGCAGTGTACCCGGTCGTGAGTAGTGTAGTAATCGGTAAAACCGAAGTCGTCCCAAGAGCTATGTGAGGGGATTCTAATTAAGTCTAAGTGTCACTGGTTTTAATTGTTTTTAGGTTTGAAATGATTATTAAACTAGAAAACAAGAAATGAACGCAAAATGAAATAGAGATGTGATCAGTAGAGGTAAAGTGTGTTAACCTAGTTACTCATCCTATCATGTTATGTTCACGTCTAACTACTTCCAATTGATTCAAGTGGGGGTTTAAGTTGCTAGAACAGCATTTGGTCAATTCGTCCTAACCTATCAGCAAAGGTTTCCACCGGAGATGAAGCTACTACCCTTGAAAGTCCAGTTGTTTTTAGTCCCCTAAGCCAAGTCATTAAGTTCCTCTACATGCAAGATTTGCAAAAATGAGTGCCCGGGCGCTAGCATCTTAGACACTCATCCCTAACTTCTTAAGTTCATCCAAACGGCATGTGATCATTTGGTCAGTTCGCACAAGCGAAGAAGGGTCGTCAGTTGGTCAATTCTTACCCTTCCCACTCAGTCTACCTACTTAGGGTCAGTTGGTCAATTTTCCTAAGCAACTAGACACTACCACCACAAAACTACCGAAACTAGGGTAGCTACCAACGAACTATGCATGCATACACTAAAAAACAATTATACGGAAGCATGTAAACGTAAACAAAACAATTAAGGAATCATAACTAGATTAGCACCAAAGGTGCTTAGCCGATCATATTAAAAGAAACCAAAGATTCAATGTTTGACATAATGAAATACTTGAATCGAAAGTAAAAGAAAATATAATCGCTAATGCTTATCATTAGGGAGTGATTTCTCCCTTGGAGATGGCTTCATATGCTATTCAAGATCTGCCTTGGGACCCCTACTCACGTTCTTTGCTTTTTGGTGTGGAGTGAATGATGTGAAATGCAGAAAATTAGGGCTTGTATTTATAGGCGTGATCTAGTTACGGTGTAACTTGAGTTGAGAGTTACGCCGTAACCTTTATAAATCCATAATAATGCTCTCGTAAAGCTAGTTACAGCGTAACACATGAAATGAGTTACGCTGTATCTTTAGTACATGTTACATTTGTATTGATTACGCCGTAATCGTTGGAAGGAGTTACGGCGTATCTGGCAGCAGCGTGGAACATCCTGTGGAAAACTAGAAGGGGGGTTGAATAGCTTTACCAATTTAAAACTTCCTTTTAAAATATTTAGATCGACTTATGTCAATCTACTTAGATGTGTATGTTGGACGTTGATCATTTGATATATAAAAGTATAATGAAAGATAAAGAGTAAGAAGCACATAACCATGACACGAGTATTTATAGTGGTTCGGCTAGGATACCTTCCTTGCCCTACTCCACTCCCCGATTCACCTACTCGAGAGTTTGTAATCACTACACAACACCAACTCCTTATGGCGGAGAAGCCTTCACAACGTCGCCTACTCTTTTTCTGGTACTAGGCTAACCACTGGGTTCTTTCACACCAAGGTGAACCTTACCTACCACAACGTCGCCTACCCTTTATCCGGTACTAGGCTAAGTATCGAGTTCCATTACATTGGAGGAACTACTACCCAACACTACACAACACCTAATCCCAAAGGAGATCCACTCCTTATTACAACACCATCAAGGATATCAACATCCTTGAAACTAAATAATCACTATATGTATAACGATGCACCTCATCGATTATACGACCTGGGGATTCTTCACTAATGCCACTTGATTTGATTCCTAGGCATCCTTCACTAATGCCTTTGACACAACACTTGGCACCTTTCACTAATGCCTTTGTCTTGACACCTTTAGCATTCTTTACTAATGCTTTTGACACGGACGTTAAGCACCTTTTACTAATGCTTTCGTCTTGACTCTTTCGGCATCCTTCACTAATGCCTTCAACACAACACATCTATGAGAGAAGAAATAACTATCAACAAGAGAACCTCAGTAGTCTTGATGATGACGAAGCATGGCACCTCATGGACTTGAGCTTGCTCGACTTCAAGAAGTGGTGATCTCGCCTTTAAGAGGAACCTAGAGAATCACACAAAAACAAAAGGAAAACTACCGAGAAAGATCCTTTAGGATTAGTGGTTAGAGAGTTACAATACTTGGGGAAAGTATGTGTGAGAGTGGCAAGCCAAAAGGAAGAAATGGCTCACTATTTATAGAGCAGAAATGTTTACTGTTCCCCGGATCCCACGGATCCCTCCCTCAAGGGATCCGTCTAGTGTAAAACTAGAGATCCGTGGGACGCTCCTCTTTGCCCATGGGTATTCTGGTTATGGGTCATGGGTCATGGGTTATGGGTTGATCCATGGGTCTTTTATTAGATACAATGTATCTAATGAGTGCAATGCACCTAGTCAAATGGGTATGGGTCAATACCATGGGTTATGGATATAATCCATGGGTTGTAGTTTTTACCCATTTTATAATACATACTAGTTATGTATATATTTACCCAATATGTAAAGACTAGTTGTTGTACATATGTATTACTAAATCATAAAATCACTTATACTTGTTTTAGTGTTTTATGTGAAAACGTTAAGTGTGTTAGAAAACTATTGGCTCAAACCATTTACGTATTTTATTTGTCTCGTTAAAATGATTTTACGTTTGTTATCGACGAAACATTAGATGATCGTAAAATATAAATAAACGTTTTTACGGCTTATTTGTATTAACAATATCATCCTTTTTGTTGATGACAAAACATAAAATTATTTTAAGGAAAAACTAAAATTCGTAAAAGTTCGAATTTGGAGTTTTTACTCTCTTCTCCCCTTTTTGTCGAAACAAAAAGAGCGTCGAAAAGAAACTAACACATTGTTTTAAGAAAAACATGTAAAAGAGAAAAAAAAATGTAAAGAGAGCAAGTGACGGGAATGGTTCTCGTCTTTAACACCCCCTTGATGAGTCCATCCCTTTGTGAGGGCGTCAAGTAAATATAAACTAATAAGCTAACGAATTGCAATTTTGGTTGCAAAATGGTTTCGTCCTTGTGACGAAAATGCTCCCCCTAGAAGATTGCAATAATGCAATGGAGTGTCATGAAGTGTAATCAAAATAAGGATTATGTTGCAAATGGTTTTGCAATGTGTGGTTTTGATACAAAGCTCCCCCTAGCTTAGGATGTCAAGTTCTTCATGTGTATTTTGAAAATCTACAAAATAAAGGTTAGAACACAAGAGTATAATGCATAATTTCCTGCAAATAAGACTCAAGTTAGTAGAAAATTGTTCTTCTGTACCACGGATACCACGGTTCCCTTCTTTGTGGGATCCGTCTAGGCAATTTCCAGGGATCCGTCTGTCTGGTGACAGATTAATCAGCAAAGGTGATATACCAAACAATGCTCAATATAAGAGTGAGATATGTATACAAACAACAAACATAAACTCAAAGTAATATGGCAAATCAGTTATCATTCAATAAAACAAAGAGATAACCAAGAGATCTCTAAAAACTAAGAGAATGATTTAGCCATGCAATACATATTCCACTTAATACTAATGAGTAACCTAAACTTAAAAAGCAACAACGTGCTTAAGGATGATCAATCATGAAATGGGATTTCTAAACGATCTAAGTTTAGCTTGAGACTAGGACACCGTTTTAGGCTCATGGTTGTTTAGGTTTGTTGACCTCTTCGAAACGTTCGAGGAGGTGATAAAACATGAAACGTTGCTCTTCACGTAGTTCATGTATCAACCTTTAAACATGTTGACAATGATATCAATCCTTGTCATGGTTTTGAGCTTCTTGAAACGGAGGTTCAAGTGAAGTGGATTGAGGATCCTCAAATAAAGGAGGAATTGGTGGAGTGATCGCTTCCGAACCGTCAAGTTTTATCACACAAGCTAACCACTTGTGAATGGTTAACCATAATAAACTTCAAACGTAAGAAACAATACAATTAAGATCCGGAGAGTATAGTGTTTCCCGGTCGTTAAGTCCCAACGGTACGTGCGAATTTGAATAATCAAACGAATAGTGTCGGGTGATAATGAGCGGGAAAAGGTTATGATTTTGAATAATTATACCAAAGAAAAGTTTGTAAATTACAGGGGCTTAAATGCAAATTAAAGAAAATTAAAAGATAAATTATATTAAATAAACGCTATCACTATTTTTAAAATTTGAAGTTTTTAATTTTTCTTTATAAATTTAAATTAAAACTAAATAAGCGATACAAAAGAAAATGTGAAATTGAAACAGTATTAATCCTAAAAATATAAAGATGATATTTTTACAAACCTAATGATAAGAGAAAATTTAGAGAAAAAGAAAATTATTTTTATGACTATTTATTTAATTATTATTAATTAAAAACTATTTTTACCTATTTAATAATACCTTAAAATATAAGAAAATATGAAATAAAGCTAGAAAAGTGAAATCATGACTTAGAAAAATCTAAAATAACTAAAGAGAATTTTCAAAACTAAGTTTGTATTTTTCTGATTTATATTCTAATTTCTATGATTTAATAACTATTTAAAACTAATTAAATTGTTAAAAATTACAAATTTAACTAAGAAAAATCTGGAAAAATTATTTTTTTGCTTTTTATATTTATCTTAGTCTATGAAAATTGAAAACTTATTTTTTTGAAGCTTTTCTGATTTAATTGCAATAAAGGCTAATTAAAAAGTCCTAAAAACTGTTTTAAATAAGGAAAAATAGCAAACAGTGATGAAAAATTCAGGAAAAGTCTAAAATAATATTCTAAATCTATGAAAATTATAAAAACAATAGCTTATGTGAAGGATTATGAAGGCTGTGATGAAAGGTGCTTATAAATAAGCACTCAAAATAAGCTAAAGTCGCACATTGTCCACTGAAGCTACAAGCACCTAAACTAAGCTATAAATAAGTGAAATCAACTTGAATCAACTAAGCTAAACCACTGAATGTCAAGCTACAAAGATTTGGTGAGCAATAAGCTCAAGTGCCAAAGCAGTTTTACTGTCTACTTGAGCTAAAGCATAAGCTTATTTACTAAGCCAATGTGAAAACCAAAACTGAGGATCTCAAGATCACCAGCTTAACTAACTCAAGACCAAGGTTCAGACCCTATAAAGCTAAATTGAAGCTTGTGCAAAGCTTGCAAGAGGCCTGCACACAACTCAGTGTGCCCTGAGTGTACTCAGGGCAGATAAGCTCTTTTTGAAGAGCTGATTTGAGGCTTATAAAAAATTACAAAAATTTCACAAAAATCAGACATCCACTCTTGACCAACTGAACTTGTTTATCCCAGAATTTCACTTACTTTGACTCAAGAATGAATCAATGAAAAATCCCCAAAGTTTTCCAAAAACTGACTTAACACATTTTTGACTATTTGGCAGTTATGAAATTTTGACTAATTTGAACTTTGAATCTAATTTATGAACTGAGATTGATGTTTTAGACCTATCTATGACTAATACAAGCTAGCTCTACTATTCCTAAACCTATACGTAAGAAGGAAGCCACTGATTCAAACAAATCTGATCACAAGGACAGATTATATGCAATTTTGACTTTCCCTGGTCTAAAATGCATACTAATGACAGAAATAACTATTATGTAACCATTTGAGAGTTAAGCAACTAATTCCAATCACTGAAATGACCTCAAACTCATATTGACCTTATGATCCAAACACTACTTTTCAAAGCTAAATGCAAATTTTGAGTAACAATCTGTTTAACTGATGCAAACTAATGCTCAATCCAACTATAACTAACCTAAATGAATCTAACTGCAATGATTTAAACTAACAATTAACACTAATTCAAATAAAACATTGATATGCAGATTTGAGCTCAAAATGACATAAAGTGAATCAAAGACTTACAGCAAAGACTTTGTTTGCACTATACCATAACCAATCTATACTAAACTACCAAATTCAACCCATTAAAGATCATCAACCCAATTCCATAAGCTGAAGTTCATATTGAGCTTTACAGTTGACTTTTGCTGAGGTACAAAGTTTGTTGAATAAGCTTATTCAAAGCTATCACGGCTTGAATAAACTTGTATAAGTTGTAATGAAGCTTATGAAGCTTGATACTTGGCAATTTTAAAACGGGTTTTATGAAAATGTAAAAAATTAACCAAACTTTGAATTCATGAAAATGAGTTACAACTGGCTAAAATGCCTTAGTTCATTACAAGAAAGATAAAGATTACAATTTTTAAACTAAATTAAGACATTAAGAATAAAATCGACATTCAAGAAAATTAAAACTAAAGACTACTCCCTTTGCTCTTCTCTTCCTTCTTTTTATACAACAAAATGCTTCCCACGTGTCCTCTGAGTAAATTCCACTACTTTTCTGGACCATTGGATCACTGGAGTGGTTTTTAGCCATTGATGGCTTTTTGGCGGGAAATTGATATTTTGCAACTGGGACAAGGAATTTTTGAGTGCAAGGAGGGGCATTTAATGTTTCTTGGCTTGTTGGGTGAGTGGAGGATAAGGGTGTGGGAGGTTGAAATTTGAGTGGAGGTGAGGGATATCAGTTTTGCAGGTGAGTGGGTGAAGAGGAGGATTTTTGGAGGGAAAGGTTGGGCGGGTTTGGTTTGACCGGGGTGTATTATTAAGCAAAGGGTTCAAGTGGGGGTTCACAGGTCATGGCAGGGGTCAAGGTTGTTTTGACAGGGGCCAAGGGTCATGGTATGGTTTTAATAACAAGGACCTTTTTTGCAATTCCACAAAAACCAAGGGACCAATCGCCAATTTTGCAAAGTTATGCCAAGGGACCAATTATGACAAGTTTCAATAGTACAAGGACCATAAAAGACATTTTCCATTTTTTAAACTTCCAAGGACTATTTTTGCTAATTTTGAAACTTGAAGGACCAAACTTGTAAATTCTCCAAACTTTTGAAATTTTTCACCAAAGGACTAATTATGACAACTTATGATTTCAAAAGGACCTTTGGTGACTTTTCTTTTAAAAATAAGTGCTCAGTGGACTATTTCGCTGACTTTTTGAAACTTGGGGGACTAAAACTGCCAATTATGCAAACTTAGCTCATTTTTCATCTGTTTTTAAACATTTTGCATCTGAGACATATAAAATACAATTTTGAGATATTTTCAGTATTTTGATGCATTTCTGAGCGTTTTTAAGTGTTTTGCAGTTCCGATTTAACCAAAAATGATGAGTATTTACACACTCATCAATCCCCCACACTAAACTATTGCTAGTCCCTAGCAATCTTTTGGGAAAAACTTAATGGATTTGAGTCTCTTTACCAAAAGCCATTACTTCTGGAGTAGCCAAAATGTTTTAGTTCAAGTAAGAACCTTGGTACACTGATAACCAAATGATTTTGAGCAAATCACCAACTTCCAACGGATTTGATTTGTCTTTACCAGGAAGTCGTTGCTTCTGGACTAGCCAACTCTTAGATAAAATATCTTTGGTGAGTCGATTACCAATTATGGTTTTCCAACCGCCTTTACCACAAGCCATAAACTTGCGGGCTAGCCAACTCTTCACTAATTAAAGATATGGTGAGTTGAACACCATACAATTTTGGGCAAATTGCAAGCCATCAACGGATTTGAGATATCTTTACCAAGAGCCTTTTGCTCCTGGATTAGCCAATCCTTTAGTTTATTAGACATGGCGATTTCGATAACCATAAGCTGAGTAAGTGCAAAACACTTACTCCAAAAAATATTTTGGCCAAAAATGGGGGAATTGGGTGGTATAATTACATGATAAAATTCGTGAGAATTCCCACCCACACTAGAAATGAATATTGCCCTCAATATTCAAAGTACCGGCGGTGATGCCGAAACATAGAACGTAAAAGGGAAATACTATAGCCATTATTTGCAAAGATTTATTTATTTATTTATTTATTATTATTTTTTTTTAGCTTTGAAAACTTATATACAACACCGGGGGGCAACTCCCCCACACTAGGATGGTAGAAAATAGAAAGAAGTTAGAAATACGGGTGAAAACCCATATAGTTATTGCTCTTGTTTTTGATTTCGAAGTCGCTAGCTTGACTCGATCCCCGCATTCATTGGTTCATGGGGAAAGTTTGTAGATTCGGGACAACCACATGAGGAATGTCCTCTCCAAAATAGTGCTTCAATCGATGACCATTCACTTTAAAATTTGGACCATCGGGTTGAGATAACTCAATAGTTCCATAAGGAAATACATTAGTGATGGTGAATGGTCGGACCACGGGATTTTAGTTTTCGAGAAAATCTTCAATCGAATTGAAAAGAAGGACTCGATCACGACGTTGAAAGCGGTTCTTGATTTTGGAGTCATGAATCTTCTTTGTCTTTTCTTTGTAGATCAAAGAGTTCTCGTATGCTTGATCACGGAGTTCATTTAATTCATTCATTTGAACTTTCCGGTGATCACCAGCTATCTGAATATCGAAGTTGGCATGTTTCAAGGCCCAATATGCTTTGTGCTCAAGCTCAATCGGCAGATGACCGCCTTCCGTACACTAGCTTGTATGGAGTACACCGATGGGTGTTTTATAAGCTGTCACGGAAGGCCCGTAGTCGCCATCTAGCTTATCCGACCAAGAGGCACGGTTTTAAGCCTCTTGTCCTTTCCGAATTCTTTTAATCCCTCGGTTGGAAACTTCCACTTGCCCACTTGTTTGGAGGTGGTACAGCGGTAGAGAGACGGTGAGTTACACCATACTTTTGCATGACTCTATCAAACTGGTCATTGCGAAATGCGTTACCACGATCACGATTATAGCTCGTGGAGTTCCAAACCTAGTAAGCGATTTTAAGAATTTTACAACAACTCGGCATCGTTGGTAGGCAAAGCTTTCGCTTCAACCCATTTTGACAAATAGTCAACCGCCACGAGTATGTATTTATTTCCTCGAGATGAAGGAAATGGCCCCATAAAGTCAATGCCCCGGATGTCAAAAATCTCACACACTTGAATGGCGTTTCGCGGCATTTCATTTCTTTGTGAGATATTTCCGTGACGTTGACAAGCGTCACAGGTTTTGACAAATTCGTAGGCATCCTTGTAAATCGTGGGCCAATAAAATCCGGAATCAAACACCTTCTTGGCGGTGTAGTTGGGGCTATGATGTCCCCAGTAGGTCCAGAATGGCAAGCCTTGAGAATGTCATTGGCTTCACGACCATACACACATCGCCTGATGACTTGATCCGCATAGATTTTGAATAAGTAGGGGTCGTCCCAGAAGTAATGTTTTACATCTTTGAAGAATTTGTTCTTCTGTTGGGTCGACATTCCTTTCACTATGAAGTTACCCGCATGGTAATTTGCGAAGTCGGAAAACCATGGGGTAGTAGAGTTTCCACGAAAAGTAAACGCATTGAGTGTCTCGAGAGGAAATGTTTCATTTATTTCCTTTTTCTCGAAAACATCTTGGTGTGTGTTTTCTAATCGGGACGGATGATCGCCGAGGTTCTCGGCTCCTTTTTATCCGCGTATAATGATATCAAATTCTTGCAGGAGGAGAACCCAACGGAGCAATCTCGGCTTTGCATCTTGTTTTGCAAAGAGATATTTGAGAGCCGAGTGATACGTATACACCACGCATTTGGTCAATATTAGGTACGGCCGAAACTTTTCAAACGCATACACCACAGCTAATAATTCTTTTTATGTGGTGGTGTAATGGGTTTGAGCTTCGGTCATAGTCTTACTCGCGTAGTGGATAGGCTGAAAATGCTTGTTTCGTGTTGCCCTAGGACCGCACCGATAGCAAAATCACTTGCATCGCACATGAGCTCAAAGGGTAAATCCCAGTCGGGGTCAACTAGAATGGGTGCTTCCGTAAGCTTTTTCTTTAATGTTTCAAAAGCTTGATGCACTCAGTGAGAAGATAAAAGAGCATCTTTTTCAAAAGATGGGTCATAAGCAGGCGATTTTAGAAAAATCTTGTATGAACCTGCGATAAAAACCGACATGACCTAAAAAACTCCTAATACCTTTGATGGTAGTAGGATGAGGCAATTTAGCAATAACATCGACTTTTGCTCTATCAACCTCAATCCCGTTTTTTGAAATCTTATGGCCAAGGATTGTGCCTTCTTTGACCATAAAGTGGCTCTTCTCCCAATTTAGACAAAGATTGGTGTCTTCACACCGTTTGAGCATTTTTCTAAATGGGAGAGACATGTTTGAAACGAGTCCCCAATGACCGAGAAGTCATCCATAAACACCTCCATTGTTTCCCCGATCATTTCGTGGAAAATGGCCATCATACATCGTTGGAACGTGCCAGGCGCATTACATAGGCCAAAAGGCATACGTTTGTAGGCAAAGGTTCTGTATGGGCAAGTGAATGTGGTATTTTCTTGATCCTGTGGTCTTTTCTTGATCCTGTGGATCAATGGGGATCTGAAAATAACCCGAGAAACCATCAAGGAAACAATAGTATTCGTTCCTTGCTAATCTCTCAAGCATTTGGTCCATAAAGGGTAGAGGAAAATGGTCTTTTCAGGTGGCGTCATTCAACTTACGATAGTCAATGCAAACACGCCATCCCGTAACCAATCGAGTTGAAATTAACTTCGTTTTCTTCATTTGTGACAACAGTTATGCCACCCTTTTTAGGAACACATTGAATTGGGCTAACCCAAGGACTATCTGAGATCGGGTAAATTAATCCTGCATCAAGAAGTTTGAGAACCTCTTGTTTAATAACATCATGAATCTTAGGATTCACCCTTCTCTGATGTTGGAATGCTGGTTTGAAGTCATCCTCCATCAAGATTTTGTGAGTACAAAACTCACAGTTGATACCCTTAATGTCGGAGAGTTTCCAAGCAATTGCTTGCTTGTGTGACTTCAAGACCTTTATGAGAGCAATCTTTTCATCCTTACTCAAATCTCGAGCAATAATGACGGGTAATTTATCATCACCCTCAAGAAATGCATACTCGAGATGAGGTGGTAAGTCCTTAAGTTCTACCTCGGGAAATTCTTGATTTTTCTCAAGCTGACTTGACTTCCTTGTTATGAAGCTCGGCGGGAGGGAGTGATGATGGATCATCATTAAGCAACTTCTCAAAGAGAAGAATATCTCCCTCGATGTCAATTGGGGCGTGATCAATTTCCCATGAAACCGAATCACTAGACAAGTATGCTTCAATCTCTTCCAAGATGAAGTCACTTTCCTCAAACGGAGTGAGAGAAGGGATGGAAGAGTTGGAAATAATAAGACTAGGAGATGATGGATCATTTTTGAGCAATTCTTCAATGGGAAGAATGTCTCCCATTGGATTATAAACATCATCATCCAATCCAGATGAAACTGAAGAGAGTTTGGTTTCATCCACAGCGTTAACAAACTCGATCACGATAAACTGATTCGGAGGTGGGACATGTGGTGTGCTCTTAGAGCTAGCAATTTCCACCACTTCCGATAAAGTCTCCGATTCTAGATCATCATCATCAATAACACTCTTGACTTCCACTACAACTTTCAAACCATTTGTTTGAACAGGGTTGATTTTCAAAGCTTTTAACTCAAAGCACGTTTTTGGTGACTCCTCTTAACGGAAATTTGAGAGTGTTGCATTGATTCTTTCTGATTTTTATCAATTATGGCAACACTCGTTTGGATAGAGGTTTGGAGTTTTGGTTGATATTAAACGTGAGTTCTTCGTTGTCAACTCGTATGGTCAACTCTTGACAAATACATCAATTAGAGCGGACTCGTTCTCAAGAGCTCTCCCTAAGATGAGGGGAACTCTAGGATGCCAAAGAGTCTACTACAAAAGTCGGTAGGAAAGTGAAACTTTCCTACTTTCCCTGACATCCTCGGCTATCCCAGTGGGCCAGTTATGGTACGTCCGGCTAGCTCGAGTGTCATACAAGTGGATGTGAGTTTAGGAAGAGACAGTTTCTTCCATCTTGAGAGTGGCACGAGGTTAATGCTACGCCAAGATGCGGCCAAGGCGACATTGAACCATCGAAATCACACGGATTAAAACACGCCGAGGGTCTTCAAGCTTTTGGGAAGCTTCTTGAGAAGGACCGTGAGCATTGCTCATTGAGAGGGTTTTAGCCATCTGGATAACTTATCTTTGTTGCTCGGTAAGCCTTTAACGTGGATGCAAATTTGGGCATTAGAGCGAGGCATCATGAAGCTTATATCAAAGTGTAGTTCATTGAAAATTTGGAAATTTTTTTCCATTTGCTCTTTGGTTTTGTCTTTGAGCTTCTCATCATGCAATCTTGATGGGTAAGGAAGTTGACTAGACTTTTGAGCGGGATGGAAGTTATTTAGCTCGAATTAGTCTTGAACCGGGTTCGGACTTAAAGCTTGGACTACGAAGGTGGGGCGTGTCTTGATGCCTTTGGGCTTGAAAAATGCACCTTGTCCGTTGTATCCTTGGTAACTTGACTCATTGCTCCTGGTGGAGGAGGCATTGGAGTCGAAGGTCCATTGTGTGTCTTACCACTACGAGTGGTAGCGGCTTTTTAACTTCGGCATTTGGATTTGGCTGTATTGCTTGGGAGTCCTCCGAAGAATGAAGCTTTGTTCATATTCATGTTCCGCAAGCTGCTCATCATATTCTTCAACTCATTTGTCGCGAGAGATAATGTGGTATCAATTTCCTTTTTAGCTCAACTCTCATATTATTGATCCGAGTTTGCATTGAGCGTATGCTTGACTTCGGTAATTTTCATGAAGTCATTTGGTAGGGACCTTGAGAAGGTTGTTGATAACTTCTGGCGATTTGGAGCTTGATAAGGTTGGTTGAAATTGTTCTGGTTTTGATTGAAATTTTGAGAGTTATTGAAATTTTGTCCTTGATTGATTTCAAGATTTTGATTGCCATGGTTTTGCACGGGAGGAAAAACGGTGGTGTCATACCGCTAGGTGCTGCGGTAGTGAGGATCGGTGGTGGTCGGTATTGATTGTGGTTTCTGAAGCTACGGGGCTTGGTAAAAGAAGCATCGGTTGCTTGACAATCATAATCTGGCGTGTGGACCACTACAAGTTTCACACACCTTGTTTACAGCTTTGATTGGTTTCGGCTTATGAATTTCGCTTTTGATTTCCTTTACCTCTTTCATCATACAGCGGATGGCGTCCGTTGAAGCGGCTAACGGGCGGCTAACTCGGAAGAGTTACGGATGAAGAAGCGGAGTGTTGAATATTGACTTTGTTGCGAGAAATAGGAACTTTTGATTTTATCTTGCAAATCTCAATCACATCTTTGGAAACTACGATTCAAGATATTGCCACGGCGGCGCTTCAAAGAATCTTGATCGTTACCGTTCAACCCATTATAAAAGATATTGACTTGTTGAAGCTCCGTGAATTCATGATGGGGCATTTCACGAGAGATCTTTGAATCTCTCCCATGCCTCTCCAAAGTTTTCATCGAAATTTTGGCGAAATCCGAAATTTCATTTTAAGATTAGTTAGTCTTTGATGGAGGAAAGAAATAATTGACAAACTTTTGAACAAGATCCTCCCCAGTTTCGATGGATGAGGGGTTCTTTTCAGCGTCGGTTGGCCCCCCTCAAGTGAGAATGGAAATAGCATCAACTTGATTACTTTTTGTGGCACATCCTTGAAATTGATAGTTGAGGTCAACTTGTTAAACCAACGGATGTGTGCATCACGAGTCTTCTGATCAAACCCGTGGAATTGATTCGTAGACACAAGTGTGATCAAATGTGTCTTCAATTAAGTGATCGAATTGATTACGGTAAAGCGATAGCATCTCCATAACCTCGTGGGTGCACGGAGCATTTCCGCCATAGTTAAATTACGCCATATTGTTGTTTGGAATATGCGAATCTCGGGTTCGACTATTTGGGCGCACGTCTACGAGAGCGTCTTCTAGGAATTCTGCGCTAGATCACGCAAGGGACTCAATGATCTAGAAGAACGAGTGCGCATGCACTAGACGTCACTCGAGGAAACAAGAGAATTATGAAAATAGGGAAAGAAGAATCTTTTTGGGTTTTATGGTTTTGAAAAGTAGATATAACAACAAATCTAATTAAAACAATATCGAGGCAAAGCGCAGTGAACTTAAACCAATAATCACAAGATGAATGGCTTCTTTGAAAAGGTACACCACTCACAAGGACACAAAGGCAAGTTTTAATCTTTTGTTCAGGAACTTATTATGGTATTACCCCATTAGGTAGTACACTGCCTTGGTTTGCGGTGGTAATCTTTTATGTTGTTATTATTAAACAAAGAAAGCGACAAATCTTTTTGTATTTTTATCTTATATATATATATAGAAACAAAAGAAAAATATTTTTTGTGTTTTATACGTTTTAAGATGTTTTTGGGTTTTTGGATTTTTTATAAGAAAATATATATAGATATAGATGGTATAAACATGGAGTGAATATTCAAATCACTAATCGCTAAAAGCGTAAGATAATTAGCTTACGGCTCGGCGTGGCCAAAATTTGATAAACCCAGAACCGTCAAGTTTTATCACACAAGCTGACCACTTGTGAATGGTCAACTGTAATAAACTTCAAACAGCTCAGAAACAATACAATTAAGATCCGGAGAGTATAGTGTTTCCGGGTCGTTAAGTCCCAGGTAGCTTGGTAGAATAATCAAGCGATATGATGTCGGGTGATAATGAGCGGGAAAGGTTATGATTTTGAATAATTATACCTAAAGAAAAGTTTGTAAATTCAGAGGGCTTAAATGCAAATTAAAGAAAATTAAAAGATAAATTATATTAAATAAACGCTATCACTATTTTTAAAATTTGATGTTTTGATTTTTCTTTTATAAATTTAAATTAAAACTCACGTAGCATTACAAAAGAAAATGTGAAATTAAAACAGTATTAATCCTAAAAATATAAAGATGACATTTTTACAAACCTAATGATAAAAGAAAATTTAGAGAAAAAGAAAATTATTTTTATGACTATTTATTTAATTATTATTAATTAAAAACTATTTTTACCTATTTAATAATACCTTAAAATATAAAAAAATATGAAATAAAGCTAGAAAAGTGAAATCATGACTTAGAAAAATCTAAAATAACTAAAGAGAATTTTCAAAACTAATTTTGTATTTTTCTGATTTATATTCTAATTTCTATGATTTAATAACTATTTAAAACTAATTAAATTGCTAAAAATTACAAATTTAACTAAGAAAAATCTGGAAAAATTATTTTTTTGCTTTTTATATTTATCTTAGTCTATGAAAATTGAAAAATTATTTTTTTGAAGCTTTTCTGATTTAATTGTAATAAAGGCTAATTAAAAGTCTAAAACATTTTAAATAAGGAAAAATAGCAAACAGTGATGGAAAATTATGAAAAATTCAGGAAAAGTCTAAAATAATATTCTAAATCTATGAAAATTATAAAAACAATAGCTTATGTGAAGGATTATGAAGTTTGCGGTGAAAGGTGCTTATAAATAAGCACTCAAAATAAGCTAAAGTTACTCTGTGTCCACGAAGCTACAAGCACCTAAACTAAGCTATAAATAAGTGAAATCAACTTGAATCAACTAAGCTAAACCACTGAATGTCAAGCTACAAAGATTTGGTGAGCAATAAGCTCAAGTGCCAAAGCAGTTTTACTGTCTACTTTTGAGCTAAAGCATAAGCTTATTTACTAAGCCAATGTGAAAACCAAAACTGAGGATCTCAAGATCACCAGACAACTAACTCAAGACCAAGGTTCAGACCCTATAAAGCTAAATTGAAGCTTGTGCAAAGCTTGCAAGAGGCCTGCACACAACTCAGTGTGCCCTGAATGTACTCAGGGCAGATAAGCTCTTTTTGAAGAGCTGATTTGAGGCTTATAAAAAATTACAAAAATTTCACAAAAATCAGAAATCCACTCTTGACCAACTTAACTTGTTTATCCCAGAATTTCACTTACTTTGACTCAAGAATGAATCAATGGAAAATCCCCAAAGTTTTCCAAAAACTGACTTAACACATTTTTGACTATTTGACAGTTATGAAATTTTGACTAATTTGAACTTTCAATCTAATTTATGAACTGAGATTGATGTTTTAGACCTATCTATGACTAATACAAGCTAGCTCTACTATTCCTAAACCTATACGTAAGAAGGAAGCCACTGATTCAAACAAATCTGATCACAAGGACAGATTATATGCAATTTTGACTTTCCCTGGTCTAAAATGCATACTAATGACAGAAATAACTATTATGTAACCATTTGAGAGTTAAGCAACTAATTCCAATCACTGAAATGACCTCAAACTCATATTGACCTTATGATCCAAACACTACTTTTCAAAGCTAAATGCAAATTTCGACTAACAATTTGTTTAAGCGTGCAAACTAATGCTCAATCCAACTATAACTAACCTAAATGAATCTAACTGCAATGATTTAAACTAACAATTAACACTAATTCAAATAAAACATTGATATCTGATTTGAGCTCAAAATGACATAAAGTTGAATCAAAGACTTCTGTGATCGGCTTGTGACGCTTATACCATAACAATCTATACTAAACTACCAAAATTCAACCCATTCCAGCCTTTGCATCAACAATTCCATAGCGAGTTCATATTGAGCTTTACAGTTGACTTTTGTTGGTGAGGTACAAAGTTTGTTGAATCTGTTTGATAAGCTTATTCAAAGCTATCAACGACTTGAATAAACTTGTATAAGTTGTAATGAAGCTTATTGAAGCTTGATACTTGGCAATTTTAAAAGCAGTGTTTATGAAAATGTAAAAGCAGAAAAATTAACCAAACTTTGAATTCTTACTGAAAATGAGTTACAACTGGCTAAAATGCCTTAGTTCATTACAAGAAAGATAAAGATTACAATTTTTAAACTAAATTAAGACATTAAGAATAAAATCGACATTCAAGAAAATTAAAACTAAAGACTACTCCCTTTGCTCTTCTCTTCCTTCTTTTTATACAACAAAATGCTTCCCACGTGTCCTCTGAGTAAATTCCACTACTTTTCTGGACCATTGGATCACTGGAGTGGTTTTTAGCCATTGATGGCTTTTTGGCGGGAAATTGATATTTTGCAACTGGGACAGGTTGAGTGCAAGGAGGGGGAGCATTTAATGTTTCTTGGCTTGTTAGGTGAGTGGAGGGATAAGGGTGTGGGAGGTGAGCTGGAGGTGAGGGGATATCTGGTTTTGCAGGTGAGTGGGTGAAGAGGAGGACTTTTGGAGGGAAAGGTTGGGCGGGTTTGGTTTGACCGGGGTGTATTATTAAGCAAAGGGTTCAAGTGGGGGTTCACAGGTCATGGCAGGGGTCAAGGTTGTTTTGACGGGGCCAAGGGTCATGGTATGGTTTTAATAACAAGGACCTTTTTTGCAATTCCACAAAAACCAAGGGACCAATTCTGCCAATTTTGCAAAGTTATGCCAAGGGACCAATTATGACAAGTTTCAATAGTACAAGGACCATAAAAGACATTTTCCATTTTTTAAACTTCCAAGGACTATTTTTGCTAATTTTGAAACTTGAAGGACCAAACTTGTAAATTCTCCAAACTTTTGAAATTTTTCACCAAAGGACTAATTATGACAACTTATGATTTAAATAGGACCTTTGGTGACTAAGTTTCTTTAAAAATAGGAAGTGCTCGGTTTAGGACTATTTACGTGACCTTTTTTGAAACTTCGAGGGGGACTAAAAGCTGCCAATTATGCAAACTTAGCTCATTCACGTTTCATCTGTTCAACCTTTAAACATTTTGCATCTGAGACATATAAAATACAATTTTGAGATATTTTCAGTATTTTGATGCATTTCTGAGCGTTTTTAAGTGTTTTGCAGTTCAGATTTAACCAAAAATGATGAGTATTTACACACTCATCATGTAGCCTCATTAAGTGGTGGCTCAACAATGTTTGAGGGTGGTGGTAGAGAAGTGTCAACTTCTATGTGGTCGGGTGGTTGACTTTGATGTCTCCTCATAATCCAAAATGGACCATTGGAGGGAAATGGAGGAATTGACATTGGTGAAAGTGTTGATTCAACACTTTGGTTTTGTTGTACAAACTTTTCTAGTGAATGTGTTGGTAATGGTGGAGGATGAGATGGCCTAAGGGGTAAGTCTTCTAAGTTGTGAGAATGTGGAGATGATTGTGAAGTGTTAAATGATGTGGCTCTAGGCACCAATGATGTTGGTTGGGTTGAAAAGGGTCTGTTTGGTTTAGAGTTTGGTGATGATATCCTTGTGGGAACAATCCTCTTGGGAATTAGTTTGATTGTATTATTTGGTGTAAGGGAAATCCTAGCATTTGTGGACTTAACCGGAGATGATTCGGTTGAGGAAACTTCATGTATGACCCTAGCAAGTTTTTTGGATGGTTCTTAGGTGGATGAGTTAGCACAAGGAGCTTTTCTCATGATGAAATGACTAAGAAAGATGTTTCTAATTGCTGAGAATTATGTTGTGTTTGATGACTAAGGAGTTCTAGCAAGATGACTTATAAAGGGAAGAATTTGGCAAGTGCATTTAATACTTAAGCCACTAAGATTCATAGGAATGTGATGATTAACATGCACAAGAGTCAAATTCAGAGTTTTACTGATCTAGGGACTCAATTAAGATGAGGAGGAGTGTTCAAGTTAGCAAGATGGGCTTGAAATGATTTTTTTATCTAGAGTCGACATAATTTGTCTCACGGATCCCACGGTTCCCTCCTTTGAGGGATCCGCCTAGGCTAATCCTAGGGATCCGTCTATCAGCAGCTAAGAAAAGATAGCAATGATGTTTGTAAGGTCTAATGCCTATTTCTTCTTGAGTGTTTCAGTTTATTTAAGTGTCTTAAATGAAGAGGTGCTCAAATACTTAAGGGTAATGAGTGATGTAGCTAATGATTGCCTTTTATGGAAGAAATTGGAACTTTCATGAGTACCAATGAATGAACAAAGATGACACTAAAAATTATGAGAGTGTCAAATGGAGCTAAATGATCATAGAGATCAGATGTGAGCTTGAGATGAAGTTTTAAAAATCCTCAAAAATCAAAAGAATTGAAGGACTAATTTTTGACCCGTTTTGAGATAAGGATGGCTAGAAACAATTTCTTAAAATTGATCAATATATTCACCTAGGTGTTATGAGATGTGAAAAGCAATGTGTGAGTATTGAAGCGGAAATATGGTGAGTTTTAATGAGTTGATAAATCAAAAGCAATTTGAATTAGATCTTATGTAAGCTATGGGTGAGTTTGAAGCTTTCTCATGCTTGAAGAAAACTTAGTTGGGTTCTAAAATCTTACGTTTAGCTAGTGTGAAGTGATCTAGTAAACTATTTTGATGTATGGAATCTGCATTTCGTGACTTTGTCACGGATCCCACGGTTCCCTCAACGGAGGGATCCGTCTAGGCTAATCCTAGGGATCCGGCATCTGCAGATCAGAACCATCACAGAAGCAAGTGCATATTTTTGCTCCAAGCAATATACACTAATAACCATTAAACTAAACAACGATATAAACATGTCATCACATAAAACATATCATAGATAATGGTAGGAATAATAATATCCAAGATAACACAAACAAACATGCTAAAACATAATCATTCATACACAAATCAAGTGTCTCAAGACAATCATAATCATATAGTCTCTTTTGTCAATCCTTTCTTTTCCTCTTTCCTGACTTCGTAACGTGGTAAGCTAGGTTTTGAATCATACCCCTTAATTGTTTGAATTCCGCGGTCTCGTTTGGAATATCCGGAAGTTGTTGATAGTAATCAAAGGGTTCCAATTCGATGTTAGCTATGGGGTCGACATCTTCTTCTTCTTCATCTTCTTCTACTTCTCCGTCCGAGGAGTCCGAGAGAGCTTTAGGTTTTCTTCCATTGACCATGAACCATTTAGGAGGTTGTTTGGTAAGAGGTACCATGACGTGATCGGCAAAGAAATGATCATCGTTGATAGGAGATGGTTGCAATGCACTAACATACTTACAAAGTCGTGTTAGGAGCATACCATATGGAAGTACCATGTTGGAAACATTGAATACCCTGGCCATTCTATTCTCCATGAATAGGCTAGATTAAATGGCTTTTGGTGTATAAGACAATAGATCATTTGCACGATACATGCATTTGGATGATCCTTGTTACCAACTAGGCTAATGACGTTTTCCCTAAGTATTTCTTCCCATTTTCTAAACATGGGGTGCATTTCGAAGATTTCCATTTGAAAGGGATCAATGTGAATGAGCTTCTTGTTTCGGTTGAGACGGGATTGGTCGGCTCTTACTTTGAAAATGGTGTCTCGGACGGTTTCGGGTTCATCAAGAGGAGTATGATATATTGGGTTGGGATCAAGGGCAAAGGATTGACAAGATATCGCCCAATCCTGAGAGTACATACAAATTCCTTCACAAGGAATGCGAAGAATTTGAGCGAATGTGTTGAGAGGTAGCGTGAAGTTTTGTTTGTTGATGATGAAGGCGATTGAAATGCTATCATCGGTGTTTCGAATGATCCTAATGCTTTTGTAAAATTCAAAAATGAAAACCGGACAGATTTGTTCATCTATGTCAAGAAGACAATCAAATTTGATTGCCGAGAAGACTTGAAGAATGTCGGTATTTTCAAGTAAACATTCCTACTACTACGACCTTAATGGATAAGTCGTTTTCAAGTCTTTTGAAGACTTTCGGATGCGGTTTTGTCAATCCCTCTTTTCGATAGTAATGGGTGAGGTAATGGACGGTATCATGGTGATCTTGTTGAGTAGCTTTAGGCATGATTGGTCCTAGAAACACAAGTATTTCAATTAGGTAAAATTAGTTGAGATGGGTTTATGGTTTTGAATTGTATTAACAATGTTGTGAACACAATGTAATCCTAATTGTGTTAAAATCCCCTTTCAATGATTAATTTTAAAAACCCTAATTAAATTAATTGATTAGAAATTGAGGAACCATAAACCCTAGGATGAGGATGATGAAACTTAGAACAAGTTAGTGTAATTACTTACAATGGTGTTCTAGAGAAGAATACTTGAGGGTATGAAATCCTATGAGGATGAAATCCATTCTTGAGTCGTTTTTGTGTTATGTGGGGAGAGGGAAAATGATCAGTGATGATTTTCAAATGCGTATAAATTTGTTTTACGTCCTGGTTCCCCGGATCCTTGTATTTGGGAACCGGCTAGTACAACTAGAGGATCCATCATGGAGCTGAGGAAAAAGGGGTTGTTTGGCATTATTTTTGTAGTAGGCTATAAACTAGCTTATGGAACAAAAATAGTTTTGAGGTTTCAAATGAAAGGATGTTTTGGTCAACGGGATTTGATAAGTTAATTATCAAGGATCCATTTACTATTCCCGATGATGAGTAAGTCGGGAAAGTGACGAAAGAGATACTTTTAAGAGACTACTGATTAAACAAAAAGGAACTATGATATCAACATAATCATGTAAGCTAGCTAATGAAAAGTAGACATACCTCTATGCTCTTGGTTTGGTTTATGAGGACATAAGACCAACAATATTTCAATAGCTTTTAAAGTAATCCGTTGTACTTAGGATAAGTAGATAGTGATTACTTTTAGATTCTTCCTTGATAGTTGACTTCATTGTTCTTTGAAAAGAAATGAAGATTTTGGAGAGATCCTAGCATGAAGATTTCTTGAAAAGAAGTTGTTAGAATAATCTATCAATATCCAACACAAAAGAATTGTTTTAAAAGATTTCCTTCTTTGTAGTTTTCAAACATACGGATCAATATCAAGTTTTAAAAATACAACATACTCTAAGAAACTTGGTAACTTGAAGCTCGATGCCAATTGTGGAAAACTAGATGGGGGGTTGAATAGTTTTACCAATTTAAAACTTCCTTTTAAAATATTTAGATCGACTTATGTCAATCTATTTAGATGTGTATGTTGGACGTTGATCATTTGATATATAAAAGTGTAATGAAAGATAAAGAGTAAGAAGCACATAACCACGACACTAGTATTTATAGTGGTTGGCTACAAGACACCTTCCTTGCCCTACTCACACTCAGTCACCTACTCGAGAGTTAAGTAATCACTACGACACCGCTCCTTATGGGCGAGAAGCCTTCACAGCGTCGCCTACTCTTTTTCCGGTACTAGGCTAACCAACGGGTTCTTTCACACCAAGGTGAACCACACCTAACACAACGTCGCCTACCCTTTATTCGGTGCTAGGCTAAGTACCGAGTTCCATTACAATGGAGGAACTACTACCCAACACTACACAACACCTAATCCCAAAGGAGATCCACTCCTTATTACAACACCATCAAGGATATCAACATCCTTGAAACTAAACAATCACTATATGTATAACGATGCACCTCATCGATTATACGACCTAGGTATTCTTCACTAATGCCACTTGTTTTGATTCCTAGGCATCCTTCCCTAATTCCTTTGACACAATGCTTGGCACCTTTCACTAATGCCTTCGTCTTGACACCTTTAGCATTCTTCACTAATGCTTTTGACACGGACGTTAAGCACCTTTTACTAATGCTTTCGTCTCGACTCTTTCGGCATCCTTCACTAATGCCTTCAACACAACACATCTATGGGAGAAGAAAGAACTATCAACAAGAGAACCTCAGTAGTCTTGATGATGACGAAGCATGGCAACTCATGGACTTGAGCTTGCTCGACTTCAAGAAGTGGTGATCTCGCCTTTAAGAGGAACCTAGAGAATCATACAAAAACAAAAGACAAACTACATAGCAAGATCCCTTAGGATCGAGTGGTTAGAGTTGTTACAATACTAGGGGAAAGTATGTGGAAGTGGCAAGCCAAAAGGAAGAAAATGCTCACTATTTATAGAGGAGAAATGCTACTGTTCCCGGATCCCACGGATCCCCTCCTCGAGATCCGTCTAGTGTAAAACTAGGAGGATCCGTGAGACGCTCCTCTTTGCCCATGGGTATTTTGGTTATGGGTCATGGGTTATGGGTTGATCCATGGGTCTTTTATTAGATACAATGTATCTAATGAGTGCAATACACCTAATCAAATGGGTATGGGTCAATACCATGGGTTATGGATATAATCCATGGGTTGTAGTTTTTACCCGTTTTATAATACATACTAGTTATGTATATATTTACCCAATATGTAAACACTAGTTGTTGTACATATGTATTACTAAATAATAAAATCACTTATACTTGTTTTAGTGTTTTATGTGAAAACGTTAAGTGTGTTAGAAAACTATTGGCTCAAACCATTTACGTATTTTATTTGTTTCGTAAAAATAATTTTACGATTGTTATCGACAAAACATTAGAAGATCATAAAATATAAATAAACGTTTTTACGGCTTATTTGTATTAACAATCTCCTCCTTTTTGTTGATGACAAAACATAAAATTATTTTAAGGAAAAACTAAAATTCGTAAAAGTTCGAATTTGGAGTTTTTACTCTCTTTTACCCCTTTTTGTCGAAACAAAAAGAGCGTCGAAAAGAAACCAACACAATGTTTTAAGAAAAACATGTAAAGAGAAAAAAAATGTAAAAGAGAGCAAGTGGCGGGAATGGTTCTCGTCTCTTTACTCCTACCGACAAGTCCATCCCTTTGTGAAGCGTCAAGTAAATATAAACTAATAAGCTAACAATTGCAATTTTGGTTTGCAAATGGTTTTAAATCCTTGTGACGAAAATGCTCCCCCTAGAAGATTGAAATAATGCAATGGAGTGTCATGAAGTGTAATCAAAATAAGGATTATGTTGCAGATGGTTTTGCAATGTGTGGTTTTGACACAAAGCTCCCTTTAGGATGTCAAGTTCTTCATGTGTATTTTGAAAATCTACAAAATAAAGGTTAGAACACAAGAGTATAGTGCATAATTTCCTGCAAATAAGACTCAAGTTAGTAGAAAATTGTTCTTACATTACCACGGATCCCACGGTTCCCTCCTTTGTGGGATCCGTCTAGGCAAATTCAGGGGATCCGATGCATGCGGTGACGATTAATCAGCAAAGGTGATATACCAAACAATGCTCAATATAAGAGTGAGATATGTATACAAACAACAAACATATACTCAAAGTAATATGTCAAATAAGTTATCATTCAATAAATCAAAGAGATAACCAAGAGATCTCTAAAAACTAAGAGAATGATTTAGCCATGCAATACATATTCCACTTAATACTAATGAGTGACCTAAACTTAAGAAGCAACAACGTGCTTAAGGATGATCAATCATGAAATGGGATTTCTAAACGTTCTAAGTTTAGCTTGAGACTAGAACACCATTTTAGGCTCATGGTTGTTTAGCTTTGTTGAACTCTTTGAAACGTTCGAGGAGGTGATAAAACATGAAACGTTGCTCTTCACGTAGTTCGTGTATCAACCTTTCAACATGTTGACAATGATAGCAATCCTTGTCATGGTTTTGAGCTTCTTGAAGTGGAGGTTCAAGTGAAGTGGGTTGAGGATCCTCAAATAAAGGAGGAATTAGTGGAGGCTCATTAAGTGGTGGCTCAACATTGTTTGAGGGTGGAGGTAGAGAAGTGTCAACTTCCATGTGGTCGGGTGGTTGACTTTGATGTCTCCTCATAATCCAAAATGGACCATTGGAGGGAAATGGAGGAATTGACATTGGTGCAAGTGTTGATTCAACACTTTGGTTTTGTTGTACAAACTTTTCTAGTGAATGTGTTGGTAATGGTGGAGGATGAGATGGCATAAGGGGTAAGTCCTCTAAGTTGTGAGAATGTGGAGATGATTGTGAAGAGTTAAATGATGTGGCTCTAGGCACCAATGATGTTGGTTGGGTTGAAAAGAGTGTGTTTGGTTTAGAGTTTGGTGATGATATCCTTGTGGGAACAATCCTCTTGGGAATTAGTTTGATTGTATTATTTGGTGTAAGGGAAATCCTAGCATTTGTGGACTTAACCGGAGATGATTCCGTTGATGAAACTTCGTGTATGACCCTAGCAAGTTTCTTGGATGGTTCTTGGGTGGATGAGTTAGCACAAGGAGCTTTTCTCATGTTGAAATGACTAAGGAAGATGTTTCTAATTGCTGAGAATTATGTTGTGTTTGATGACTAAGGAGTTCTAGCAAGATGACTTATATAAGGAAGAATTTGGCAAGTGCATTTAATACTTAAGCCACTAAGATTCTTAGGAATGTGATGATTAACATGCACAAGAGTCAAATTCAGAGTTTTACTAATCTAGGGACTCAATTAAGATGAGGTGGAGTGTTCAAGTTAGCAAGATGGGCTTGAAATGATTGTTTTATCTAGAGTTGACATAATTTGTCACACGGATCCCACGGTTCCCTCCTTTGAGGGATCCGCCTAGGCTAATCCTAGGGATCCGTCTATCAGCAGCTAAGAAAAGATAGCAATGATGTTTGTAAGGTCTAATGCCTATTTCTTCTTGATTATTTCAGTTTATCTAAGTGTCTAAATGAAGAGGTGCTCAAATACTTAAGGGTAATGAGTGATGTAGCTAATGATTGCCTTTTATAGAAGAAATTGGAACTTTCATGAGTACCAATGAATGAACAAAGATGACACTAAAAATTATGATAGTGTCAAATGGAGCTAAATGATCCTAGAGATCAGATGTGAGCTTGAGATGAAGTTTGAAAAATCCTCAAAAATCAAAAGAATTGAAAGACTAAATTTTGACCCGTTTTGAGATAAGGATGGCTAGAAACAATTTCTTAAAATTGATCAATATATTCACCTAGGTGTTTTGAGATGTGAAAAGCAATGTGTGAGTATTGAATCGGAAATATGGTGAGTTTTGATGAGTTGATAAATCAAAAGCACTTTGAATTAGATCTTATGTAAGCTATGGGTGAGTTTGAAGCTTTCTCATGCTTGAAGAAAACTTAGTTGGGTTCTAAAATCTTACGTTTAGCTAGTGTGAAGTGATCTAGTAAACTATTTTGATGTATGGGAATCTGCATTGTTGATCTGTTGTCACGGATCCCACGGTTCCCTCAAGGGAAGGATCCGTCTAGGCTAATCCTAGGGATCCGGCATCTGCAGATCAGAACCATCACAAAAGCAAGTGCAGATTTTTGCACCAAGCAATATACACTAATAACCATTAAACTAAACAACGATATAAACATGTCATCACATAAAACATATCATAGATAATGGTAGGAATAATAATATCCAAGATAACACAAACAAACATGCTAAAACATAGTCATTCATACACAAATCAAGTGTCTAAAGACAATCATAATCCTATAGTCTCTTTCGTCAATCCTTTCTTTTCCTCTTTCCCGAATTCGTGACGTGGTAAGCTAGGTTTTGAATCATACCCCTTAATTGTTTGAATTCCGCGGTCTCGTTTGGAATATCCGAAAGTTGATGATAGTAATCAAAGGGTTCCAATTCGATGTTAGCTATGGGGTCGACATCTTCTTCTTCTTCGTCTTCTTCTACTTCTCCGTCCGAGGAGTCCGAGAGAGCTTTAGGTTTTTTTCCATTGACCATGAACCGTTTAGGAGGTTGTTTGGTAAGAGGTACCATGACGTGATCGTCAAAGAAATGATCATCGTTGATAGGAGATGGTTGCAATGCACTAACATACTTACAAAGTCGTGTTAGGAGCATACCATATGGAAGTACCATGTTGGAAACTTTGAATACCTCGGCCATTCTCTTCACAATGTAATAGGCGAGATTAAATGGCTTTTGGTGGATAAGACAATAGATCATTTGCACGAGACATGCATTTGGATATAATCCATGGGTAGTAGTTTTTACCCATTTTATAATACATACTAGTTATGTATATATTTACCCAATATGTAAACACTAGTTGTTGTACATATGTATTACTAAATCATAAAATCACTTATACTTGTTTTAGTGTTTTATGTGAAAACGTTAAGTGTGTTAGAAAACTATTGGGTCAAACCATTTACGTATTTTATTTGTTTCGTTAAAATGATTTTACGTTTGTTATCGACAAAACATTAGAAGATCGTAAAATATGAATAAACGTTTTTGCGGCTTATTTGTATTAACACATTCTTTGACCTAGTTGGTTACGGCGTAATCCTAGTTGGGAGTTACGATGTAATTAGTTGCTGAGTTGGTTTTCTGAGTCAAGCTCTAGCTACGGCGTAATGAAAGAGTGGAGTTACGCCGTAACTTCTTCACAGTGGGCATACTATCATAAATCTCTTAAGAAAATCTTCAAATCCGCTTCTCATTAGCTCCAATGCTCGTAATTTAGCTAAAAGTGAAATATAGAGGAAAACAAGCGTAAATCCATATAAATGATATAAAATAGGAGCATTATCAAGGGAAATTGACACTTAATATTCAGGACTATTTGATGTTATCATTCATTTTCACACGTTTTCATCTATATTTACCGCGTTTTAAATTGTTTACGTTTTAGATCCGTTTTTTACCGTTTAAATTAGGTTTTACCGCGTTTTCTTCCGTATTTACATGTTTTTGTCCGTATTTACACGTTTTCATCCATATTTACACGTTTTCGTTCGTATTTACACGTTTTCATCCGTTTTTACACGTTTTCGTCCGTTTTCACACGTTTTCCTCCGTACTTACACGTTTTCATTCGTTTTCACACGTTTTCATCCGTATTTACGCGTTTTCGTCCGTTTTTACATGTTTTTGTCCATTCGTACACCTTTTCGTCCGTATTTACACGTTTTCATCAATTTTCACATGTTTTCTTCCATATTTACACGTTTTCATCCGTGTTTACACGTTTTTGTCCGTTTTCACCCGTTTTCCTCCGTATTTACACGTTTCATCCGTTTTCACACGTTTTCATCCGTATTTACTCATTTTCGTCCGTTTTTACATGTTTTTGTCCATTCTTACACCTTTTCGTCCGTATTTACATGTTTTTGTCCATTTCACACGTTTTCATCCGTATTTACACGTTTTCTTCTGTATTTGCATGTTCTCATCCGTATTTACACGTTTTTGTTCGTTTTTACATGTTTTCATCTGTATTAACACGTTTTGGTCCGTTTTTACACGTTTTCGTCTGTTTTACACGTTTTCTTCTGTTTTTCGCAGCGTTGCATCCGTATTTTCACGTTTTCATCCGTTTTTACAAATTTTCAACTGTATTCACACGTTTTCGTCCATTTTTACATGTTTTCGTCCATTCTTACGCCTTTTCGTCCGTTTTACACTTTTATTCCAATCTTTATACATTTTCGTCCATTTTTACACGTTTTCATCTGTATTTGCACGTGTATAAACGGATGAAAATGTATACTTTGAAAAAAAAAAAAAGAAAAAAAAAACATGTAAAAATGAACAAAAACGTGTAAAAACGGACAAAATTGTGTAAGCATGGCCGAAAACATGTAAATACGGATGGAAACGATGTAAAATGAAACAGCGTGTAAAGCAGCGTGTAAATACTGAAGAAAGCGTAAAACGGCGAAACATGTAAGCGAAGAAAAGCGTACGGGAATTTAAAAGCGATGTAAATATAGAAAAGCGTGTAAATACGGATGGAAAACGTGTATCGCGACGCAGCGTGTAAATACGGATGAAACCGATGGCGTGTAAGCGGGCGATCTAAAAGCGTGTAAATCTTGGCGAAAGGCGTGTATCTGAGATAAAAACTTGTAAAAGCGGGGCGTAAAAAGAGCGGCGGCGTGTAAAATACTGGATGGCGTGTAAGAACGGATGAAAAAGTGTAAAAGCGAGGCAGCGTGTAAAAGCGGACAGCGTGTAAAGCGGGGCGTGTCGGATGGCGATGTAAAGCGGCAGCGTGTAAATCACGGATGAAAGCGGTTAAATCTGAGATGAAAACATGTATCACTGGGGACGACGCGTGTAAAACCAGCGAACACGTGTAAAGCGGACAAAAGCGTGTAAATCGACTTGGCCAGCGTGTAAATGCGGATGATAACGTGTAAAAACGAGCGAAAACGTGTAAATACAAACGAAAAATGTGTAAATACGGATGAAAACGTATAAAGGACTAACGACCCTTAGTATAAAGGACTAACAGTCGTTACTTAATTGTCAATTGATTTGAAAAAAAAGATGACAAGGCCTTTTTGGTCATTTCAATTCGGATATGGACTAGATCAGTAACATATGCAAACCACAATGACTGAATCAGTAAAAAAAAAAACTTTAGTGAGTGAAAGTAAAAAACCGCCAAACCACAATGAACATTTATGTAATTAACTCTAAACTCAATGTTTCCTTTTATACCAACTTTAAACCTTGCTCTGAGGGCACCGTTAAACAAACCCAACAAATATATCTTTGCTTTACCTTTTCTACTATAATTTGAGGATAATGACCTTTAATTTAGAGCTTTTTACGTAGAAAAATACTTATTAACTTTCTACGATAACAAAATACGCAACCGGCTTAATTGTGTGATTTGTGATTGAAATTAAAGATTTAAGTTCCACTTTATTTTATAATTCTTTTAATAAATAACTTAATCAATTTCTGGATCTAAAATTAATATAAGTAGCAATGATCTTTCGAAATCTTTGAGCAAGTAGAATGAAATATCTTGAAGTTGATATAAACTCATCATTTAATGAACTATTTATAAGATATTGAAAAGGACATGTAGTTCCAAACATTTAATTTTGGCAAATGTAATATGACGTAGAAATGTGCACATGGTGAATATATGTCATGTTTGCAAGTAGGGCTGTAATCAATCCAAGTCGAGCTCGAGCTTAACAGGGTTTGAGCTCGCCTCGAAAATTATAGGTAGGCTCGAGCTCGACAGACGACAAGGTTTAATCATTCAAGCCTGAGTTTGGCTTGAGTAATATTCGAATAAGGCTTGAGCTCGGCTCGAAAAACTCGAATTTATACATAAATATTGTATTTGATAGCCAAACTCATTAATAAAGTAAAAAAAACACACCATAAACGAGCAAATTTCTTATACAAAACATTGGAGCATTAGGGTTTCAAAAGTCATTCTATGATAAATATTTAACTATTATACCAATATTTACATTAGCATTTAGGTTGTTTATATCAATATGTATGATAAAAATATTCATGTATATGAAGGCTTGAAAAGCTCGAGCTCGAACTCGGCTCGTTATGTGTTTCGAGCGAGTTTATTGAGCTCGAGCTCGGGCTTGAGCTTGAGCTCGATAAAAGCTCGATTTGATTGAGTCAAGCTCGAGCTCGAATTGCTTGATTAAATTTGACTTGTTTGCAACCCTACTTTCAAGTAGGGGTGTCATTCGGGCCGACTCGACTCGAACCCAACCCGACCCGAGTCAATTCGGGTCGGGTCAATCGGGTTCAAAAATATATTCGGGTCAATGGGAATTGACCCAAGTTCTGAACAAGGTCGGGTTTGGGTATGTTTTTTTAGCCTCGACCCGACCCGAACCCGAATAACCCGGTTCAACAACACTTTTACAATGTAAAATACTCAGGGAACCCGAATTGACCCGACCCGAGTTGATCCGAACCCGAATTGACCCGACCCGAGTTGACCCGAGTTCTAAAAAAGATCGGGTTCAGGTATATTTTTTTTTAAGGCTTGACCCGATTTGACCCGACCCGAGTTGACCCGAACCCGACCAGATCAACCCGAATAACACCCCTACTTTTAAGTACTTGTATGAGATGGGTATAAATTTGTTTGATACAAAAGGATAAAGTTATCAGTTATGTGATCATTTAAGTTTACTTGAGCACTACATAAATTCCCAAAGTCTTGAGTTCGACTCATTTCTTTCTCTTGTTTTTTATGAACTAGAAACCTACTAATCGATTTAATAATAAATCATCTTGGTAATGTAAAGGAGTCAAGTTGGATTTTAAAAACATTTTTATATGAATAAAAGGGATGAGGGGAATATAACAAGCATATCTCTACATGGGTTTCAGAGAAGATGCCTCGTGCTCAATTTTGGCGCACTATTGCCACAAAAATACTAGTATCACTGAACCGACCTTAACCATAAAATATATAAACTAAGTTATAAAATATAAGTGTCATGAAAAAGAAAAACTATAGTGATTTAATAATAAATCATCTTGGTATTGCTTTTGTAAGTATTAACTTGTATGATGTTACATTTACATATATAATCTCAAGTAGATGATAACACCCATAGATTATGTTCTTAAAATTGGATAAATTGGTGAATCCTGAAACTAATAATGAAAAGCTTTAGATCGATGTTGAAAAAGAGCAATATGGCGTCGGGATTATTGACCTACAATCACTCTTGGATGTTTTCATGTTTCGGATTAACATTATTTTCTCGACAATTAAGTTTGCCTTTGTGTGATTTAAAATAAGACTAAAATGTTGAAGTCAAAAATGGACATCATTAAGTACGAAATATATAATGCAAAAATGAAGATATTCAAGATATGTGTCCTAAAAGTGAAAATATAAAGATTTGATACCATTTAGAATAGTACTTCGTATATTTTAGAAGGAAAAAATTATACGTTTGGTCCCTGTGGTATACCTCAAATAACAACTTTAGTCTTTAAGTCGTTTTTATTACACCACACATACCCTATTTTTGAAACCTTGCACTCATTTAGTCCCTATTTTGGATGGACGTTAGTTCAATCCGTTAAGTGTTTTGCGCAGTTAGTCCTCCGTTAATATTTTTTGCACTGTTAGTCCTTATTTTTTAAAATAGTCCTTATTTTTTTTAAATAAATTAAAAAGGGCCAGAGATCGAACTTGGGTCTTTTGCTTCACTGTTAGTCCCACGTTTTCGTCCGGTTTCACATGTTTTCTTACGTTTTTGTCCATTTTCATACATTTTTTACGTTTTTGTCCACACATACTTATTTCGTCCGTTTTTATACGTTTTCGTCCGTTTTCTTCCGGTTTTATAGGTTTTTGTCTGTTTTTCTACATTTTCATTCATTTTTTTAATAAGTTTTCATACGTTTTCGCATGTTTTCTTACGTTTTCTCCGTTTTTATACGTTTTCATCAATTTTTAATAAGTTCTCATACGTTTTTTAATAGGTTTTTATACGTTATCATCCGTCTTTTATAACCTTTCGTCCGTTATCATCCGTCTTTTATAAGCTTTTGTCCGTTTTTATATGCTTTCGTCCGTTTTCTTTTGTTTTTATACGTTTTTATCTGTTTTTATACGTTTCCATCCGTTTTTTATAGGTTTTCATACGTTTTCGTCCGTTTTCTTATGTTTTTCTTCGTTTCTATACCTTTTGTCCGTTTTATACGTTTTCATCCGTTTTTAATAAGTTTTCATACATTTTGGTCTGTTTTCATACGTTCATATCTGTTTTTTTATAAGTTTTCATCCATTTTTTTAATCAGTTTTCACACGTTCTATACGTTTTTATGCATTTTCGTCCGTTTTCATACATTTTATTACGGTTTTTTTTCGGTTTTTATACGTTTTCATCTATTTTTTTATAGGCTTTCATACATTTAATACTTTCTCATCCATTTTTATACGTTTTCATTCGTTTTTATATGTACAAAAAACTGGATAAAGATGTATAAAAGCGAAAAAAAACCTATGAATACTTGTAAAAATAGACAAAAACGTACTGAAAATGACAAAAGCGTACGAAAATGGATGAAAACGTATAAAAACGGACAAAACTTATAAAGACTTATAAAAAAAACGGATGAAATCATATAAAAACGGACAAAAACCTATAAAAGCGTATGAAAACGTATGAAAATGGACGAAAATGTATAAAAGCGTGTAAAAGCAGACAAAAATGTATAAAACGTTTGGAATTGGACGAAATGTGTAAAAGCATAGGAAAACTTATATAAGACGGATGATAACGTATAAAAACGGACAAAAACCTATAAAAAAACGTATGAGAACTTATTAAAAATGGATGAAAATGTATAAAAACGGAGAAAACGTAAGAAAACATATGAAAAAGTATGAAAACTTATAAAAAAAACGAATGAAAACGTAGAAAAACAGACAAAAACCTATAAAACCGGAAGAAAACGGATCAAAACGTCTAAAAACGAACCAAAACGTATGAAAAGTTAAAAAAAACGGATGAAAACGGACAAAAACGTATTAAATCAGACGAAAATAGGTATGTGTGGACAAAAACGTAAAAAATGTATGAAAATGGACAAAAACGTAAGAAAACATGTGAGACCGGACGAAAACGTGGGACTAACAGTGAAGCAAAAGACCCAAGTTCGATCCCTGACCCTTTTTAGTTTATTTTAAAAAATAAGGATTAATGGTGCAAACAATATTAACGGAGGACTAACAGCGCAAAACACTTAACGTTTTGTGTACCCTGACCCGTACAATGCGGCGATGGGTACCCTGTAAGTAAATATTCCAACACTCGGCCTTATTGCTTGTAGGATATTGGATTTCACATACACATCATATCATAACTCAAAGTGGGCGTATAAAGGTGAGTTCTAGAGAGAGAAAGTTAGAGGTTTAGGGAACTTAGTGAGAGAAAGTGAAAGATATTATTATGAGCTCCAACTCTCTACCTTGGGAGGTAGAGAGTATTTATAGTCTTACATAAAATGCCACACAACGGGCATGGATCGGCATACATGGGTAAAGACCCGTCCGTCCTCCACGGTGTTACTTAACTAAATACTACTTAACCTAAAATAACTACGACTACGAGCTTTCTAACGATTACATATACTTGAGGTGACCGACTCTTTAATACCTGGAATTTCTAATTCCTAACAATCTCCCCCTAAGGGAGGTCACCTCAAACATATACTAAAATTACATTGAATACAATCAGATATTACATTAACAATTGTTCTTGCATTCTTGATGTAGTACTTTGCTCGAAGCTCGTAGTCATTGATTCCACTCATTGCATGTTTGGTTAATCCAAGTGGAGGTCTTTTCCTGATCCACGTGATAATAATGTTATGCCATCTTTTGAGATCATCGAAAAAATCTCGAGACATCCATTGTGGTGTTGGTATTATGTGATGTTGTGACTTTCGGACCGACATGCTCACATTCTGATCATGATATCTTCTCATCAGAGTAGCGGAAGCTTTCGTTGATTCATGATATTGGCGCAGCGTAGCGAAGCATGGAGTGAAAATATCAGAGTCATTGATGCACTAATCATGATTTCTTTTGATATGAATGTGTTGTGTGAGCATGCGGCTATGGCTTGACCGCTCCATTCGATCACCGCAAACGTCGGGTGTACCTGCATAAGACAGTTAGCAATAAAGCGCACGAAAGTGTCTTTGATCACTTTCGTTGAATTGAGGTACACGCCCACGGTTCCCGTTGATCAGTACAAAGTACGTGATCGGTATAATTCCTAAGAATTTCCTTGACAGGGTTTCGCAAATGTTCTAGCCGTTCTCAAACCGGAACGTCTCAAAGAAGACAACACGGAGTGAGTGAACCCGTGAAATGAGATTCACCGATTGATGAAAAGAGATTTGAAAACAATCGTGTATTGCTCAATAGAAATTGTTTTTGCAATACAACGAAGGTTTTAATGAAAATCAATTATCAATCATTAACACCTTTTGATTTGAGAAATAGGTACACGGTCGATGTGCTAAAGAAAAGAGTTTTTAAGCACAAAACCGTTTTTCAAAGGTATCCGTCAATCCATAACCTGAACCGGGATTGATTCAAAAGATTGAATCTCTCCATTGTTTCTGTCCAGTTGTCACATGGTTGATCTATTAATAGATCTCACATGCCACCTACCGGAGCTTGTTTGATGTTGGCTCCGAAGGCTTTCCATCTTCATCGTGAATATGTTTATTATATCACTCGGATGTTCTGGCAATACCACAAGGATAATGCGTAGGAATCAAGATATAATCTTCTCTTTCCACATTGTGTGAAACAGAGAGTCTTCATTGAAAGTGTCCTAATGAGATTTATTGATGATCTCGTGGCACTAGACTCAATTTGTGCATATTTGGATCCTATATCGGAGACTAGGGAGAGGGTCTCCTTCTTCAATATCAACAATCTCTAAGAGAAAGTCGATAGATAATGTCGGTTCCCCGTGAGAATGAAACAAGTCCTTTTAAGAGGAACTTGAGTGGTTTGGAAAGTTGAAGTGCAGTCTGGGTCCATGACGTCTTGTCTTCAATACCGATGTAACCACCAGTAGCATATGAATTGAACCCGGTATTCGCCCTAAGGTTGAATAAATGGAGGGCTATTTGTTTTCACCCTTTTCTCATTCAATTCTTTTTAATTCTTCAACCCCTTCATTGCTTACCGAGACTTCATAGCTAGAACCTTGTTGGGTTTATTCCAGACTAGCTCACTCAGTCCGCACTCTTCCCATATCTCATTTTTCTCCTTTTATCATCATACCTAAGAACTCTACACTAACTAGTGGATAGTCCCTGGGTAGATCCCTCCGGTTCCGGCGGATCATGGGAACAAATACCTAACCTTATCATCCTTATATCACCATACATAAAGTAAAGTTGGTCGGTCTATTTGGTATTGTTCATCCGCCATTGGAACCAATTGAAAACCATTTGAAAATCAATCCGGATACTTGTGATATATTATCAAAGCATTTTGTACCTGAATTGTTTTTGATATTTTTAGAATAAGAGCTCCCCTCAACATGTGCATCAAATGTTTGAAATCGTTTTGCACACGGAGGCAAGAGAAAGAATTAACTTCTTTGATTACCATTTTCTAAAAGATATCAACATCACTTCCCTAATCAAATCAAGTAGATAAAGCATTTTTGGGAAGGATGAGGTTTTCATGATTTTGCTCCCCTCAATATGTGCCTCGAGGTTTGAAAAGAGTTTTGCACATACTAGAGGGAACCTGCACATTGAGATAAATGATCACGTTTCAAATCATTGTGGTTTAAGATAGATGCTCCCCTCAACATGTGCATGGAAAATTTGAAATCGTTTGTCACATGTGGGAAGGAGAGCTTGTACATCCTTATAAAACCATTTACCGAATTATCGGTTTAAATCCAATTTAAATCACACATTCTCCCCGATCACAATTATCAAATCATTTGAGATTTGTGATCTCTTATAGATTTAAATTGATTTTGAAAGCTTTTGAGGAGAATTGTGACTTGATTATGAAAGCGTTTTAACCGATAAGGATCTGATTTTGAGATTTAAACTCCATTGGTTAAACATGCATGATTATCTTTTGAAAACAATTGAATGCCAAATAACTTTTTAATTTAATTGAAATCATTCTCCCCTCAATCAATGACATAGGTTGTTGATTGAGAGATAGATATTTTGACAAATAAGTCGAGATGATTATCAAAAATAGAGTCCGAGTTATTTTTCAAAGCGTTAGTTTTCAGAGATAAATGTTTATAGAATCGAGCATGGAATTTGAAAACATGGTAAACCATGGCTCGTTCTTTCTTTGAAAAGCGGGTTCTTGCACGAAATGACAATAAACCATTGTTTCTCTTTCTCCCAAAAATATTTTTTGATTTTTTGATTTTTTTAAATTCGAACAACATCTAAAGTCCCGTGTCATTCTTTGAATGACAGCACAAAGACCGTAGATATAATCGAACCGAGAAAAACATGACAAATTGACAATATTTTTTGAAGATTTTTCGAATTTTTCAGATTTTTATAATTTTGTATTTTGTTTTTTGAAAAAATATTTACAAGAGATAGATGAGCATAGACCTTTACTCCTCGTCTTCTTCCTAAGACGTTTGAGTGTTTCGGTTGAAAGGCTTTTCAAGCCTAGTCGAGGAAGAATAAACTCAAAACGTTCTCTTGGAAGAGCTTTGGTGAAGATGTCCGCTAACCGATATTCAGACCTCACAAAATAGAGTTCCACCACACCTTTTCCACTTGTTCCCTGATGAAATGATGTCGAATGTCGATATGCTTTGCTCTTGAGTGTTGAACGTTGTTGCATGAGAGAGCAATAGCACTTTTATTATCACAGTAAGAGGGATTTTGTTGAATTCAAAGCCATAGTCGATAATTGAGATCTCATCCATAGGATTTGAGCACAACAAGATGACATGGCTATGTATTCACCTCTGTAGAGGAAATAGAAGTACTCATTTGCTTCTTTGAAGACCAGCTCACAAGCTTATCACCCAAAAACGAGCACCTCGGGCGTACTTCGACGAGTATCTTGACAACCTGCATGATCGGCATCTGCATAGGCCGTTAGTGACATACCGGTGTCCTTCGGGTACCAAAGTCCCATATTGATGGTTCCTTGGAGATACCGAAAGACCCGTTTAACCGCTTCAAGGTGCTTTTAGTAGGCTTAGCCTGGTATCTAGCACACATGCATACAGCGAACAAGATGTCGGTCTACTAGCGTGAGGTACATCGGGATCCAATCATACTACGATATTTCGTTTGGTCAATCATGATCCCCGAGTGGTCCTCATCTAGTTTGGTTCGATCAATCATGGGAGTGTCAACAGGTCACTTGAATCAAATCCAAATTTCTTTAAGATCTCATTTGCATATTTAGATTGATTAATGAAAATGCCTCCGGACTTTGTGAAATTTGTAATCCCAAGAAAAATGACATTTGTCCCATCATTGACATTTGAAATTTTGAACTCATTTCATTTGAAAAACGATCACATTCCATTGGGTCGGTCGAGGCAAAAATAATATCATCAACATAAATTTGAACATGAATTAAATGTTTGCCCGACTTTCGGGTGAACAATGTAGGATCAATGCTCCTTTCTGAATCCGGTAGATAGAAGAAACTTTGACAGCGTATCATACCATGCCCTTGGAGCTTGCTTTAAACCATATAGGGCCTTTTTCAAGCGATAAACGTGAGTAGGATGCTCTTGATTCACAAAACCCTTCGGGTTGGCCGACGTAAACCACTTCTTTAAGATCTCCATTAAGAAATGCCGTTTTCACGTCCATCGATAAACTACCATGTTCTTACTAGCAGCATTAGCCAAGAAGATTCTGATTGCCTCGATTCGAGCAACTGGAGCAAAAGATTCTTCAAAGTCTATACCTTCTTCTTGACGATATCCTTTAGCCACTAACCTAGCCTTGTTTTTCAACACATCACCATGCTCATCAAGTTTCACTTTGAAGATCCATTTAGAGCAATGATCATAGCACAATCTGGAGCCGGTACTAATTCCCATACATCTAATCGATCAAACTCATGAATTTCATCTTGCATGGCATTGAACCAGTTGTCTTCATTCATGGCGGTTTTAACATCTTTGGGTTCGATCTTAGAGAGTACGGAGTTGAAGAAGCACCATAAGGCATTAGTTGCAAGTTGTTTCCAGTGGATACGGACGAGAAGGATTTCCAATGATGTTGTCTAATGGATGATCGTGAGTCCATTTTCGAAGGTGTTCATGTGACAGTTGTTGAGGAACGAAGTAGCAGAGTCGATGTCTCCGAAGAAGATGGTTCGATGAAGATTCAGGAGCAAATATGTTTTCAAATGGAGCATCTTCAGGAGTAGCAAAGGGATTAACTTCATCATTGATGCCCGAAACATTTCCATGATGTACATTTGAAGAATGATGATTTGTTGATGAGACTGAAGGATCAGCAGCAGTTGCTTCTTGACTTAAAGATATTGAGACTGAGGGATTGACTTCATTCACTAGAATATGAGCAGCCTCTGTTGTAGGGATCAACACCTCATTAGTACTTGGATCATAAAGTTCATCAAACATAGGATCAAACAATTTCTTTAAATCATCTTCCGATGGAGGTACATATGGAGTTTCTTGAGAAGAGTTTGGAACAAGGGATGAACCAATGGGGCTGTTTTGAAGTGCGGGTCCTGAACTGGATTGTCCAAGAGCCATTTGACCGGTCAACTCATCAAACGTAACGTGAATTGTTTCCATGATATTTCGGGTTCTTTTGTTGTAGATTCGGTATCCCTTTTTGTTTGGTGCATACCCTACAAATACTCCAATGTTCGCTTTAGCTCTAAGTTTGCCTAAGTCTTGACCCTCATTAGTTGGATAACACAATGCACCAAACACACGAAGGAAAGAGAGATTAGGTTTTCTGTTGTGGACAAGTTCATATGGATTTTTTCCATGAACAAGTGTGAATCGGGAACGATTTTGTGTGTAGCATGCAGTGGCAATAGCTTCAGCCAGAGAAACATTGGAACCTTTGAGTAAATAAGCATTGTTCTAGCGGCTTCTACAAGAGTTCGATTTCGTCTTTCAACTACACCGTTCCGTTGAGGAGTTCGTGGAACACTTCTTTGATGGCTGATTCCAATGCTTTCATAAAATTCACTAAGTTGTTTGTTGACAAACTCAGTTCCATTGTCTGTTCGGATTATTCTGACGGTTTTGTTAAGTCGAACTGCACTGTTTGATGAGTTTGATGATGATATCAAGAGTTTCATCCTTTGTCCTTAAGAACTTGACCCAAGTGAATCTAGAGTAATCATCAACCACAACTAACACATATTTCTTCCCAAAGATATTCTGCACCCTCATTGGTCCACATAAATCCATATGAATCATATGAAGAACTTCCGTGACAGAGTTAGTAGGTTTGGGTTTATGGGCATATTTCTTGCTTTTTCCCAATTGACATGCTTGAACAAAGATGATCCTTTTCATACTTTAGTCGAGGTAAACCTACAACTAAGTCCTTTCTGGAAAGATCATTGATGGTGCCGAAGTTCAAGTGATTGAGACGACGATGCCATAACCATGACTTTGTTTTGAAGCCTTTGACAACAAGCAAATTGGAGAAGACTTCATCATATCATCGATAGAGATGGTGTAAAGATTTGAACCACGAGTTCCTCTTAAAAGTTCCTTACCATCAAGTTCTCTAACAAAACAAGTATGTTTTCTGAAGGCTACTTCTAGATCGGAATCACGAATTGACCGACAGAGAACAGATTATGACCAAGACCTTCCACATAGTATACTCTAGAGATAACACTATCACCAACAACATAATCACCATAACCCATAATTGCACCGAAATGATCATTACCGAATCTAACTGTCCGATGAATTTGCTCACGAAGTTCATGAGCCGCGACCGGTCTCCAGTCATATGCTTGGAACCTGAGTCCAGTACCACGAACGATTTGAACGATCTGCAGTTGAACACGACAAGAATGGATAATCTGGATAATTGGGATCCCCATGCAAGAATGGGTTCCACTTGGTTAGTAACAGTAATTGGAACACCCACATCATAAATAGAAACATCCATATCAGAAGTAGAAGCAATGGAATCATTGGGAATAGATGCAATGCTTTGGTGTCGTATTTGACCTATTCAAAGTATGTTCACTTCTTAAGGGAATAGTTCTACAAGTAGGCATCCATTTTCTAGTGGGCATAATCTTAGCAGTTTGAGAGCAAAACTGATTATTCTTATGGCCAAAAGGTATCCAATAATAACCTATCTTTATAAATGTTCTTCCCGTGGGTTTCCACTGTTTTTTAACAATCTTTCGTTTTGCCTTTTGCCTTCTTTGCACGATTATTAGCATTAACAATTTTAACGGGCATTTGACAAAGCATTAGACAAAGCATTCACACCACATTCATGATTAGCAATAGAATTCAAGCAGACATCATTACAAGGTTTGCAAATAGTATCGAATTGAATTAATTACAAGACGCCTAAGGCTAATACTAGAATCAACACGATTCGTTTTATTCAACTCAAGCTTAAAGTTCCTAGATTGGTCTTCTACTCTCTTCCAATGCACATTTTTAGCTTGCAAGGTCCTATCATTCCTTGTATTGTCTTGAGACTTTGACCTATTCGCTTTAATGTCATGATTACTCTGTAGAGGGAATGGGAACATTAGTTGGTTGATCTAATTTTTGCATTCCTGAACTTGATGTGCAAGGATCTGACCTACTAGAAGGCACATTAGTGTTTACTTTCTTAAGACTGTGATTTGAGCTATTTGCAGGCACACTAAAGTTCACTTTCTTAGCACTAACATATCTGGAATCCGAACTACTTGAAGGCACATTAGTGTTTCCTTTCTTAAGACTGGGCATAGAACGGATTTCTGCTTGGCACTAGGCATAGAACAAGGCTTCACAGCTTTGCCTTTTTCACCTAAGGATTTTGGACATGTTGCAATTACACATTCTAGCAACTCTTGAGATCGTTTGGCCCGGAGGCAAGCAAACCTAATTTCACTATCAAGAGGTTTGTTAATGAAATCCTCTTCGACAATCTCACGGAGACATTCTAGACTATCCTTAAGGTGAGCACAGTAGTCATGAAAAGCATGTTCATTATTCCTAAGATGAGGAGGAATATATTTAACTGTCACAGTGTATTTGCAATCTAAGGGTGACTTTGAGACAACATTCTTATTGAAAACAAGTGGTAGTTTCCCATTTCCCAGACTTCTCAGATTCTCAATTTCCTTTTGTAAAGACGTTATTTTTTCGTTGTTTTGGTCACGGGTGACTTTTATTGAATCATATAACTCTTTAAAATGTCTTTTAACTTTTTCATTTTCTTCTAGAAAACTCTCGTTTTCCTTTTGTAAGGCATTAACTAAGTTTTGAAGATGAAAAGTTTGAGAATTTCGAGAATCTAAAGGAGGAGGCATTTGGGAGCCTGTCATATTGTTCTTTTGACCCTTTAATTGAGAGATTTGGGCTTTCAACTTTCCGATCGTGTTGCAATGAGCTTGAATCTGTTCATCACGTTTGTTAATTTGAAAAACTGCATCAAACTCTGGAGCATCCGAGGATGTCTTGATATTTGAAGTTTTGACATTTTCTTTAAGATGTTGATATTTTAGTTGTAAATTAAAATGCTCAACTTCTAGTTTAGAAAAATGTTTAACCAAATTGTCATGATCATCCAGTTCAATTTTCTCGTTAGTTTGGAATTAGTTTTTCAAGCTCAATGACACGATCATGGGAGACTTTCAGGGCAACAGATAATTCATGAAATTGGGAAGCATTAATAGAACAATTTGTAGCAATGAAAAACACATCTTGAGCAACACATTCAGATATCATATTCTCATTTAGTGTATGCAAGTTCTTCCTCTCAATCTCATTATATTTTAGTGCTCGCTCATAGTCACTAACTTCAACTATCATTGCATCAAATTCCTTTTCCATTCCCTTAATATCAGTTTCTATCCCCTTTTAAGACTCTCAAAGTGATCTTTTAGAAGTTTAAAGAAAGGCATGACCTCAGTTAAATAACATTCTTTCATTTGCTCAAAACCCCTTTCTCCTTCAGTTATACCAGTGGGTGTGATCCTTTTCTTGCAAGTTTTCTCAAAATCAACAAATAGTTGAAATATAACATATTGGCTAATTAAGGTCTTGCTTTTAGTGGCAATTGTTCTAGGAACAAGATGCATTGGTGTATTGGGAGGATACACAGTTGCTTTAGGCATTTTCCTAAGGGGAGGGTTTGTTTCAACAATATTTTCAGCTTTCTGCTTTTCTAAATCCTTTTTCCAGAAAATTTGTTCGGGAGTCAGCAATGTTTGAGGCTTAAACATGTTCAAGGAAATCCAATTCTCTTTTTTGTAGTCATGGGGAGTGATAATTACTTTCTTCTCTTTGCATTTAGGATCATTTAGTTTCTTATTCATTTTCTCCCTAGTGATTTCATCTAATTTCTTATCTTCCTCTGTGCACTCAAAGCAACTAGGTTTTTGTCTAGGTTTAAGAATCTCATTGCCATCATAGATCACATTTTGAGCTGCTTTTGCTATCTTCCCGTACTCGGGGTTGGGTTTATCTATAATGGGAACACTATGCTTATCGTTTAGAACTCTATGCTTAGTGATCATGTGAGCAGTCTGAATGGTGTTCCCTTGTATGTACAACTTGTTTTCAAGTTTGTTTTTCAAAGTTTTCAGATTAGAAAAATCTTTCAAGAGTTTTGATTCCTTTGCATTAAATTCTTGCTTAAGCATTTTCACATTTTCTTGAAGTTCTTGTTTTTGTTTAGCAGTTTTAGAAAGCTTTTCTTGCAAGGAATTTAACTCTTGTTTTAATACTTCTTCTCTAAAATTACTTTTTCTAATGATTGTACGCACTTGGTCATCCATTTCCTGCCCACGAGTGGTCAACTCAAATTTTGCACGTTGTTCATAAATAGCAACACGTTCTTTATAGGCATTTAGTTCAGAACTTACAGAATCATCAGGGGCACATGCGGTGTATTCATCAAAAACATAGTCATTGTTGACTGCAGAAGATGCATCACTTGGTACAACTTCACTTTCACTTTGTTTCACATATTGATCATATGGGACAACATTGATATTACCCATATTTTCAATATTTGATTCAATAGTTTCAGTTGATGGTACTTTGTCATGCATCTTTTGCACATCAGCATCATCGTATAGTTTTAGTACCTCTGAGATGAGTTTGTCTTTGGATGGGCCAGCTTGTGGTGAAGAAGAGACCTTGGGAGAAACCATTGGAGAAATGCTAGCCATAAAAATTGTGTGTGCAGTAGGTCCATCATCCACATCAGAGTCGTATGCATCACAATCAACGACTTGAAAGGCATTCTGATGATTGTGACCTATCTCCTGAATAGTTTGCTCATCCACATCTGCATCATAGGTCTTGGCATTGCCCTCAACAAGAAACAACAATTCCTCCTCATCCAAAGCAACACCATTATCCTGAGCTTGTACAAGCAAGATCTTATCTCTGAAGTAATCGGCATTCGTGGACGCGTTTTGGAGATGTGCAGTTCCTTGCAATGTGTCCCTCACCACCACAGTTATAACATTTGATCGGCTTAGCTTGACCTTGATTACCATTCCTTCCTCGATTCTGATTACCAACATAACCTCTACCAGCTCCACCTCTTCCCCGATCATACTGTCTTTCCTGAACTGGTTGCACCACGATCCTCCCATCTTTAACAATAGCTTGATTGTGTGGGTTAGATGTGTTCGAGGTTGTTGTTGGTTTGTGGGAGAGAATTCATGTTTTGACTAATCGGAAGAGCTAGTTGATTAATGAAGTTACCCACGTGTGCATCAGCATCGGCTTGTTTGAACATTGGATCGGGAATGAGTTTGTGATTACCATTACCCATGGGTATGACTTGTGAGGCTTTGGTTGTGATTCCGATGTTTGAGTAGAAGGCAGTTGAGTCATTATACGAGCTTGTCTCTCCTGGTTGGTTTTGAACTGATTGAGAATCAATTTTTCAAACATAGCATGTCTCTCATTCTCAAGGAGGAAGGCATAGAGTTGCTCATAGTTTGTATTCTTCAATCCTTTAGTGAGCTTCACAGAGGTGACAAACTTGTGCCATTCGGGATTCATGTTGTTCACAAATTTTGAGTTCAATTGAATGTTAGGCATAGTCATTCCGATGTTCCTCATGTCATTCACCAACTTATGAAATCTCACATAGTACTCATAGACACTCTCATCCGGTTTCATCTTGAAGTGTTCAAATTCGTCATAGAGTTGTGATTCTCTGTATTCCATAGTTAATTCGAACCTCGAGAGAAGCATCTTGACATTATCCCATACCGCCTTTGCTTCGGTGTTGTGATTGATCAGCTTGTAGATGTCTTTAGGAAGACCTTGAAGTACAATGTTAGAAGCCCGATATCAAGCATCGAATCTCTTTTTCTCCTTATCATCAAGCTCATCATACATCTTTGGTCTGTCCATTCCGTAAATCAGAGTTCCATCTTCATCAGTATCAAGTACATCTCTAGTCGTCTCAACTCGATACGGTCCTTCATCAATGGATTTGAGAATGTTGACACCATTTTCCTTTCCAAGGCAGTACAATCTGATTCGTTGAGCCCAAGAATCGTAGTCAGTTCTGTCAAGCATGGGTGGACGAGTATCTGAACCGGTTGCTTGAACATCCTCAAGCATGGAGATGATTGTAGAAACGTTGGTAGACATGATGATAAATTAAACGGGATTTTATAACTCTATGATTAAACCGGAAATAGATTCTTTCACGGGATTTTACTAAATCAAGAGAAAACCGTAAAGAAATCACCCAAGTCGCTAGAAAATTATGCACCAAGTCGCTATCTTCTAATTCGCTATTCCACCAAGTCGCTAAAGTCCCAAGTCGCTAAACAAAAGACAAGTCGCTAAATAGCAACTCGCTTAGCCTCTAGTCGCTAGAAATTTTGGCAAAGCAATTCGCTAAGATACAAGTCGCTAAGGAATCAAGTCGCTAAATAGCAACTCGCTACTTACCAAGTCGCTAACACCAAGTCGCTACCCGTAGTGGAGAGTCCACTACTTGTACTGTTAATCGCTAGGTGTAAGTCGCTAGCTCCAATAAGCGCAACTCGCTACAAAATTGTAAAGCAAGTCGCTACTAAGAAAAATCCGAGGTCAAGTCGCTAGCAAGAAAACTTCACAAACATCACTTTTCAATCCAAAACAACCCAACCAAGATGATTCAAGCTTACCAAATGAAAACCTAAACACTTGTGATGATTCTAAACATAAAAGTACAAACAAAATCCAAGCTTTAACACAAGAAATCAACCAAATGATGCAAAACCACTAAACTTTTTCAAACTCAAAAACCACCTAAAACCACTAGAAATCCAAAGATGTGCAAGATATGATCTAACCATGGCTCTTGATACCAATTGTAGGATATTAGATTTCACATACACATCATATCATAACTCAAAGTGGGCGTATAAAGGTGAGTTCTAGAGAGAGAAAGTTAGAGGTTTAGGGAACTTAGTGAGAGAAAGTGAAAGATATTATTATGAGCTCCAACTCTCTACCTTGGGAGGTAGAGAGTATTTATAGTCTTACATATAACGCCACACAACGGGCGTGGATCGTGCATACAGTGGGTAAAGACCCGTCCGTCCTCCACGGTGTTACATAACTAAATACTACTTAGCTAGAAATAACTACGACTACGAGCTTTCTAACGATAACATATACATGAGGTGACCGACTCTTTAATACCTGGAATTTCTAATTCCTAACATTGCTGATGTTTTAGATGTGTGTGAGGGATTCTAAATGTTTTGTGTGTATTTATATAGTGGATGCGTTTATATGTTTAATAATCATTATTGATAATAATAATTTCTTGCGGTTACGCGTTTTTAATAATGGGCTATAAATTATTTGAAAACTGTATTTAATTTAATTGAAATGTCTGCATTTGAATTTTAATAATTGGATGTATTGAATTTTAAGCCTTCATTTTATAATAAGTGTGTACTCTTATTTTTTTAAGACTTTCTTTTTAGAAATGACGTAAATGCATTATAATGTAATTAAGATACAATGAACGTCTAATAACAATTAGTAAGTCTTTATAAAAAAAAAACAAAACAAATACAATATGATGTTTGTTATCTAAAATGTATGGTATTGATTGACACCGTTTTATTTCTTATTTGTACACTCAAATGTATAACTCGATAAATCTACATATAATAAATGCACAATAGTATCCACTAATTTTATAATTTTATTTATTTTATTTTTTTGGAACAGCAGGGTTAGTACAAATATAGTTAGTGTAGTTGGTGAGAACCCATTCTCACACTCTAGGAGGAAACTGCTATAGAAAGACTCTAACTAGAGACCTCTCACATGAAGAAACCCCTAAGAGCAAGTTCAATCATAACGCCATAACGGCGTTAAATAAAAAAAACGGCGTTACGCCCGTTATCATTATTAGAGCAACGGCGTTAGCAAAGGGAAAAGGGTCCGGCGTTACCCTTTTAACGCACGTTAAGGCGAAGAAAAAAAAATCAAAAATTTTACATTTTCACCCCTTGTAACGGCTACTAGCCGTTAGGTTTAAAAAAAATTCATTTTTAACCCTAAACGGCTAGTTTTTATTAAAAAAAAATTACCACTATAAATACCTAATTAAAACACCATTTTTTCACACTTCCACTACTAAATCCTCTCAATACTCTCAATCTTTCAACTTCAATTAAGCAAGAAAACAAAATTGTCGGAAGGCAACGATGATACTTTCTTCAATCTTCTCGGTGGTGGGTGGAATCCCTCAAACCCGGGTTCATCATCTAACCCGAACGCGGGTTCATTTTCAAACCCCAACCCACTAGGCTTCTCGAGCCAAGAAATGTGGCAACAACATCAACAATATCTCTTTTATCAACAACAACACCAACAAAGCCCCTTAAACTCCAACTTTCAAAACCTACAATTCACACAACAATCACAAACTGAAACACATGACGTTGCTGACTCACCCACGTCCCCTCCAAAAAAAGGAAAATGTCGTATTAAGCGAAAATCAAAAAAATCCAAAGACCCCGAGCCTGAACCAGTTGATTCTGATGAAGAGGAAGTTGTCGTTAACGCACGTTGGACTCCAGCAGAGGAAACATTACTTGCAAGATGTTACATAGCTGTTTTGGAGGATCCGAAAGTTGGAAAGTGCCAACCCAGAGATACGTTTTGGTATCGGGTCAGAAATGAGTTCAATAGAAACAACTTTCAATGGCGCAACAAGGACATGATGTCAAGCAAGTGGAAAACTTTGAACGGCATATGCACAAAGTTCAACTCTTGTTACAAACGTGCGAAATGGGATCAACGAAGCGGGGAAAGTGAGCTGGATGTGATGCAACGGGCAAAGCAATGGTATTGTGAGGAAACCAAAGCAGCACCGTTTGGTCTCGATGACGCTTGGGAGGTTTTGCGTCATTATAAGAAATGGGACACGCCGGAACCGGTTGATTTAACCGGCGAATTCCCAAGCGAAACAAACGAGGCTTTGTTTGGTCATGATGAACAACCTCGCCCCATGGGAAAGAAACGTGCTACAAAGAAAGCAAGATCAGAGAGAACGACAAGTACTGGGGGAGCAAGCACTGGAGGAACGAGCTCGTCAACTTATTTCACAGAAACTATGGCAAACGAGTTTCGTATGAAACGTGAAACCGCCGCAGCGGCGTATCGGGTCTAGCAGGAAAAGGATCTCACAATAACAAGGTTGGAAGAGATAAAGTTTTTGATGACGGATACTGCAGGGCAAGATCCAAATGTCGTGGCTTGGATAAATGACGAGAAATGGATTTGGGTGGAAGAGATAAAGTTTTTGATTGGGTGGAAGAAAGTCATGACTTCTAAGAAAAAAGGGGGTCTTGGTGTTTCTAGCTTCTTCGCTATTAACCGAGCTCTCTTGTTCAAATGGATTTGGAGGTTTATCTCTCATGACTCATCCTTATGGTCTCGCTTTATTAATGCCAAGTATGGAGTTCGCGGCTCCCTTGATAATCCAGGTATTTTATCTCGGCATTCTCCGTGGTCTGATATTATCAAAGAAGCAGCATCTTTGTCGCTAAAAGGTATTAATCTTCTATCTTACGTTATGAAAAAATGGGGAATGGTGAGCATACATTTTTTTGGGACGATGTTTGGCTTACTGATCGTCCTTTGAAGCTGTCTTTTCCTCGGTTGTATGCTTTGGAATGTGATAAGGATGTTAGTGTTGCAGCCAAGCTTATAGATAGTTCTTTGACTAGTTCGTTTAGAAGAAATCTTAGAGGAGGAATTGAAGAAGAGCAATTTCTGCTACTTGTGGAGATTGTTGCTCCTATTATTTTGTCCAATAGCAGCGACAGATGGGTTTGGTCCCTAGATTCTGCAGGTGATTTCTCGGTTAAGTCAGCTCGTACTCTTATTGATGATTCCTTTTTGCCTACGGTTGGTAATGCTACAAGGTGGGTTAATATCGTTCCAATAAAGAAAAACGTTTTTGCTTGGAAAGTTTGTTTAGATAAGTTGCCTACGAGGTTTAATTTATCTCTCCGCGGGTTAGATATTTCATCTATTCTTTGCCCCATTTGTCACTCAGCAGGAGAGTCTAGTTCTCATCTTTTCTTCTCGTGTAATGTGGCTCGTTTTCTTCAGTCTAAAGTTGCTAGATGGTGGGATTTGGTTGCTCTTGTATTCATTCGTATGATGGTTGGTTATCCTGGTTCTCCCCTCTTCGTCTTGTTAAAGGGCTTAAAGATGTGTTGGAAGGGGTCTTCTATGTTATGTGGTGGGTGATTTGGAGTTTTCGCAATCAAATTTTGTTTGGCATCTCTCAGCCGTGTTTGGAATTGCTTTTCGACGAGATTATTTTATTGTCTTTCACTTGGTGTTCGAGTAGATGTAAACGTAAATTCGATTGGACCTCTTGGATGAAATGTCCTAGTTCGTTATTTTTGTAATCTTTCTAGCATCTTGCTAGCTTTTAAAATATTTCGCCGTTCAAAAAAAATGACGAGAAAGACCGAATCATCAAAAAATATAACTTGAAACCTCGTCAGTAGATTGTATTCTCGTCATTTCCTTTAATTTGTTGTAACGTTTTATTTGCAGTGTGTTTTTTTATTTTGTTGTAACGTTTTTTTTTTTTTTTTTTTTTTTTTTTAAATCTCGTATTGTAATATGTTTTCAATTTTAATGATATGTTTAGTTTAATAAATGAAGTGTTTGTTTTAGTTTAGGGTTGAAATTGAAAATATGAAATGTTATTGATGTTATTAGGATGTTATTGTTGTGGGTGTTTTTTGGGATGTTAAAGTAAAATGTTAAAGCTAATGTGACGCTGACGTAGACGGTGTTATTGATGTTATGGTGTTATTGTTGGGAATGCTCTAACCAACTCTGCTAGGCAGATGTTGGCAATAGTATCCACTAACATCATTGATAACCAATTAAACATCAGTATTAAGTCAACCCTGTGATTTTTATCAACGAGACATACATAATTGATTAAAAAAAAAGAAGCCTCAAATTGACAAATTAAGAGGCCAAGATACGTTTGAGTAGTAAAGTAGCTACTACACACCATGTTTAATTTAATAATACCAGTGTTTACCAATTGCTGCCCTAACTTGACCTTTTGCTTAACAAATTCTTTTTTATTTTTTCTTTTCAGTAAACTACTATAAATAGCATTTGTGAAATTATTCGCTACTTGTATACTTATTTTAGTAGTATAAAATTAAAAATGATCTTACCAGTTGTAGGTTGGGTAGTACTATAGACCAAATAAAATATCTAAACTATCTTTTATCACACATCATAATCAAATGGTATAAATGATTCGAAAACTGTTTCACTCTTTAAGTGGGCCGATCAAATATTTACGCATATACCTACCGGCTACCATGTGCAGCTGCACTAACTACAAACCCTGTCCAAATTTGTGGGTAATAATTTATTTATTAAATAAACGAATGTTAACAAGATTTTATGTTCGTTTAATATAATGAACGATCACCAATGACAGTGATTTTTTGTTCATAAACATTTATATACATCTGATTATGTATTTGATGAGATTTTTTTTTTCTTTTTTTGAAAGGCAACATATTTGATGAGTATGTTTATGTTCATTCATTTGCTACTTTATTATATACGTTTTCCCAATATACATACTTCAAGAACAAACACAAACTATACAAAGTGTTCAGTATATTTGGAATATTCTACGCTTGTTTTTGTACATTTTTAATTTTCATTTATTTGCATTCGTTTAGTGTCTAAATGAACAAACACAAAAACACACGCACAACTGTATTCTTTTAATAAACGGACATGAACAATAAAATACGTTCATTTAAGCGTTTGTGCATGTTCATCGGTTAAGCCTAAACGCAAAACAAAACCCCATTCGTGTCCGTTCGGTCGTTTACAACCCTATGTAATAAAAATGTAACAACAAAGGGGTGGCCGGGTTGGTAAACTGGCTTCGTGACTATCATCAAAAAAATATGGGAGGTTACAAGCTCAATTGCTATTTGATGCAAACAAACTTGAAGTGATCACGTTAACCTTTCAGTAAAATTTATGCATTAGTCACGTAAATGATCGGAAACCATAATTTAAGAAAAACAGAAAAAATTAACTCTACGGGTCATAATCATGTTCATTTTCTTTCTATTGCATCTTTATTCTCTTTCTTATATGTTAAACGCGAATAACAAAATCTAAAGCAAAGAAGTTGCACGTTAGCTCTGTGATGTTAAAAAGAATGTTAAACATTTGGAATTACAAACAAACAAAGAAATAATACTCATCCTAGTGATGGTTGAAATCTCGCACAATAAGGACTTAATATCTCACACCATATAGATACCCTTTAATATCGCTAAGCTAAATGGACGAGGTTTTTTCTTTATAGATTATTCGGAGAGAACGAATAAAATGGATGAAAACGTATAAAATGGACGAAAACGTATAAAAATAGATAAAAACAGACGAAAACGGATAAAAATATAGAAAAACGTATAAATATGGACGAAAACGTATAAAAGCGTACAAAACGTGTAAAAACAGATGAAAACATAAAAAACTGATAAAATTGGACGAAAACGTATAAAAACCGCCGAAAACTTAAGAAAACGTATACAAAGTATATAAAATCGTATATAAAAACATATATATTTTTATAAAAACGTACCTAAAATTGAAAAACTTTAAATTATAAATGGTTGTTATTATAAAAGATAGACAATGCAACGGTCGTTAACCAAAATGGCTAACGTGTAAATAATAACAGAATCCACTTAAGACAAGTTAAAAAAAAAAAAAAAAAAAAACGAGTGTTATTGTTTGCAGTAATAAAAAGACTGTTCATGCAATTTTAAACTGAGAGACTAAAGATGATATTTTAGGCAAACATTAGGGACCATCCATGTAATTTACTCTATCATATACTAATACGTAAGCTACAATATCATTTATTTTCTTTATACAAAAAGCTAATATTTAGGGGGTGCTTAGTTGGGGGTAATAGGGGGTGGGGAATGGGAAAGGTAATGATTAAACATGTCTGGTTAGGAGTAGAGAATGCAATCATTGTTTAGTATTGGGTAATGAGGCATTACTCTGTAAATTGAGAGGTATGGTAATGATTACCTACCACCACCACCACCACCACCACCAGCAGCCACCACCACCACCACCAGCCACCACCACCACCACAACTAGTAGCCACCACCACCACCACCAGCATCCACCACCACCAGCCACCACCGCCACCACCACCATTAGTAGCCACCACAACTAGTAGCCACCACCACTAGTAGCCATCACCACCACCACCCACCACCACCACCAACCACCACCACCACCAGCCACCACCAACAGCCACCACCACCAGCCGCCACCACAACCACCACTTTGGAAGTTAATGTGTTTTTCTTAAACCAAACACTATCAAAGATAATGATAATCTCCATTCTATTCATTTGCATTCCATTTGCCTTTGCCTTTCCCATTCCCCATTTTGAACCAAGAGCAACCTTTAGTATAAATAAAGTATTGATCAAAACACCCAAAGAAAACCAGATTTCGTTAAACCTTCATAGTCAAACACCACAAACATGTGTTCAACGTTTTATAAACTTCTAATGTCAATGGCGTGTATCTCATTGAACAACCACACATGTTTCATGTTGCTTAGTCCAACACCACAGCATTCACCGCAAGAGCTACAAATTACCATACCAAACTTGGTTCACGACGTAAAACTTGAAACTGGTTCATATGAATGCGTTACATAGACTAATTGGATTTAACGTGTCTGTAAAAACCTACTGTAGATGTTTAGAATTACCCAGACATGAATGCGTTAGGCCACAAAGTAGCAGCCAATCAGATGTCATACATTTCAATAGACGGCAAACCACAAATATAAACCACTTTTGGGACGAGTTAATAGGATGTCTGCAGATATGATAGAGCCACAGATTAACAAGGTCTAAAATAAACAACCAAAAACATAATTTTGCTGTGCATCAAAAAGAGTATACAGTACATTAAGAGTTGCTTCGTTTTCATTATAATTTATAACTTTCAAGTATCGACCAAGTCCCAGTGATAATAATATTTTTAACCATGAACACAAATGCGCGAAGCAAGATACCATTGAAATTAAGTAGGGACCTGTGGACTCTTCTGAGGTGTTCAAGCCTCGTAATAGGTTGCTTCTTCCTCTGTTTGTATTTCACTTGTGTTGCCCATAACTGAGCTCCCTGAACCAACATCGGTCGGCACACCTCCTGATTCGGCTATTTTTGTCACCCTCTGTAATTCATCGGTTAACTCTGTTGAACGAGACAAGAACTGATCATCTGTCAATTGTTGTTCCTTTTCAAGAGGTGACTTTTTCGGTTGCCTGATAGCAGCTGCTGCTTCTGCCATTGCTACAGGAGGCGGCTGGGGTGGGACCCATGAAGATCGTTGAACCGGTCGCTCGCTGCTCCCACCAGAAGACGCTGTTTTGTTCTCTTCAGGTTCAACTTCAGTCACTCGGGCATTCTTTTGTTGCCACCAAGGTGCTGAACCTTCCCCATTGGACTGATAGATGGAAGCAGGCCCGGAACCATAATCTTGACCATAGGAATTAGACCCGTTGCTGTTTTCTTGAGGATAAGCTGAGCTCCCCTGTGAATGTGCAGCCTCCCAAGGCTAGGTGGTAGAAAAAAAGGTAATTAGTATCGAGTGCTGAATATGAGGTCAAAACATTTCTTTTTTAATATTGAGTAAACTACGTATCATATTGTAGAATATAAACCTTAGGTTTGGGTGCTAAGCGAGGATTTGATACAGGTTGGTCAGGGTTTGGTGGCATATCATTGATTTCCTGAGATATATCATATATGAGCATAAATAAGTACATAGGACCCAATGAAAGAAAAGAAAAAAAACCGAAAAAAAGAAGTACTTACTCGGATGTTGGGAGGTCTCTCGCCTCTTTGAATCATCGACATGATCTGAGAGCCAAAGCAAAAACAGGTCAACATGTAGTTTTTACAGTAGGTTTTTACAGACACGTTAAATCCAATTTTAAGAGAGTATAAGCTATAAAAACTTACATCCATGTAAGATTTTGGGTGGGGTGGTGTAGCGGAAGGTTCTACAGTAGCAGGTGGTGACAATGATCTTACTGTTTACAAAATGATATTTGTTATGCAACATATTAACACACAAAAGTATGATCGGTATTTGACCAGTGATGATTACCTGAACGTGAGTCGTAGTCTGCCCTACCATTTCCATTTGCATAATAAGAAGGCTGCCATATTGAAAAAGTAAATAAGAGGATAGTCAAAGAAACGACTGTTAGCTAAAATGATCTCTTTTATTTATTTATAGCTTCTGAGGCACTGTCAAGAACTCAAGATATAACTCACCCTTGAGCTTGTGACTTGAACTTCTCGCCCAATGCTGCTTTGTCCTGCGTAATACATAAAAAAAAATAGCAAGTTAGATAATGGCAACCGCTCCAACTCAAATTAGTTCCATGTAGTAGCAGAAAAAGTCACGGAGAAATTCAGCATTAACCATCTCCATCTTAGAATAGCAAACAGAGTTGGTGATATCAACCCCTTTACTTATTAATGGGTCAAATCAGATTCGGTAAAACTACAAGCTTAGCTAAAAAGTAAACAAGTCAAATGAGTAAACAGGTTAAAAGTCACCCCACAACCTCCAAAACCACATAATTTAAAATATAGGTTATTGTAATAACATAAGTTCCATAATCATATCTAACACATTAATTTACTTAAAACATGTAAAAATTGTCATGAAAGTGTTCGGCCAATCCTACCCATTTCGACCAGTGACCCAACCTTCGTATATTGCCACCTCAAGTAAATATGTACAATAGCGATAAAGTATATTCCAAAACAGCTTCCTTATTCCCTAAGAAACTTTAAGCTAGAACTTCACAAATCAAACTCCTAATTCGAACTCTTTCCCATGACATATAGGACTATACGCGATAAGAAAGTTTAACTCAAATTATTACTGCACATCTTAATACAGGCAAATGATGAAAATGAAAACATAATATGTGGCTACCATAATAACACTTATCAATTATCAATCTAGCAAGGGCCTTAGTATTTGTATATCTAGTATACATTCAATAACTTGATCTGTGAAGCCTGGTGGTTCAGTGTCAACCCCCTTCATAAATTCTATTCACAAGATTAACCTTAAAGCAGTGTTCAAAACGAAGTTCCAAACCTAGTCATTCAGCAAATAGAACGTTTTTGGATTTGTTAAGAGCATATTTTCAAATTTTCATTTGAGATAATTATTTTCGTTTGACCACTAGAAGACTTTCAGGCATGGTGATGTAAAAAACTGACCGACTATACTGCTGTTGAAACATTGCAATTAAAGATATAGTGTGATATGCAAATGTCATTTGCTTTTAATAAAGCCATTGCCATTAATAAGTAAATTTTACTCTACCTTCCAACGTCCTTATCGAGTTACTCATTGACTTCATTTCCTATACTTGCATGTCCAATAGACTCAGAAGTTCCCCAAAGTATTTCTTCTCTGTTGAAAGCAAAGACAACATGAGATACAAATAACACCATTCTTAAAAGAAATGTCAACAATCAAAATAAACAAGAAAAGATTAAATAATTTCAGGCAGTAGTCGTGATCCCACCTTCAGTTTTTGACACTAACATTTCCTGGCTGGCACGCGCGACATCAGATGCTGCGGCAGCTGCAGCTTTTGCAGCAGCAGCAGCTTCTTCAGCTAATGTTGGCTTTCTGTTGGCTTTATCTGCAACGTCTTCTTCTCCATCTTCGTTTACAACTTTACGGATCCAAGATTTTAATCTTGGAACAACAGCATTCTAAGAGCAATAAATGTGTTAGTTGATAGCATAATTCGATAAGATTCCTTGAAGTACATTTCTATCTACAGAAAAAACGTTACAAGACTAAATAATACTACAAAAAAGAACGGTTCGTTTGAACTTTGAAGCTTATCGCCAACTACAACACACCATTAAATCAAGGTCAAAATTACCAAATCAAGCAGTTGTCGATTGTTTTTACCTTGAAAACTACAGCTGTTCCAGCTCCCGATACAGCAAGAACTCCAACCGCAAGAAGAGCATGTGACCAATGGAACCGTGATGGGGACAAGGTCCCCAATTTAGAAACGGGAGCAGCTGCGACGGGTTGCAGAGATTGAGTAGGCGCTTGTGGTTGAACATTCGCTGTAGTCTGCGTCTGGCTACCTATAATAAGATTCATATAGATGATAAACGTGAGATGTCACTTACTTCACCCAAATATGTACTTGGCTAATTGATTTTGAATGAAAGATCATATTCAGATACATAGCAATTAAAATTTGGTGTCAACGATAGTTCTATAACTTCCAATAAACATAATGTTCCTAAACGTTACTATTTAAACTACGACTATTCTGGGAAACAAAACTTCACCTTGGTTTGTAACAGTTGCTTGCGTAGTTGAAACACTAGGCGATTCATCCTGCCATTTACAACAGACACAAAACCAAACTATGATTAGGCGTATCAAGAACCGTGATATGCCTAAATATACTTAGTTGGCATAAATGACCATTAACTTGCAGGAGAAAAAGAGAAATGCAAATTGAAGCATGACCAGGGAATATGATATTCTTACAGGAACACGACGAAATGCTTCATCGATCTCCTCTTTCGTAAGGCCCTTCCTCTCAAGAAAAGATCGTCTATACATAACAGGAGATCCCTTGACCTTCGGGTGTGAAAGGAATTTCATAGCATTCTGGACTTGGTCCTCTCGTATTGGCTCTGTGTTGACAAATATTGATGGTTCCTTGGCGGCCCCTTTGTCGGCATCTTGTTGATCATTTGTCGTTGGTTTCACAGCTTCTGGAACTACAGTTACAAGTCATAAAATAATTTTATCAACTGAAATTACAGAAGATATTGGATGGTAAAAACTAAAAATTATTGTGGGAGAAAAATTTAAGCTTGTGATTTACAGGCGTGGTAATTCTAAAAGCCTCGCATTTGACAGTTTGCAAGATAACTATGCACAAGAACCTTTTCAAGCATCGAAAAACAGGTGTGTTTTTTAAAAGCACTACCATAGCAAACAGTTGACATATATAAGCAACTGAGATCCTTTCTATCCTCGCACAAAATTCAATCAGCCTAAAGGTTAAAAAGTAGTGAAAGAATGACGACAGCAACTAATGACCCCATCTAATTTGGCAAAACATTAAGTTGAACTACTACCTTCGAGAATAATGGTTTCTAACAATTTTGGTAGCTTGGAACAAATTAAGACATTTTGCAGGGATTGAACAATATTTTTTGGTTACCACTTCTAGAGTTCTATATTCCGGCACCCATTTGTGATGGCCTTTGATGAATCGCTCTCATATCTCTTAGTTTGTTTGTATCAATATTATTAATTCTTTTGATTACAACTGAAAGTTAATCCTAATTTGTATATCCTTGCTGATCCGGAACACAATCTCGTCACTAATAAAGAGTTGAGATACCATAATGCTTTATCCCACCTCCTCATAGTCATATTTGTTAAGATCGATACAACTCCGGTTGAGAGGGACATGGTTACATAAAGATCATAAATGCCAAAAAAACACCGTAAACCAAACCAGATCATTAACAACTTCCTACAAGGATATTTATACTCGAGGTGAAACCGCAACCTATGAACATACAGAAACAAATAACAAAATCCAATTTTTACCACTATTCTAACCTACACTCACTTTCTTACCAGCTCACCTCTCTAAGGGGGTGTTTGTTTAAGCTTATATGTGAGCTTATGAGCTTATCTGATTCCGGCTTATATTTCATAAACCCGAATTTTCTGGCTTATTTTGTAACCTTTGGGCTCATATAAGCTTATTATATCATAATCATAATAAACTTATATAAGCTGATAAGCATAAAAAAAAAAAGCCGGAAAATTGAGGCTTATGAAATATAAGCCGAAACCAAATAAGCTCGTAAGCTCGCATATAAGCTTAAACAAACACGTAAATCCCATCTATATTTCCGAATTCCATGAACGTGGACACTATATTGTATTGTTTGGTCAAACTTAAGTCAACTAAACATTCATGATCAAATAAATAATAAGTAACTTGATCTAATTTCACCTAGTCAGCTTAATTAAGCTTTTGACTATAAACTAATTAAGACTCTTAATAAAAAACTTATATATGTATAAAAATAATACCTGGATTTTTGGGGTCTGAATCACTAGGAGTTGCCATCTATCTCCACTCTCCACAATCACAACTTCACAAACAAATAAAGAGCTTGATCTTACTGTAAACTTTAATAGCTGCAAAAAAAAAAATTATAAAAATAAAAAACCAAAGCTTACTGATGAATGATGAATGATGATGTCACCGATAAGATGAAGAATGTAGCATCCCGAAACCAAATTATGTTTACACCTAGTCCACTAAACTACAACTGATTGTTAGTTTGCTACCATGTTTTTATGTTTTTGCAATCTGCTCCTTTTACTTTTTGTTTGTTGTCTATTTGGTCCCTGTCTTTTTTTTTAAAAGAGGTTTGGTTCTTTGATATAAACAAGCATAATGATTCATGTGTTGTTTGATATGTACCACTAGAAATCACAAGGAAATGAAGTAGTACCTTCCAAACAATAGGCAATTTCGGTAAATAAGAATAGAATCATGAATTGTAAATAATTGGATTTGTTATTGAAATGATGGAGGTTTTTACAAGAAGAGAGAATTACAATTGATAGACTAACTTTGGAATGATTACAAGTAATGTTTTTATACAAGGAAATGGGTAAAAGTAATGGGCGGGAAATTCAATTGGGTTGAGTTTTGTTTGACTTTTTTTACTTTGATCTTGAAACTTGACTTTATTTGACTTGTGGACTTGAACACATATCAATGCCTTTTCCTTCAAATGTTGATTGTCCTCAAGAAACTACTTAAGCAGCCATGTCAAACTGTGGAAACTTAGTAGCAATGTCATCATATAACTCCCATGTGGCATCTGCAACTGCTCCATTTGTCCAATGTACAAGTACATACAATGCTGTTGCATTCCCTTTCTTAGCAAGTCTTCTGTCTAGGATGGCAAAAGGCTCTGCTGCAACTAAACCTTCAGTGTTCATTTGTGGCAGTTTTCCAGGCTCTTGGGAGTCTAACCTTTTTACTTTTTTTAACTGAGAGACATGAAAAACTGGGTGAATCTGAGCAGACCCAGGCAAGTGTAGTTTGTAAGCTATCTTTCCAATCTTTTGGGTGACTTGGAAGGGTCCATAATACTTGGCTGACAGCTTTTGATTCTTACTTTGCCTTATGGTAGATTGTTTGTATGGTTGTAGTTTTAAGTAAACCCAATCATTGATCAAAAATTCTTTATTAGTCTTGTGCTTATCAGCTAACTCCTTCATCCTTTCTTGTGTTCTTTTCATGTGGAACTTAAGTAGCTTAATTGCTTCTTCTCTTGCTTCCAAAGTTCTGTCCACAATGTCTACCTTGTTATCCCCTTTTGTATATACAATGTGAACTGGTGGTTCTTGGCCATAGACAACTTGATAGGGTGTAGTTTTGATTATGGTGTGATAGGAAGTGTTGTACCAAAGATTCAGCTAGGCGTAACCAAGTAGTCCACTCCTTTGGTCTATCTCCACCCATGCATCTCAAGTAGCATTCTAAACTTTTGTTTACCACTTCAGTTTGTCCATCACTTTGGGGATGATAGGCTGTTGAAGTATGTAATTTGACTTGCAGAACAGAAAATGGCTCCTTCCAAAACTTGCTCATAAAGACTGCATCTCTATCACTGAAAATGACTTTAGGTAACCCATGCAACCTGTAGATGGTATCCAAAAGCACTTGGGCTATTTGTATGGCTGTATAAGGGTGTTTTAGGGGCTAAAAATGATTATATTTGCTCAATCTGTCCATAACAACCATAATGGTTGTTCTCCCTTTTTGACGTTGGTAATCCATCAATGAAATCCATTAAAATCTCTGTCCAAACAGTCTCAGGAATAGGTAGGGGTTGTAGTAGCCCAGGGTAGGCCACTAGCTCAGGTTTAAACCTTTGACACACATCACATTGTCTCACAAATTCCTTAACTTGTTTCGTCATTTTCTTCCAATACACATGAGCACACATCCTTTGCATAGTATCCTCGTGATTCCTGAGTGTCCACCATCAGGACTACTATGAAAGTATGTCAAAATCTTCTTTTTTAACTCTGCATCACCACTAATGACCAATTTGCCCTTTTTTAACAACTATCCAGCAAACCATAAGTAGTGTTTGGCACTAGTTGCATCAGCTTGCAGTTTCAAAACCAAAGCTTGTAACTCTGGGTCAGCAGTCCATCCTTGCTTAATTTGTTCATAAAGATCACTAGATAAAGTATTGACATTGATCTGTAACAATTATGCACCAGATTGAACCCTGGAGAGTGCATCTGCAACTACATTTTCAGACCCCTTCTTGTACATAATCTCATAATCATACCCCGTTAATTTTGGAAGCCATTTCATCTGAGTAGGAGTAGAGATTCTTTGGTCTAACAAGTACTTAAGGCTGAAGTGATATGTTTTTATGATGAAATGTCTGTCAAGTAAATACCCTCTCCATTTGTCTAAAGCCTGCAACACTGCTAAGAATTCTTTCTCATATGTGGACAATGAATGATGTTTTGGAGCAAGAGTCTTACTAAGGATAGCAATAGGATGACCTTGTTGTTGTAGTACAACACCAATACCCAATCCGAAGCATCCTGCCTCTACCACAAATACCTCATTGAAATGGCATCCGGAGTTTCAAAATTGGAGCATTAACCATTGCAGTTTTTAACTTCTCAAAAGCCTCTTGAGCACTACTATTCCATCCAAAAGCATTATTCCTTAACAAAACTGTTAGTGGAGAACTAATGACAGCATACCCTTTTATAAATCTTCTGTAGTAACCTGTTAGGCCAAGAACCCTCTAATTTGCTTCAAAGTTTTAGGGACAAGCCATTCAACCATGGCTTGAATCTTCTGAGGATCTATAGCCACTCCTTTACTATTAATCACATGACCCAAATACTCCACTTGTTCAGCTCCAAACACACACTTACTTTGTTTTGCAAAGAGCTGTTTTGACCTCATTGTTTGTAAGATGATTCTCAACTGTTTCACATGCTTCTCCACACTTGAACTGTATACTAGTATGTCATCAAAAAAGACCAAGGTAAACTTCCTCATAAATGGTTTGAACACTTCATTCATAAAAGACTGAAAAGTTGATGGTGCATTAGTGAGACTAAATGGCATCACCAAAAACTCATAATGGCCTTCATGAGTTTTGAAAGCTGTTTTGGAAATGTCATCCTCATACATCCTGATTTGATGATACCCAGATCTCAAATCCAGTTTAGAAAAAATCACAGACCCATATAACTCATCTATCAACTCCTCAATTAATGGAATGGGAAACTTGTCTTTCAAATTCTTCTTGTTCAGTTGCCTGTAGTCTATACACATTCTCCAGCAACCATCTTTCTTTTTAACCATGACTATTGGAGATGAAAAAGCACTTTGATTGTGTCTAATAACTCCTAATTCCAGTAACTCCTGAACCATGGACTCTATAGCATTTTTCTGTGTAGGTGGATGTATGTAGGGTCTTAAATTGACTGGTGGAGTACCCTCTTTCAAAGGTATCTTATGGTCATGAGATCTCTTAGGTGGTAGCCCTTTTGGTATTGCAAACACATCTGCAAACTCTTCAATTAGCAGTTTAAGGGATGTTTGGATTTGGGTTGTACTAGTATTTTGAGGTGTTTGATCAGAAGTAGAAGCTGTGATCATATTTAGCATAACATTAGGATACACACACATTGCCAAATTGGTTCCCTTCTCTACTCCTTTTGCTACTTGTTTGCCATTTAACCATTGCACAGTTGTCTTAGTACTACCTCTTAGGTTGATAATTTTGCCATTGTAAACAAAACTCATTATGAGATCCAAGAAATTACACCTCATTTCCCCTAAAGTAGATAGCCACTGCATTCCTAGAACCATGTCACAACCCCCCAAAGGTAGCAACATAACACTAGTGGTGAAAACTTCACCCTGCAACTTCTATGAAAACTCATCACACACAGTAATACTATACAAATTTCTTCCTCCTGCCACAGTTACTTGCGAAGGATAAGTGTTCTTAAGATCACACCCAATTTGCTTAGCCTTACTAACATCTAAAAAATTATGTGTGCTTCCAGTATCAATCAAAATATGCAACTCATGCTTCCCTATTTTCCCAATTACCCTCATTGTTTGATAAGTCTGAACCCCATTCAAGGCATGAATAGAAATTTGTGGTACAATTGCAGGATTACCTTCCAATTCACTACCAACCTGATCCCTCCACCACACCTTCATACACAATTTCCTCCTCTTTATTTTCCTCCTGGTCAACTATCACCTCCAATGAAAACATCTGACTAGGACACTTATGGCCAGGAAAGTATTTTTTATCACAGTAGAAACACAAGTTTTTAGCCCTTTTTTCTTCAAGTTCTTTTTGTGTCAACTGCTTCCTAGGTGGTTTGTTTCTCCAATTGGCATTTGGAGCTGGTAGTGCTAATGGTTTAGGACTGTTTGTGGGGCCACTGTTATGATAGTTTCCAAATTAAGGAGTACTAAGCAATGGTGGTTTCATCTTCTTCTTAGCTGCTATGTTAGTTTCTTCTTGAAATTTAGCCAGAGAATAAGCATCAGCCAATGTTTGTGAATTAAACATTCTAACAGACAATTCAATTTCATTAGGTAAGCCAGCCAAGAAAAAACTAATGGTCTGTTCTTCTGGTATTTCCACCCTACTCAACAGTTTATTATATTTATTTTGATAGTTTTCCATAGTGGTTTCATACTTAATGTTTTTCAATTCTGCTAATGGATCATCAAAAGAGCTTCAAAATCTTTTAAGAATAGCATTTTTATAGACCAACCAGTCAACATTATCACCCAAAAAATTGCCTATGTCACATTAATGCAATATCAAACAAGTGAATGGAGATCAAGGCTACCTTTTGATCATCAGATATGTTGTCCACTCTAAAGAACTGTTCACATTTATAAAGCCACCCTCTCACATCATCACCCCCAAACTCAGGGAACTCAATTCTGGTAACCCTTGTAAACTGCAATTGATTCCCATTCTGACCACTACTTTGTCCTCCAAAAATGGTACCTCTTTGACTAGAACCCTCACCATTGTTGAGCCTTTGTTCCAACAACCTAATACTATCCCCCATTTGAGTCATAGTTCTCATAAGACTCTCCAATTGACTTTCCATTGTAGGAGGAGGAGCCTCAATAGATCTTGTACTCACCATGACTGCAAAATTGATCAAGAACAGAGGATTCTGTAAAACTATCAAAAACTTTTAACTTCTCAATCAAGAACCATAACTAACTGATAAAGAACGTATTTACTTAATCAAGAACCACTAAAAACCCAGAAAACTTGACTGAAACACGTATTTTGAATGATGGATGATAATTGAGAATGTAAGATAGATGTAATCGATACAAGAACAAATTCTTGGTGCCAAGATTTCTGCTCTGATACCAATTGATATGTACCACTAGAAATCACAAGGAAATGAAGTAGTACATTCCAAACAATAGGCAATTCCGGAAAATAAGAATAGAATCACGAATTGTAAAGAATTGGATTTGTTATTGAAATGATAGAGGTTTTTACAAGAAGAGAGAATTACAATTGATAGACTAACTTTGGAATGATTACAAGTAATGTTTTTATACAAGGAAATGGGTAAAAGTAATGGGCAGGAAATTCATATGGGTTGAGTTATGTTTGACTTTTTTTACTTTGACCTTGAAACTTGACTTTATTTGACTTGTGGACTTGAACACATATCATTGTTCTTGAAATGTACTCGTATCTAAAATAGAAGAAAAAAAGGCTTTTGAGATGGACATCTGAACAAACAGTATTGTTACTTCGTATATAGTTTGTGTAAGAAATGTTGCAAGGTGTATGTGTTTGTTGAGCATATCGGATGACTTATTCGCTTGTACTTTGAAAAATCTGTGAGGAAAACCTTGAAACAAAATAAATGTGTTCAATATAATATGTGATCTAAGTTAGCAATGCCTATTGACTATACCATATATAGAGAGTCGGTAGCAAACTTATAAGATTATGACAAGCTTAGATTATTTGGGTAGACAATGCAACTTCGTTCATAGAAGTTACTTCCGGATCAACTTGAGAATTTACTTGAAAACCCGCCCAACCCAACTAAATTACAATTATATATATCTTGTTTTTCATGAATGGGCGGGCCTATCTAAGACCGCGCGTTATGACATTCATCACCACACGCGAACAGCCACCTTGTCGCGTAAACGACCATACGGGCCTCCCATTTTGGCGCTCATTGAGAGTTAAATGGAGTTGCTTCGGTGGTAGACACCACCTAACAAAAGGAAGGAATAAAGAGTGTGTAGGGGTATATCACGTATTGTGGGTATGTTGTATAAAGTAAATTATTTTATATATTTGGTTAGGTGGTGATCATTATGCCCTTAAAGGTGTTGGTAAGGTGGTGTATTAAGGTTACCCACAACAGTTACCTTCAGCGACTCTCAATTTTCCTGCCACATCACATTTCTCTCTTCTACAACCTCCAGGAGACTTTTTAGGCACAGTAAGGCGATCGACATCTTTTTTTTTTCTTTTTTTTAAAACTTTTTTAACAACAAAATTAAATTTTATTAATAATAAAAAAACCATTAGATTATAATTCAAATACATTTAAAAAAACTACAAATAACACTTCAAATAAAATGACTAAACTTGTGTTGATTTTCACAATACCAAATGGGTTTCACTAAATCGGCTTTTTGGCTTAGATGAATGGATTATTCCCATCACGTCAATAACACATAACCCCAAAAGTTAGTCACTTTGTCATAACGGAACTCAAATGTAACCATAATCCGAATATTAAAAAAAAATCAGCCCAAGCAATATCAATAACCAACACAAAATTTGGATAGCCTAGAGCTCAAACGACTTCAAAAACAAATTTTTTCTTGGCCCATACAGTAATCCATATTAAATTCAAATAATCCAAGGACTGCCCCAAAATTAGTTAACTCTAAACTATTGGATATAACTACCACCTTAAGATTACTCACCCTAATCCCCTCATATCATGCGCAGCTATTTATCTTCTCTTCTCTACTAGCAGCCACAAAAACTAATAAAATCCAAACTTGTATCCTTTGATTCTATCTCGAATAGTCAAACCATAGAAAAACTCTTTTTCTTGATACCGAAGCTCGAATCACAAACACAACTAAACTCATTTCTTTCTATCTGCTTATGAACCGTAAACAAACAAACAGACTACAATTTTTTTTAAATGCCAATGTAACAACATTTGGTTATTTTTGTTTGTTTGTGGATTTATTAGACAGTCGAGTAGCTGACCCCGTTCGTTCAAATTGGCTTCCATGTCGGAGACTGACCGATTGGTCAAAGTGGCAGCGACCCTCATCGACCGACAACGACCAAAGGTCGATCGACCCTATTGTGGGTAGCCTAAAAAACTGATGTGGTGCAAAGCTGGAAGTGGTGGTTGGATGACCATTACACCGAACCTAAGTTTTTTTTGGCCCTAACCAAAATATAAATCATCTAGTTAAGCTAAAAGTTATCCCACTATTCAAATAGTCTAAAGATTAATTGAAAAACTAGAAGGGGGTTGAATAGTTTTACCGTTTAAAACTTCGTTTTAAACTATTTAGATCGACTTATGTCAATCTATTAAATGTGTGTGTTGGATGTTGATAGATAAGCATACAAATAAGAAATGCAAAGATAAAGAGTAAGAAGCACAAAACCACGACATGAGTATTTATAGTGGTTCGGCTACAAGGACACATTCCTGCCTACTCACTCCCGAATTCACCACCTCGAGTTCGTAATCACTACACAACACAAGCTCCTTGTGGGGAGAGCCTTCACAACGTCGCCTACTCTTTATCCGGTACAAGGCTAAACATCGGGTTCTTCCATGAGGTAGAACCAAACCTATCACAACGTCGCCTACACTTTATCCGGTACAAGGCTAGATACCGAAGTTCCATTACTCAGGTGGAACTACTACCCAACACTACACAACACCTATCCCAAAGGAGATACACTCCTTATTACAACATCATCAAGGATATCAATATCCTTGGACACAACCTATCTATGTTATACATCGATGCACCACATCGATTGTACACCTTGGCACCTTTCCTAATGCCCTTGACACGAGCTTTTGGCACCTTTCACTAATGCCTTCACCACGGACCTTTGGCACCCTTCACTAATGCCTTAGACACGGACCTTCGGCACCTTTCACTAATGCCTTTGACTTGACCATTTTGGCATCTTTCACTAATGCCTTCAACACAACACTTCTAGGGAGGAAGAAAAAACTATCAACAAGAGAAATTTAGTAGTCTTGATGATGACGAAGCTTGGCAACTCATGGACTTGAGCTTGCTCGACTTCAAGAGGTGGTGATCTCGCCTTTAAGAGGAACCTAGAGAATCACACAAACACAAAAATACATAGAAACATCCTTTGGATCTGAGGTTAGAGAGCTTACAATACTAAGAGAAAGTATGTGTGGAAATGGCACCTTAAAATGAAGAAATGGCTCACTATTTATAGACAAAAACAACTACTGTCCCCCGATCCCATGGATCCTGCTTGAGGGGATACGTCAGTGTATTCCTGGGGATCCGCCTAAGACGTCCCCTATTTGGTTATGGGTCATAGATCATGGGTCATGGGTTATGGACTTTGGGTTATGGGTATCCAAATAGATACAATGTATCTAGATATTGGATCATGGGTATGGGTCATGGACCATAGATAATACCTAACATGACTTCATGCATGATGTCATGCAATGGGTCATGGGTTATGGATCAAGCTCCATGGGTATGGGCCATGGACTTTGGGTTTTACCTAACTCCATTCAATATATCTAGTCAATGGGTCAAATACTTAGATATCTACCCATTACATTACCCATTACAATATATATATACTAAGTATATATAAGTACATGTAAACACTAGTTTTTATACATATGCATTTAAAATGTGGTGACAACATCAACAAGAGTTGTGTATTAAGGCACCAAACATATTCTTAAGATCATATGACACATAGCATGTAATTTCATTCAATAAAAACACGAGAAATGGTATACATATCCCTAAAACTAAGAGAATGACTAAAATATGTAATACATTTTCTAATGATTCTAAGAAGTGACGGAAACTTAAAAAGCATCACTGTGCTTGAAATCTAAAGACGAGTAGACTTGTTGATTTGGTCCAATCGTTCAAGGAGATGATTAAACATGAAATTCAACTCATTTTGTACTTCTTGAACAAGTCCTTGGGTGAGTTGACAATTAAAGCAATTATTGTCATGACTAGGAACCGGAGGAGGTAGAATGTTTTGAGGAGGCTCCACAAAGGATGATGGAATTTGTGAAGTTGAGTTGAGCGACGTAGTGGTGAAGATGAGGGTGATGATGCACGAGTTAGTGGTGAAGATGGGAAGTCCTATTTATGGTTGGGTCTTTGGTGATTTCTTGTCTCCAAAGATGGACTATTTGATGGTGAAGGTGGTTCCCTATTTAACGAGAAGGTTGGTGAATGGGAAGTCCTTGGTGGTGAGTCTTCTAACGAGTAGAGATTTGGATGGGAAATAGGTTCGGTAAAGGAATGTAGTCTATGTTCTAGAAATGAAGGTTTGGGTGTTTTAATAGAGCTAGGTGTGTTAGGTTTAGTGCTTGATGAAGGCCTTTCCAACTCAAAAGGTCGAATGCTAATCCTAGCGGTTTTTCTAGCTTTGGTTGATTAAGTTTTGATAACATCAAATAGTCCTAAATATTAAGTGTCAATTTCCCCCGATAATGCTTGTAATTTATATCATTTATATGGATTTACGCTTGTTTTCCACTTTTAGGTAAATTACGAGCATTGGAGCTAAAGAGACGCGGAACTGGAGAAATATCTAAAGATTTTATCATAGTATGCTACTTTGAAGAAGTTACGGCGTAACTCATTCTCACATTACCGTAACTATTGCGGACAGAAAACCAACTTAAGAAGGTTACGGCTAAACCTTCCCAAAGGTTACGACGTAACTATATTAGGTCGAATGAGGTTCCACGCCGCTAATACTTACGCGTAAATACTGCATCAACTACGACGTAACCGAAGTTTATTGAAGACTACGGCAGTAACCACTCATTAGGTTACACCGTAACAAGAGTCTAGTGCAAAAATACGAGGAAATAGAAGGTTACGGCGTAACTCCTATATTGGTTACGCCTTAACCCAGATTTGGCCTATAAATACCCACTAATTCCAGATTTCTATTCATTCTATTCCATACACAACACTAGAGACGTGGGAAAAAGCTCAAGGCAGTCTAGGGAGCATACGAAGCTGTCTCCAAGGGAGAAATCACTCCGTGCACGATAAGCATTAGCGTTTTATATTTCTTTTACTTTCAATTCATGTATTTCGCACCTTTGAATATTGAATTGGTTTGCATGATTAATATGAGCGGCTAAGCACCTTAGTGCGGCCTAGTTATGATTCCTTAATTGTTTTGTTTGCGGTTACTTTACTTTCGTACAATTATTTCTAAGTGTATGCATGCATAGTTTATTGGTAGCCACCCTTGGTTCGGTAGTTTTGAATGGTGGTAGAGGCCAATTGCCTGGGAGATATGACCAACTGACCCTAGGTGAGCGGACTGAGACGGGAAGGGAAAGATATGACCAACGACGACCTTTTTACTTGTGCGATTTGACCAACTGATCACCTATCGCTTGGATGAACTTAAGAATTAAGGGGTGCGTGTCTAAGTTCCTAACGGCTGGGCATTCACTATTATAAATCTAGCATGTAGCGGTACTTAATGGCTTGTCTTAGGGGACCAGAACAACATGACTTATGAGGAGACACCTGACTTCTCCTGTGGTGGCATCTTTGCTGATAGGTTAGGGCGATTGACCAAATGTTGTCCTCTCGACTTTGACCCCACCTGAAGTAATTGGAAATAATTAGACATAGACATAAACTAGCTAGGAGGATTAACTAGGTTAGCACCACTCTCCTCTATTGATTTCCCTTTATCCTTTATTTGCTTTTGTTTGCTTTATTCTGCTTTAGTAGTTTAATTAATTAAATCCCTATCGAAAACCATTATTAATCTGTGACACCTAGACTTAGTAATAATCCAACACACATATAGTCTTGGGACGACTCGACTTACGATTACTACACTACACTCGAATGGGTACACAGCCCGTTAGTGCATTAGGGTAGACCATAGGTATAACGAGACATTATAAATATTAAAACTGGTCAGTTAACCTTGCATCAAGTTTTGCGCCGTTGCCGGGGAGTTATGTTATAGGATTTTATTTAAGTCTTTAAGTTTTGTTCTGTATTATGTCTTACTACTTGAATGATTATCTCACCACCTCTAAAAGTAAACAGGGGATCACCATTCTTGCTCTTGAAGAAAACGTTAAATTCAATTCGGGGACTCTGTCTTGATGAACTAAAAAGATGTTGCTTTTATGAAACCAAAGATGAAGAAGCACACGAGCACATCGCTAAAGTATGTGAGATCGCCGATTTATTCCATGCGCCTGGGGTTTCCAGAGATCATGTCATGATGAGGGCGTCCCTTTACCCAAAAGGAAGAGCTAGAGATGGTTAAAGAAACTTCCATCCGATCTATCACAACGTGGAATGCATTTAAGAAGGCCTTTCTTAAGGAATACCGAACCCCTACAAAAATCCTCCAACAAGTTGATGAAATTAGGAGGTTTAGCCAACTCTATGATGAGCCAATGGTTTACGGCTTGGGGAAAGATTCAACGAAGCCATCCTAAAGTGCCCGAGCATAAACTCAACAAACACGGAGCAAATGCAAATATTCTACAACGGGTTGAACATAAAGACTCGGAAATTATTAGACTCAAAAGAACCTATCCCGTTAATGACTGCTGATAAAGGATGGACAAGAGTTAGAAGTAGCTCTCCACTCGTCATCTTGGAATGAAGATCAGAATGAAGATCCTATCGAGATACAATCGGTGTAGGATCGATATATTTATTGTGTTTGATGATTTGGGTGGTCTTGGATGATCAAAATACATGTTTGCCATTAGAGAGAGAAGTAGAGAGTTGGGTGTTTTCTTGCTAGAGACTTGGTATACAAAAGTATGGAATGTTAGATTGAAAAGCACCACCCCTTCCATGGATGGAAGGGGTATTTATAGTTACAACTTACTCGACCTCCTATCGGCCTGTGGATCAGGTATACACTGGGTAAAGACCCGTCCTTCCTCCACGGTGTTACACTACGCTAAACTAAACTAATAACTAACTAATAAACTGATAAATAACGTAATGTCTACGAGCTAACTTATGCTAGATAATATTTGGGGTGACCGACACTTTACTTATGGAATTTACAATTCCTAACAATCTCCCCCTAAGGGGGTCCCCATGTTTACATTTCGAATCCTAGCATTCTATTCTTGATTTTCTTCTTGAGCTCGTAGACTTCAATTCTTCAATTCCGCAATCTTTGTGCTTTGTAGTGCAACTTCAAAGTCCGAGTGCTTTGTACTTTCAGTGGAGGTCTTTGAACTGATCCACATCTTTGATGATCTTCGAGCTTTCTTGAGATCATCAGCCACAGTAATCTCTGGATCACCCTTTATTGTGTTGCCATCATGTGAAGTTGTGACTTTTGGACCGACATGCTCACACTTCTGAATCATGACATCTTTCCATCAGAGTAGCGGAAGGCTTACTGGTTCATGATATTTGCAGCAGCGAAGCAGAAGCATAGTATGAAATATCAGAGCCAGGTTATGTAGATATGCATCAGTCATGATTTCTTCAAATTAAGTGTGGATGCTGTGAGCATGCGGCTTGGATTGACTCCTAATTCTGATCAGCTGCAAACCGTCCAAATGTACCTGCAAACAAACAGTTAGCAATAAAGCGTACGAAAGTGTCTTTGATCACTTTCGTTGAATTGAGGTACACGGCCCACGGTTTCCCGTTGATCAGTACAAGTACTGCCTGTGAACAGGTAGAGTTCCGAAGAATCTCCTTGACAGGGTTTCGCAGCTGCTCTAGCTGTTCTCACACCAGAACGTCTCAAAGAAGACAACACGGAGTGAGTGAACCAGCGAATTGAGATTCACTGATTGATGAAAAATTGATTTGAAAACAATCGCGTATTGCTTAGAAGAAAGAGTTTTGCAATACGACGAAGGTTTTATGAGAAAGATCAATTTTTAATCAAAAATACTTTTTGTATTTAAAAGAGTACACATTCGACGTGCTAGAGAAAATAAGATTTGCACATCAAACGGTTTTTCCAAAAGTATTTTTTTCAATCAGAGATACTTTTTGTGTTTGAAATATGAATACACATTCGACGTGCTAGAGAAAAGAAGGTTTGCACATCGAACGGTTTTTCCAAAAGTATTCGTCCATTCCATTCCTGGACCAAGGTTGATTCAAGAGTGAATCGCCCCATCGTTTCTATCTAGTTGTCACAAGTTTGATCTTTAGAAAAGATCTCACAAGCCACCTACCAAGAGCTTGTTTGATGTTGGCTCTAGAAGGCTTTCCATCTTCATCGTGAATATTTTAAATATCACTCGGATGTTCTGGCAATACCACAAGGATAATGCGTAGGACTCTTAATATATTCTTACTTTCCACATTGTGTGAAACAGCAAGTCTTCGAGAATTTAGTGTCCTAATGAGATATTGTGGATGATCTCTTGGCTCTAGACTCAATCGTGCATATTTGGTTCCTATGCCGGAGACTAGGGAGAGGGTCTTCTTCTTCAATATCAACAATCTTTAAGAGAAAGTCGATAGATAATTTCGATTCCCCGTGAGAATGAAACAAGTCCTTTTAAGAGGAACTTGAGTAGCTTGGGAAGTTTTAGTGCAGTGCGTCACTGGGTCCATGACATCTTGTCTTCAATACCGGCGTTACCTTGGTTGAATTATTGGAGGGCTATTTCTTTTCACCCTTTTCTCATTTTATTTCTTTTTCATTCTTCAACCCCTTCAGTGCTTACCGAGACTTTATAACTAGAACCTTGTTGGGTTTATTCCAGTACTAGCTCTGTCTCAGTCGGCACTCTTCCCAAATTCTCATTTTTCTCCTTTTTTCAATATACCTAAGGACTCTACACTATCTAGTGGATTGTCCCTGGGTAGATCCCTCCGGTTTTGGCGGATCGTGGGAACTAATACCTAACCTCACCATCCTTATAACTCCATACATAAAGTAAAATGGTCAGTCTTTTGATACAGTTTATTCTTCCTTAAAACCAATTGAAAAAACATTTGGAAAAACAATTAAGGTACTAGTGATACGAGATCAAAGCATTTTGTACCTTAATAGTTTTGATCATTTAGAAAACCTCCCCCTCAACATGTTCATATGATTTTGAAAATGTTTAGCACATGGAGGCAAGAGGACTTTGAAATATTTTCTTTGATCACAATTTTCATAGAAAAAGCCATATGATTTTCTTTGGTAAATTCTCCCCCTCAATATGTGCGTAGGATATTTGAAATTATTTTATCACATAGAGGCAAGAGTTCTTTTGAAGCACATTTACGATCACACAAGCCATTAAGAAACCATTCGCGCCCCCTCAATATGTGCATCAATAAATGAAAGAGTTTGGCACATATTAGAGAGAACATGCACTTTAAATCAAAACGATCATCTTATATCAATTTTCATTATTAAATCACAAATTCTCCCCCGATCAAAAATATCAAACCCTCTGAGATTTTGGATCTCAAGTGATTTAATCAGGTTTGGAAAACATGGGAGAATATGTGGCCAGGTTTAAATACTCATCTTGTTTTTGGATAAATCCTCCTCCTCAACATGTGCATTGTGTATTTGAAATCGTTTGGCACATGGAGGCAGGAGTGCCTTTGAAGGACTAAAACTAATTCCATTTAAACAGATAAGAGATTTAAATCACTATCTGTCCCCCGATAAAAAATATCAAACCTCTTGAGATTTGTGATCCCAATTGATTTAAATTATTTAGAAAATTTTAGGGGAAAGACGTGGCAAGATTTAATTTTGAAAAATGATAGACAAGGACCAATTTAAGACGTTAAAGATTGTTAGTGTCAGGTATGATAGTTTTAAGAGATCTTTAAGTAAAATAAAACAATTTCACAATCAAACAAGAACAGAAAAAATTTCATTTTGAAAGACCTTGATTCTAAAGAAAAAATCATACCATGACATAACATTAAATCTTTAGATCACCACTTATATTGTACAATCCGGACTGTTAATACAAATAAACCGTAAAAACGTTTATTAATATTTTGCGATCTCTTTGTGTTTTGTTGATAACAAATGTAATGTTATCTTAAGTCAAATTATAAGGATACATGTTATTTTTATAAAGCATTTACATATAGCCATTTAAATACAAAAATGTATTAATTAAGCATTTGTTGTAATAGTTTATTAGGATGGGTAAAAACTATAACCCATGGACCATAACCCATGGATCTTAAAACCCATACCAAAGAAACTTGATACAAGTATACTTAGATACATGAATCTAGAGAAAACCCATGGACCAAACCCATAACCCTGAACCCATGACCCATAACCAAAAAAACCCATGGGCAAAGAGGAGCGTACCACGGATCCCTAGGATTACACTTGCAGGATCCCAAGTGGAAGGGATCCGTGGGATCCGTGGAAACACGGAGAAATTTGCCTATAAATAGAGAGCATTTCTTCATTCTAACTCACCCCTCTTCTACTAAATCTCCATACACTCTCATTCTCTTCTAACATATAGATCACTTAATCTAGAGAGTTGTTCTTCTTTCTTTCTATTTGTGATCCTCATATAGGTCCTTCTCTAAGGCGAGATCCGGAGCATTCTACAAGTCATCCAAGCAAGGGGTCCTTGATTGATTTGTCACTCCACAAGATTCTGTAGCGAAGATCTTGTATTTGATATTTCACATATTTGTTGTGTAATAGTTGTGTTGGTTGGTCCAAGCTACGGACTCGTATCTAGCTTTGTACCAGAAAAGTGTAAGCAACGTTGTGAATGCTTCTCCGACGAGTGAAGGAGTTTGTTGACATAGTGCTTGAACTCTCGAGTAGGTGACTCGGGGAGTGGAGTAGGGCAAGGAAGGTGACCTTGTAGCCGAACCACTATAAATCGGGTGTGTCATTTCTATCCCTTAACTTTATCTATTTGCTTGCATTATCATTAGATCTATACGTTCTCAACATCCATACGATTTCACATAATATCAAATCTAAAAGTTTTTGAAATCAACTAAAAATCGGCAAAACTATTCAACCCCCCCTTCTAGTTTTCCACAATTGGCATCAAGAGCTAAGTTTATAAAAGTTTTAAAATAAAATTTTATTTTAAAAACTTTTCAATCATTATGGGTTCTGAAAATTATAAGGAAGGGCAATCTATGCAACGACCACCACTACTTGAAACTAATGGTTTTATATATTGGAAAATAGATTCGAAACATATGTGAAGTCTAAAGATATTGATCTTTGGTACATTATTGTTGAAGGTGATTTTGAGGCTACCTCAAATGATGATAAAGGAAATTTAGTTCACATACCTCATGATAAACTAAATGATGAAATGAAAAAAAAGCTTTCTAAAAATAGTGAAGCAAAAATGGTTTTATATAATGCTTTACCGAAAAAGGAATTCGAAAGAATTTCTATGCTTAAAACCTCTAACGAAATTTGGAATTCTTTAGTTGTAACTCATCAAGGCAACCAACAAGTTAAAAATAATAAAATTGATTTATTTGTTCAACAATATGAACAATTTTCAATATCGGATGAGGAAACTATAGATCATTCATTTGCTAACTTTAATACTATTATTACATCCTTACAAGCACTTGATGAATCTTTCTCTAGCCGTAACCATGTTAGGAGATATCTAAGGGCACTTCCATCGAAGCGGAGATCCAAGGTGACGGCAATCGAAGAGTCAAAAGATTTGACAATCCTCACCTTTGATGAACTCATAGGCAACTTAAAAGTCTACGAGCTTGTCCTGCTAAAGATTCCGAAGCCTCAAAGGTGAAAGAGAAACACAAATCTCTTGCCCTTAAAGCCAAAAAGGGTTCGAGCGATGAGGAGAACTCATCTTCGAGTAGTGACGACGAAGAGTACGCTATGGCGGTAAGGGGCTTTAAAAAGTTCTTTAGAAGAAAGGGTAGATACGTCAACAAACCGTATATGATAAGAAAGGCTTTCGGAAAAGCAAAGAGGACGAGAAGCCAAAGAATGATCGTACTTGCTTTAAGTGTGGGGACCCAAACCACTTTATTAGTAAGTGTCCCAAATGGGATGATCAAAAAGGCGGAGCGGCACGTGGGGAATGAGCGACGAGAGGAGATGAAGAAGAAATTTGTCTTATGGCAAATGACGAGGTAGTGCTGAATACTATAGTAGCTCATCACTGAGGACTCATTGCATAATGAATAAGATAAACTATGCAATATTAGCTTAAAACTAGTTAACAAAAACAAGCTTTTAAAGAGTCAAAATAAACGTTTAGATAAATAAGTCATAGAATTAAAAGCAAAACTAAAACGTTTAGAGAAAGGTAAAATAGCAAGTGGTGAATGTGAACTTTGCGTTCAACTTCAAACACAAGTGGATCACTTAGATTCTAAAATTGCTAGAATGAGCACGAACACTTTAGATACAATACTCGATAGCGTTAAAACAGGTAACAATCAAAAGGGTTAGGTAGTAACAACTTGATCCATCAACTAGTGAAAGTAAAGAAACAAAATTGTTAAAAAACTGGAAAAAAACCAGCCACTGTTGTGGCGGATCCCACGGTATCCCCTAAAAGGGAAACCGGCTAGTGTAGAAAAAAGGGATCCGTGCATCTGCTGTAATCAATAATGTAGCTTCTTCATCTAGAACTGATTTTGTCATAGTTAATAGGAAGAAACCAAATCATGTCACCACTAGACAACCACCTCCAAAATATAATCCTACTTTGGCAAGAAACAAAGCTCCAATTTTTCAAAAAACCTAATCATTTAGGAGACCTAATAGCGTTTACCCAAAAAGTAACCATCAAATGGGATGGAATCAAAACATGCAAAACGGTTTTCCTTTTCAAAACTTTGCTCCATGGAATGCATACTCATCTTATCCATACATGTCTAACATGAATGGAATGTTTAACACTAATGGACCCATGAACAAATGGAGACCAAACTTTTGAGTTTATTATTGTTTTAGGTGTGCTTAAAGGTCGACCTAGACCCCAATGAATGGGTCAAGGATAGCGGGTGCACAAGGCACATGACGGGAAAAGGGATCTATTCTCCACATATGAATCCATTAATGGAGGTAATGTGGTGTTTGGAAATAGCAAAAGTAGAATCATCGGTAAAGGTACGATTTCTAACAAATCTCTAACCATTAACGATGTGTGTCACGTAGAAAACCTAAACTTTAATCTCTTAAGTATAGGACAAATATGTGATAAAAAGTGCAATGTACTTTTTACCGAAACCGGTAGTAAGATTCTTAAAAATGGCATAACCATAGGAAGAGGAATTAGGAAACATGGAGTCTGTGTCATTAAAATCGGTAATGAACCTAAAGACAAATTATGTCTTACCTCTATGGATGATACTTCGACCTTATGGCATCGAAGATTGGGTCACGCCAACATGCGACTTCTTCAATCGCTATCATCCATAGATCTAGTAAGAGACTTACTAAGTTAAAATATGAACATCATTTTTGTGATGCGTGTAATATAGGAAAACAAGCTCATTCGAGTCATAAAGCTAAAAACATGGTGTCCACAACTAGGTGTCTAGAATTACTACATATGGATTTATTTGGTCCATCTGCTATCCAAAGTTATGGAGGCAACTACTACACTTTGGTAATAGTGGATGACTACTCTAGGTATACATGGACAAAATTTTTAAAGAACAAAACGGAAACCTTTAACTATTTTGAAATATTAAGCAAAAAGATCCAAAGACAACTAGGAAGTCCATAGTGTCTATTAGGACGGATCATGGTAGGGAATTCGATAATGAAGTGCAATTCGGAGTTTTTGTGACGCTAATGGTATTACTCACAACTTCTCGGCTCCACGCACTCCACAATCGAATGGGGGTAGTAGAAAGAAAGAATAGAACTCTACAAGAAATGAGTCGAACCATTCTTAATGAACAATCCATACCTCAAAAATTTTGGTGTAATGCCGTGATACTTCAACGTATATACTCAATCGAGTCTTGATTAGACCAATCTTAGGAAAAACTCCATATGAGTTACTTCGAGGCAAAAAGCCTACGTTAAATCATTTAGAGTCTTTGGTAGTAAATGTTTTATTCTTAACACCAAAGATTACCTTACAAAATTTGATCCTAAATCAACCGAAGGTATCTTTTTAGGTTATTCGCCAAATAGCAAAGCTTACGCCATATTAAACAAAGAAACAATGAAGGTAGAAGAGTCATTAAATATAAAATTTGATGAAAGTCCACCCAAAACTCTCCCCTCTTGTCGATGACGAGATTATAGAAAGTGAAGCCATAGTAATAAAGAAAAAGATAAGTGAAAAAGAAGAACTCTAAGTGATGAATGAAATAGTAAACATTAAAGAGTCTAAAGATCACCTCGTAGATAAAGTCATAGGAAAACTAAACGAAAGAAACATTAAGATCTCTAGTTCAAAAACCAAAGTAGCTTGTTTTGTTTCGTTTCAACCTTAGAACCTAAGAATACATAAGAAGCCATAAAAGCGAAAGTGGGGAATGGCTATGCAAGAAGAACTAAATCAATTTGTTTTTAATGATGTTTGGACACTTGTTCCTCCACCTAGTAATCAAACCATAATAGGAACCAAATGGGTTTATAAAAACAAATTAGATGCAAACGGAGTAGTGTCTAGGAACAAGGCTAGACTCGTTGCTCAAGGGTATAACCAACAAGAGGGAATAGACTTTGATGAGACCTATGCCCCCGTGGCTAGATTAGAGTCTATAAGAATACTTCATGCTTGTGCTAATGATCTAAAGCTTTATCAAAGGATGTCAAAAGCGCTTTCTAAAATGGTGTCATAAATGAAGAAGTATATGTAGCTCAACCTC
>OU343220.1:281432823-281559219 GCA_910596185.1 Chrysanthemum makinoi | reverse complement strand
GGAAAAAGAGATTTGAAAACAATCGTATTGCTCAATAGAAATTGTTTTTGCAATATAACGAAGGTTTTAATGAAAATCAATTATCAATCATAAAACACCTTTGATTTGAAAAATTAGTACACGGTCGACGTGCTAATGAAAAGAGTTTTAAAGCACAAAGACCGGTTTTCAAAGGTATCCGTCAATCCATAACCTGAACCAGATTGATTCAAAAGATTGAATCGCCCCATTGTTTCTGCTCGCTTGTCACATGGTTGATGTATGTAATAGATCTCACATGCCACCTACCAGAGCTTGTTAGATGTTGGCTCGTAAGGCTTTCCATCTTCATTGTGAATATGTAAACACATCACTCAGATGTTCTCGCAATACCACAAGGATAATGCGTAGGACTCAAGATATAATCTCTTTCCACATTGTGTGAAACAGAGAGTCTTCATTGAAAGTGTCCTAATGAAATTTATTGATGATCTCGTGCTCTGTATCTTGTGCATTTTGGATCCTATTGGAGACTAGTGGAGAGGGTCTCCTTCTTCAATATCAACAATCTCTAAGAGAAAGTCGATAGATAATGCCGGTTCCTCGTGAGAATGAAACAAGTCCTTTTAAGAGGAACTTGAGTAGTTTGGGAAGTTGAAGGCAGCAAGGCCACCGGGTCCATGACGCCTTGTCTTCAATACCGATGTTACCATCGTGAGCATATGAATTGAACCCGGTTTCGCCTCTAAGGTTGAATAAATGGAGGGCTATTTGTTTTCACCCTTTTCTCATTCAATTCTTTTTAATTCTTCAACCCCTTCAGTGCTTACCGAGACTTCATAGCTAGAACCTTGTTGGGTTTATTCCAAGATTAGCTCAGCCTCAGTCCGACTCTTCCCATATCTCATTTTTCTCCTTTTATCATCATACCTAAGAACTCTACACTAACTAGTGGATAGTCCCTGGGTAGATCCCTCCGGTTCGGGCGGATCATGGGAACACATACCTAACCTTATCATCCTTATATCACCATACATAATGTAAAGTTGGTCGGTCCTTTTGGTATTGTTCATCGCCATTGTAGAACCAATTGAAAACCATTTGAAAATCAATCCAGATACTTATGATATATTATCAAAGCATTTTGTACCTGAATTGTTTTGATATTTTTAGAAGAAGAACTCCCCTTCAACATGTGCATCAAGTATTTGAAATAGTTTTCCACACGGAGGCGAGAGAAAGAATTAACTTCTTTGATTACCATTTTCTAAAAGATATCAACATCACTTCCCTAATCGAATCAAGTAGATAAAGCATTTTGGGGAAGGTTTTCATGATTTTGCTCCCCCTCAATATGTGCCTCGAGATTTGAAAGAGTTTTGCACATACTAGAGGGAACCTCGCATATTGAGATAAGTGATCACGTTTCAAATTAGGTTTAAGATAGATGCTCCCTCAACATGTGCATGGAAAATTTGAAATCGCTTGTCACTTGGGAAGGAGAGCTTGTACATCCTTATAAAACCATTTACCTAATTATCGCTTTAAATCCAATTTAAATCACACATTCTCCCCGATCACAATTATCAAATCATTTGAGATTTGTGATCTCTTATAGATTTAAATTGATTTTGAAAGCTTTTAAGGAGAATTGTGACTTGATTATGAAAGCGCTTTAACTGATAATGATCGGATTTTAAGACTTTAAACTCCATTGATTAAACATGCATGAATATCTTTTGAAAACAATTGAATGACAAATAACCTTTTAATTTAATTGAAATCATTCTCCCCTCAATCAATGACATAGGTTGTTGATTGAGAGATAGATATTTTGACAAATAAGTCCCGATGATTATCAAAAATAGAGACCGAGTTATTTTTCAAAGCATTTAGTTTTCACCAGATAAATGTTTATAGAATCAGAGCATGGAATTTGAAAACATGGTAAAACATGGCTCTGTTCTTTCTTTAAAAAACGGGTTATTGCCTGAAATGACAATAAACCATTGTTTCTCTTCTCTATTTTTAAGAATTGAACAACATCTAAAGTCCCGTGTCATTCTTTGAATGACAGCACAAAGACCGTAGATATATCGAACCGGAAAAAAAAACATGACAAATTGACAATATTTTTGAAGATTTTTCAATTTTTTAGATTTTATGGATTTTGAAGGTTTTATAATTTTGTATTTTGATTTTTGAATAAATATTTACAAGAGATAGATGAAGATAGACCTTTACTCCTCGTCTTCCTCCCCAAGACGCGTTTGAGTGTTTCGGTTGAAGGCTTTTCGCCAAGACGCGGGAAGAATAAACTCAAAACGTTCTCTTGGAAGAGCTTTGGTGAAGATGTCTCGCTAACGATATTCTGTGACCTCACAAAATATAGTTCCACCACACCTTTTCCACTTGTTCCCGATGAAATGATGTCAATGTCGATATGCTTTGCTCTTGAGTGTTGAACGTTGTTGCATGAGAGAGAAATAGTACTTTTATTATCACAAAGATATAGGATTTTTTGAATACAAAGCCATAGTCGATAATTGAGATCTCATCCATAAAGGATTTGAGCACAAATGTAATTTATTTCATGGTTGGGTGTATTCAAATTCTCGTAGAAATAGAAGTACTCATTTGCTTCTTTGAAGACCAGCTCACAAGCTTATCACCCAAAATCAGCACCTCCTGTGAGGTACTTCGACGCGTACTTTGACAACTTGAGTTCCTCCGGGTGAATAAGGTAGGATCAACGCTTCCCTTTGTAAATCCGGTTGGATAAGAAATCCTTGACAGTTGTATCATACCATGCCCTTGAGCTAGTTTTTCTAAAAACCGCAGCGAGCCTTCTTCGCATCGAGCAAACGCGGAGTAGGATGCTCTTGATTCACAAATCCTTCAGTTGGCCGACGATCGATTTCTTTAAGATCTCCCATCTCTAAATGCCGCCTTCACATCCATCCGATATACTACCATGTTCTTACTAAAGATTAGCCGAAGATTCGATTGCCTCGATTGAGCAACCGAGCAAAAGATTCTTCAAAGTCTATACCCTCCTCTTGACGGTATCCTTTAGCAACTAATCGAGCCTTGTTTTTCAACACATCACCATGCTCATCAAGTTTCACTTTGAAGATCCATTTTAGAGAAATAATCATAGCACACTCGAGCGGTACTAACTCCCATACATCAAGTCGATCAAACTCATGAATTTCATCTTACATGGCATTGAACCACTGCTTCATTCATGGCGGTTTTAACATCTTTTGGTTCGATCTTAGATATAGTGAGTTGAAGAAACACCATAAGGCATCGGTTGCAAGTTGTTTCCGGTTGATACAGACGAGAGGGATTTCCAATGATGTTGTCTAATGGATGATCGTGAGTCCATTTTCTAAGGTGTTCATGTGGTAGTTGTTGAGGAACTGAAGTAGCGAGTCGATGTCTCTCGAAGAAGATGGTTCGATGATGATTCAGAGAGCAAATATGTTTTCAAATGGAGCATCTTCGGGAGTAGCAAAGGGATTAACTTCATCATTGATGCCACAAACATTTCCATGATGTACATTTGAAGAATGATGATTTGTTGATGAGACTGAAGGATCAGCAGCGGTGCTTTTGACTTAAAGATATTGAGACTGAAGGATTGACTTCATTCACATGAATATGAGCATCCTCTGTTGTAGGGATCAACACCTCATTAGTAATTGAATCATAAAGTTCATCAAACATAGGATCAAACAATTTCTTTAAATCATCTTCGGATGGAGGTACATATGGAGTTTCTTGAGAAGAGTTTGGAACAAGGGATGAACCAATGGGACTGATTTGAAGTGCGGGTCCCGAAATGGATTGTCAGGAGCCATTTGACCGGTCAACTCATCAAACGTAACGTGAATTGTTTCCATGATATTTCGGGTTCTTTTGTTGTAGATTCGATATCCCTTTTGTTTGGTTCATATCCTACAAATACTCAATGTCGCTTTAGCCTAAGTTTCCCTAAGTCTTGACCCTCATTAGTTGGATAACACAATGCACCAAACACACGAAGGAAAGAGAGATTAGGTTTTCTGTTGTGGACAAGTTCATATGGTGTCTTTCCATGAACAATGTGAATCAGGGAACGATTTTGTGTGTAGCATGCAATGGCAATAGCTTCAGCCCGTGAGAAACATTGGAACTTTGAGTAAATCAAGATTGTTCTAGCGGCTTCTACAAGAGTTCGATTTGCTTTCAACTACACCGCTCGTTGAGGAGTTCGTGGAACACTTCTTTGATGGCTGATTCCAATGCTTTCATAGAATTCACTAAGTTGTTTGTTAACAAACTCATTTCCATTGTCTGTCCGATAATTCGACGGTTTTGTTAAGTCGAACTCGGTACTGTTTGATGAGTTTGATGATGATATCTGGAGTTTCATCCTTTGTCCTTAAGAACTTGACCCATGTGAATCTAGAGTAATCATCAACTACAACTAACACATATTTCTTCCCAAAGATATTCTGCACTCTCATTGGTCCACATAAATCCATATGATTTGTATGAAGAACTTCAGGATGAGTTAGTAGGTTTGGGTTTGTGGGCATACTTCTTGCTTTTTCCCAATTGACATGTGAACAAAGATGATCCTTTTCATACTTTAGTCGAGGTAAACCTACAACTAAGTCCTTTCTCGAGAGATCATTGATGGTGCCGAAGTTCAAGTGATTGAGACGACGATGCCATAACCATGACTTTGGTTTTGAAGCCTTTGACAACAAGCAAATTGGAGAAGACTTCATCATATCTTCTATAGAGATGGTGTAAAGATTTGAACCACGAGTTCCTTTTAACAGTTCCTTACCATCAAGTTCTCTAACAAAACAAGTATGTTTTCTAAAGGCTACTTCTAGATCAATCACGAATTGACCAACAGAGAACAGATTATGACCAAGACCTTCCACATAGTATACTCTAGAGATAACACTATCACCAACAACATAATCACCATAACCCATAATTGCACCGAAATGATCATTACCGAATCTAACAGTCCCAATGAATTTGCTCACGGTTCATGAGCCGACCGTCTCCAATATATGCTTGGAAACGACCGAGTCCAGTACCACGTAACGATTTGAACGATCTCAGTTGAACACGCACAAGAATGGATAATCGATAATTGGGATCCCCATGCAAGAATGGGTTCCACTTGGTTAGTAACAGTAATTGGAACACCCACATCGTAAATAAAACATCCATATCGAAGTAGAAGCAATGGAATCATTGGGAATAGATGCAATGCTGGTGTCCGTATTTGACCTATTCAAAGTATGTTCACTTCTTAAGGGAATAGTTCTACCAATAGGCATCCATTTTCTAGTGGGCAGAATCTTAGCAGTTTGAAACAAACCGATTATTCTTATGGCCAAAAGGTATCCAATAATAACCTATCTTTATAAAAGTTCTTCCCGTGGGTTTCCACTGTTTTCTAACAAATTTCGCTTTTTGCCTTTTGCCTTATTTGCACGATTATTAGCATTAACAATTTTAATCATTTTGAAAGATTAGACAAAGCATTCACACCACATTCATGATTAGCAAATGAATTCAAGCGACATCATTACAAGGTTTGCAAATAGTATCGTAATTCATTAATTACAGACGCCTAAGGCTAATACTAGAATCAACACGATTCGCTTTATTCAACTCAAGCTTAAAGTTCCTAGATTGGTCTTCTACTCTCTTCCAATGCACATTCTTAGCTTGCAAGGTCCTATCATTCCTTGTATTGTTTTGAGACTTTGACCTCCGCTTTAAAGTCATGATTACTCCTGTAGAGGGAATGGGAACATTAGTTGGTTGATCTAATTTTTGCATTCCCGAACTTGATGTGCAAGGATCTGAAGTACTAGAAGGCACATTAGTGTATACTTAAGACTGCGGATTTGAGCTTTTGGTGCACACTAAAGTTCACTTTCTTAGCACTAACATATCCGAATCGAACTACTTGAAGGCACATTAGTGTTTCCTTTTCTAAGACTGGGCATAGAACGGATTTCCTGCTTGGCACTAGGCATAGAACAAGGCATCACACTTTGCCTTTTGCACCTAAGGTTAAGGATTTGGGACATGTTGCAATTACACATTCTAGCAACTCTTGAGATCGTTTGGCCCGGAGGCAAGCAAACCTAATTTCACTATCAAGAGGTTTGTTAATGAAATCCTCTTCGACAATCTCACGGAGACATTCTAGACTATCCTTAAGGTGAGCACAGGATTCATGAAAAGCATGTTCATTATTCCTAAGATGAGGAGGAATATATTTAACTGTCACAAGGTATTTGCAGTCTAAGGGTGACTTTGAGACAACATTCTTATTGAAAACAAGTGGCAGTTTCCCATTTCCCCGACTTCTCAGATTCTCAATTTCCTTTTGTAAAGACGTTATTTTTTCGTTGTTTTGGTCACGGGTGACTTTATTGAATCATATAACTCTTTAAAATGTCGTTTAACTTTTTCATTTTCTTCTAGAAAACTCTCGCTTTCCTTTTGTAAGGCATCAACTAAGTTTTGAAGATGAAAAGTTTGAGAATTCCGAGAATCTAAAGGAGGAGGGATTTGGGAGCCCTGTCATATTGTTCGTTTGACCCTTTAATTGAGAGATTTGGGCTTTCAACTTTCTCATCGTGTTGCACTGAGCTTGAATCTGTTCATCACGTTTGTTAATTTGAAAACTGCATCAAACTCGGAGCATCCGAGGATGTCTTGATATTTGAAGTTTTAACATTTTCTTTAAGATGTTGATATTTTAGTTGTAAATTAAAATGCTCAACTTCTAGTTTAGAAAAATGTTTAACCAAATTGTCGTGATCATCCAGTTCAATTTTCTCGTTTAGTTTAGAATTAGGTTTTTCAAGCTCAATGACACGATCATGGGAGACTTTCAGGGCAACAGATAGTTCATGAAATTTGGAAGCATTAATAGAGCAATTTGAAGCTGTGAAAAATATATCTTGAGCAACACATTCTAATAAGAGTCTCATTTAATGTATGCAAGTTCTTCCTCTCAATCTCATTATATTTTAGTGCACGCTCATAATCACTAACTTCAACTACCATTGCATCAAATTCCTTTTCCATTCCCTTGATATCGGTTTTATCCCCTTTTAAGACTCTCAAAGTGATCTTTTATAAGTTTAAAGAAAGGCATGACCTCAGTTAAATAACATTCTTTCATTTGCTCAAAACCCCTTTCTCCTTTCGTTATACCAGTGGGTGTGATCCTTTTCTTGCAAGTTTTCTCAAAATCAACAAATAGTTGAAATATAACATATTGGCTAATTAAGGTCTTGCTTTTAGTGGCAATTTTTCTAGGAACAAGATGCATTGGTGGATTAGGAGGATACACACGCTTCTAGGCATTTTCCATAGGGGAGGTTTGTTTCAACAATATTTTCGCTTTCGCTTATCTAAATCCTTTTTCCGAGAAAACTTGTTCGAGTCAACAATGTCCGAGGCTTAAACATGTTCAAGGAAATCCAGTTTTCCTTTTGTAGTCATGGGGAGTGATAATTATTTTTTTCTCTTTGCATTTAGGATCATCTAATTTTTGTTCATTCTTTCCCTAGTGACTTCATCCTCTTATCTTCCCCTCGCACTCAACGCAACTAGGTTTCTGTCTAGGTTTAAGAATCTCATTGCCATCATAGATCACACCTTTTGAGCCGCTATATCTTCCGCATCTCGTGGTTGGGTTTATCTATAAGGGGAACACTATGCTTATCGCTTAGGACTCTATGTTTAGTGACCATGTGAGCACTGAATGGTGTTTCCTTGTATGTACAACTTGTTTTCAAGTTTGTTTTTCAAAGTTTTCCGATTAGAAAAATCTCTCAAGAGTTTTGATTCCTTTGCATTAAATTCTTGCTTAAGCATTTTCACATTTTCTTGAAGTTCTTGTTTTTGCTTAGCAGTTTTAGAAAGTTTTTCTTGCAAGGAATTTAACTCTTGTTTTAATACTTCTTCTCTAAAATTACTTTTCTAATGATTGTACGCACTTGGTCATCCATTTCCCGCCACAGTGGTCAACTCAAATTTAGCACGTTGTTCATAAATAGCAACACGTTCTATATAGGCATTTAGTTCAGAAAACATGAATCATCGGGGCACATGCGAGGTATTCATCAAAAACATAGTCATTGTTGACTGCCGAAGATGCATCACTTGGTACAACTTCACTTTCACTTTGTTTCACATATTGATCATATGGGACAATATTGATATTACCCATATTTTCAATATTTGATTCAATAGTTTCAGTTGATTGTACTTTGTCATGCATCTGTTGCACATCAATATCATCGTATAGTTTTAATACCTCTGAGATGAGTTTGTCTTTGGATGGGCCAGCTAGTGGTGAAGAAGAGACCTTGGGAGAAACCATTGGAGAAATGCTAGCCATAAAATTGTGTGTCGTGAGGTCCATCATCCACATCGAGTCGTATGCATCACAATCACGACTTGAAAGGCATTCTCGATGATTGTGACCTATCTCCTAATAGGCCGCTCATCCACATCTGATCATAGGTCTTGGCATTGCCTCAGCTAGAAACAACAATTCCTCTTCATCCAAAGCAGCACCATTATCTTGAGCTTGTACAAGCAAGATCTTATCTCTCAAGTAATCGCGATTCTGTGGACGCTTTGAGATGTACAGTTCTTGCAATGTGTCCCTCACCACCACAGTTATAACATTTGATTGGCTTAGCTTGACCTTGGTTACCATTCCTTCCTCGATTCTGGTTACCAACATAACCTCTACTAGCTCCACCTCTTCCCTCGATCACATACCTTTTCCTGAACTGGTTGCACCACCATCCTTCCATTTTAACAAAGGCTTGATTGTGTGGGTTAGATGCTGTTCCGAGGTTGTTGTTGGTTTGTGGGAGAGAATTCATGTTTTGACTAATCAGAAGAGCTAGTTGATTAATGAAATTACCCACGCGTGCATCGACGCCTTGTTTGAACATAGGATCCGGAATGAGTTTGTGATTACCATTACCCAAGGGTATGACTTGTGATGCTTTGGTTGTGATTCCGATGTTTGAGTAGAAGGCGGTTGAGTCATTAGACGAGCTTGTCTCTCCTCGTTGGTTTTGAACCGATTGAGAATCAATTTTTCAAACATAGCATGTCTCTCATTCTAGGAGGAAGGCATAGAGTTGCTCATAGTTTGTATTCTTCAATCCTTTAGTGAGCTTCACAAAGGTGACAAACTTGTGCCATTCGGGATTCATGTTGTTCACAAATTTTGAGTTCAGCTGAATGTTAGGCATAGTCATTCCGATGTTCCTCATGTCATTCACTAACTTATGAAATCTCACATAGTACTCATAGACACTCTCACCTGGTTTCATCTTGAAGTGTTCAAATTCGTCATAGAGTTGGGATTCTCTGTCTTCCATAGTTAATTCAGCACCTGAGAGAAGCATCTTAACATTATCCCATACCGCCTTTGCATCGTGTTATGATTGATCGCTTGTAGATGTCTTTAGGAAGACCTTGAAGAACAATGTTTGAAGCCCTGATATCTGCATCGAATCTCTTTTTCTCCTTATCATCAAGCTCATCATACATTTTAGGTCTGTCCATTCCGTAAACAAGAGTACCATCTTCATTAGTATCAAGTATGTCTCTAGTCGTCTCAACTCGATATGGTCCTTCATCAATGGATTTGAGAATGTTGACACCATATTCCTTTCCAAGGCAAGCATAACTGATTCGTTGAGCCCAAGAATCGTAGGTCGGCCTGCTCAAGCATGGGTGGACCAGTATCCGAGCCACCGCTTGAACATCCTCGAACAGTGGAGATGATAGTAGGAACGTTGGTAGACATGTTAACAGATTATACGGGATTTTATAACTCTATGATTAAACCGCGAAATAGATTCTTTCACGGGATTTTACTAAATCAAGAGAAAACCGTAAACAATCACCAAGTCGCTAGAAGATAATGCACTAAGTCGCTAGAAGATAATGCACCAAGTCGCTAGAAGATAATGCACTAAGTCGCTAACGCTTAATTCGCTAAACCACTAAGTCGCTAGAGTCCCAAGTCGCTAGACAAATGCAAGTCGCTAGGTAGTAACTCGCTAAGCCTCAAGTCGCAAGCAAAATTTTGGCAAAGAATTGCTACTCAAGTCGCTAAAGATACAAGTCGCTAAAGAGCAACTCGCTAATGCAACCAAGTCGCTATCACACCAAGTCAAGCACCGTAGTGGAGAGTCCACTACTTGTACCAGAATCGCTAGATCTAAGTCGCTAGGTTTAAAATCAGAATCGCTACAAATTTGTAAAGCAAGTCGCTACGAAGAAACTAACTCCGAAGTAAGTCGCTAGCATGAAAAACCACATAAACATCACTTTTCAATCCAAAAACAACCCAACCAAGATGATTTAAGCTACCAATGAAAACCTACAACACTTGTGATGATTCTAAACATAAAAGTACTAACAAAATCCAAACTTTAACACTAGAAATCAACCAAATGATGCAAAAACCACTAAACTTTTTCAAACTCAAAACCACCTAAAAACCACTAGAAATCCAAAGATATGCAAGATATGATCTAACCATGGCTCTTGATACCAATTGTAAGATATAACTTTTCACATACACATCAAACCATAACACAAAGTAGCATATAGATGGAATTCTAGAGAGAGAAAGTTAGAGGTTTAGGGAACTTAGTGAGAGAAAGTGAAAGATATTATTATGAGCTCCAACTCTACCTTGGGAGGTAGAGAGTATTTATAGTCTTACATAAAACGCCACACAACGGGTCGTGGATCGTGCATACAATGGGTAAAGACCCGTCCGTCCTCCACGGTGTTACTTAACTAAATACTACTTAACTTAAAATAGCTACGACTACGAGCTTTCTAACGATTACATATACTTGAGGTGACCGACTCTTTAATACCTGGAATTTTTAATTCCTAACATTCAACCTTAGAACCTAAGAATACACAAGAAGCCATAAAAGATGAAAGTTGTCAAAATGGCTATGCAAGAAGAACTAAATCAATTTGTTTCTAATGATGTTTGGACACTTGTCCCTCCACCTAGTAATCAAACCATAATAGGAACCAAATGGGTTATAAAAACAAATTAGATGCAAACGAGAAAGTGTCTAGGAACAAGGCTAGACTGCTCATAAGCTCAAGGGTATAACCAACAAGAGGGAATAGACTTTGATGAGACCTATGCCCTCGTGGCTAGATTAGAGTCTATAAGAATACTTCTTGCTTATGCTTGTGCTAATGATCTAAAGCTTTATCAAATGGATGTCAAAAGCGCTTTTCTAAATGGTGTCATAAATGAAGAAGTATATGTAGCTCAACCTCCAGGCTTCATTGATTTTGAAAACCCAAACATGTGTATAAATTAAAGAAAGCCCTTTATGGTCTTAAACAAGCTCCAAAAGCTTGGTATGATAGACTCAAGTCATTTCTAGTTAAACACAACTACACCATGGGGTTAGTTGACAACACACTTTTACTAAGAAAAGAGAGTCACATATAATCATAGTACAAATATATGTAGATGATATTATATTCGGTCCACTTGTCAAGACATGTGTGATGATTTCTAAAATCATGCATGACGAAGTTCGAGATGAGTATGATGGGAGAACTTAGTTTCTTTCTTGGTCTACAAATAAAACAAGTAGAAGATGGTATCTTCTTTAATCAATCTAAATACATCAAGGAGATGTTAAAGAAATTCGGTCTAGAAGAGTCAAACCAATTAGGACTCCAATGTCATCCACACCAAACTCAAAAAGATGAGGACGGAGAATCCGTGAGATAATACTAAATATCGTGGCATGATAGGTAGCCTTCTACCTCATGGCAAGTAGGCCGGATATCATGTTTAGTGTTTGCTTATGTGCTAGGTTTCAAGAAGACCCCAAAACATCACACCTAGAAGTCACAAAAAGGATATTTAGATATATTAAGGGTACAACACAATTAGGATTATGGTATCCTAAGGGCACGGGAGTAGAAACAATTGTATATGCAGATTCCGACCATGCAGGTGATTACGTTGATAGAAAAAGTACAAGTGGGGTATGTACTTTTATTGGATGTTGTTTAACATCATGGTTTTCTAAGAAACAAACGGCACTTGCAATATCATCAACAACCGGCCGAAGCATCGCTCGCGGCAAAGCATGCCAACAAGCACTATGGATGAAACAAGCGTTAGTAGACTACTTACATCCATCTAAGCAACATAGCCATCCTATGTGACAACAAAGGTGCAATCGACTCTAAGCAAGAACTGTATTGCATTCTCGACAAAGCATATAGAGATTCGTCATCACTTCCTAAGAGACAATGTTCAAAAGGGGAACATCTCTATTGAGAAGGTAGCATCCGAAGACAACATAGCCGACGCCCTCACCAAACCAAGAAGGGAACAATTCAACCTACTGCCTTGGTCTTGGTCTAATGGAACAAACGTCGTAATTTATTTGACTCTACAAGGTATGTAAACACTAGCCTTCTTCTTTCCGAGTCTAGGATTTCTATTTCACGCACAACTCACAAACAATACGGGAATTTTCAAAACCCAAGATGAGTTTTTTTTACTTATAATTTTCTTATTTTTTTAAGCCTACTTTCACAATGTTTTCTAAAAGGATGATACCTTCCCATATCAATTTCACAAAAGCAATTTCTCACGACTAGGACAAATCGCTTTTTCATTATTAATACAAAGTAAAACCCGTTTTCATTGCATCTCATGTCTTTTGAATGCTGGGGACACATAACTAATATGTGTTTTCGGGTACATTCATTTAAGCAACAATGAAATTAGGAGCATTGAACACATAAAATTACGACTCATGTACTAAATATGTGTTTTCGGGTTATCTCAATAGGATGCTTTTACACTTCTAGTTTATTTTCTATTCCTTTTAGGGGTCGAGATAACCGAAACTCCAAATAGTTTGCATATAGGCACACACTAGGCAAAAATGTTTCCTAAAGGAAAATTTTGTGTCAGCCTCGAACACTGCAATCCAGGATCCTGCCTTTATGCGACGATCTTCCTCAAGGGAAGGATCCGTGGGATCCGTGTAAACGTAAGTCTTTTCAACTTCTATTTTTCACTTTGGATGAAAAATCCACATTTGCTTCATTTTTGGGAGTATGCTCTTTAATGCTTGTGTTCTCATAATCACATGCCTTGAATTCATATCTAATCATTAGATTTTAATACACATTTTGGGTCAAGCATTCATTACAATGCTTTGTTTTTCTATATATATAACTCCCAAAATGCTTGCATACTCCATCTCCTTCTCACAAACACACTTCATCATGTCATCCAAAACCCTTAGAGAATCATCTAGTACAAACAATCATGATATCCAAACCTTTGTACTTCCACCATCCAAAATACCACAATCTAATGCTAGGATATCCGACGGATTAGTATCCGATCTTGTTGTTTAGCAAAACCAACCTCAAATGGTTCATCCTCAACAAATAACTCACCACAAGATGCTTCCATTATAGCACCACCCTCATCACCAACAAGTACACCAACTTCATCACCACCTAAAATAACTCTTTTGGAACTCCTTAAGACTCCAACAAGATCTAACCAACCTAAAGAAAAAAGAATTAGTCTTTTCAACACCCCCACATCTCCAAATACTATCTTTCAAGATCTTGAAACATCACCACCATTAGCTCCCATCACATTACAAGAACATCTAGGTTCTGTTCCACCACCACTTACAACATTCCGATTTGATCCATATTTTCCTATTTTTCCACCACAACTTTCGCATAACTCAAATCAAAACAACCCGAAAACTTCCGCACTCATTACCCACATCATTTACATTGTGAACATTGCCAATCCACTAGGGAAATTGCAATAGAAGTTAGGGAAGAAATGCGCTTCATACTCAACCTCATCCTTGATCGCATCAATACCATTACTCATCAAAATCTCCATCCATAACCTTATGCAAGCATGGAAGGAATCACTACTACTACTTTTTCTACTTTTAGTATTATTTTCTTTTGAAGTCATTTTCAAGAACAAGTCTTGTTCTTATTTTTACATGCTTGTTAGTGGCATACATACCACTACAATTTGTTGTTTTATTACAAGGCCTTGTTTACATACCTTGGCTCCTAATCTTGATTCTCTACAACCACAAGATTATATAAGCATGTTACTAACCTTTCTTTTTATAGGAATTTTTTTTCTTCTCTTGACTTCCAAACAAGGGGAGCTACCGTCAAGGAGTTAGAGTTTGTTTATTTCTTCCAAGGGTTAACTTTTGTTTCACAAAAGGGGAGAAGAAGTAAAACTTAGGGGCTTTCAAAACTTACATCTAATTTTAAGTTTTACTCATCATAACATTATGTTTTGTCATCAACAAAAAGGGGAGATTATTAATACAAATAAACCGTGAAAAACGCTTATTAATTTTTGCATCTCTTTGTGTTTTGTTGATAACAAATGTAATGTTATCTTAAGTATAAATTATAAGGATACATGTTATTTTTGTAAAGCATTTACATATAGCCATTTAAATACAAAAATGTAATAATTAAGCATTTGTTGTAATAGTTTATTAGGATGGGTAAAACCATAACCCATGGACCATAACCCATGGATCTTAAACCCATACCAAAAAAGACTTGATACAATGTATACTTAGATACATTGAATCTAGAGAAAACCCATGGACCAACCCATAACCCATGACCCATAACCAAAAACCCATGGGCAAAGAGGAGCGTTACACGGATCCCTAGGATTACACTAGACGGATCCCAAGTGGAAGGGATCCGTGGGATCCGTGGAACAGAGGAGAAATTTTGCCTATAAATAGAGAGCCATTTCTTCATTCTAACTCACCCCTCTTCTTACTAAATCTCTCATACACTCTCATTCTTTCTAACATATAGATCACTTGATCTAGAGAGTTGTTCTTCTTTCTTTCTATTTGTAATCATTATATAGGTCCTTCTAAGGCTGAGATCACGAGCATTCTACAAGTCATCCAAGCAAGGGGTCCTTGATTGATTTGTCACCCGCAAGATTTCTCAGAAATAAGATCTTGTATTTGATATTTCACATATTTGTTGTGTAATAGTTGTGTTGGTTTGGTCCACCGTGCTACGGACTCGGTATCTAGCTTTGTACCGGAAAAAGTGTAAGCAACGCTAGAAGGCTTCTCCGCCAAGTGAAGGAGTTTGTTGACATAGTGCTTGAACTCTCGAGTAGGTGACTCGGGGAGTGGAGTAGGGCAAGGAAGGTGACCTTGTAGCCGAACCACTATAAATCGGTTGTGTCATTTCTATCCCTTAACTTTATCCATTTGCTTGCATTATCATTAGATCTATATGCTCTCAACATCCATACGATTTCACATAATATCGAATCTAAAAGTTTTTGAAATCAACTAAAAATCGGCAAAACTATTCAACCCCCCCTTCTAGTTTTCCACACGGACTTTTATGAAGAAATATCGTTTGAAAATAATTTATTTTAAATCACTCTCCCCTCAATCGATGACCGTAGTCGATGATTGAGTGACTTAGGTTTTGATAAAAAATGAAGTCCTATGATTTTCAAAAATTAAGTTCAATTTATTTTCAAAAACAATATTTTCCATTTTCAAAACAATTTAATCAAATTACTCAATAGTTGTCTAAAAATGGTATCCCATTTAAAGATACGCTAGTGGATGAGAAGCTTCCATTGTTGTTATGAGGGTTTGGAAGAAAACCGTCTGCAGATACAAGGAGATTCTTTACGTTGCATTTTAATGCCAACTCGAGGTCAATTAAGCCTGCTTCTTCATTTGCTTATAAGAAAACCATTTACGATGCAAAGGAGACCTCTCTTACGCTGCATTCATGCCAACTCTCCATAGAAGTCCAATAAAGCTCCGTTTCTTCATTTGTCAACCCAAGATATAGTTACCCTTTCCTTACGGCATCCAATCATCTTCAATTGTGGGATCCGGATCGAGAACATTCTTTTATACCAATATACCTGCATATGTTAGTGAACACACATACAGATATATGGTGGTCGACATCACCCAAACAGGAATCGACTAATAAAAGTCAATTCAACATATCAATCAGATCATAAAAGGTATGGGAATAATGTGTTTATCAAACTCTAATCATCTAATCCTAACAATCACATCCTAGAAACCTAGTCCTTCAACATAGGCAATTATCATTTTTAATTAAGCACGTAGGATAATTAAGAACGTCCGTTAGATGATATAAATTTGAAAACATACTCCCCCTCAATCAATGACTCATTTTCTGAAAATTTTAAAAGCGCTGAAGTCATTGATCGAGTTTTCAATTTTTATAAAAACTCTGATACTGATTGATTTATAAGCAACTCATTTTACCACCAATTTTGAAAACAAATATTTTTTTGAAGAATTTTAGACGGAAAAACATTTGTGTAGGAACAACAGTCCTTCGACATACTTTCCTTAAATTGTTTTAGGATAAGTGCACGAAATATTTTGAAAATTTGTTTTACGCAACACTTTCCTTTCTAGAAGAACGGGTTGCTATCTGAAATAATAGCAAGCCATGGTTTAAGCACGGGTTACGGGCCTCAAATAATCGCAGTTTCCATATTTTGACATGTTTAGAAAAGAATATTTACACCTCGCTTCGAACTTCATCTATGGTCCGCGCCATTATTGAATGACATTTCTAAGACCTAGATGTTATCGATACTGTGAAGACATGTCATGAAAAAACATATTTTTGGTCTTTTTCAAATTTTCTAATTTTTTATGGGTTTTTTTTATGGTTTTATATTTTTCTATTTTCTTTTTGTTGGTTTTCTATTTTTGTATTTTGTTTTTAATAAATATTTACAATGATAGAGAAGATGATATAGTAAAAGAAGATGATAATACGAGTACCGAGATAAGGATATCAAACACGTTCCGTTGTAGAAGATAGAAGTCATCATCTCTTAAACATTCACCACCAAAGCTCCGAGGCTCCGAATCAGAAGAAAGAAACATGAGCTTATGAGAAAGAGAAACATTGGCGCTTCCCCAAACCGAAAATCCTTGTGATGAGCGTGATTCAATCTCTATTTCAAGCTTGCCTTAGCCAGTAACTAAGCACACCATTATCATAAATCCGCCTGCTCCTTTTAAGAACGATAATCGAGGATCTCCATTCGGGTTATATCATCAAGTAGAAAACAAAGAACGTATCATCCCACATTTGAATACCTCTTCTCAAATCTTTTCCACCTAAGTCTCGTCCATTCCAAAAGGTGTCAAGAGAACACTTCCCCAAGTAGTTGAAATGATGCAACCGGTCTCTTAGAATAATGCTCAAGAACTTCCGAATACACACCCATGAGGGAATGAAAACACCTCCCCATGTTCACATTTTTCTTCCCTGATGATCGTGTATGAAGCTCAATAACCCAAAGTACACCAATACCTAAGAGCTCTCCCGAATACACATCATGAGGGAATGAAAACACTTCCCATGTTCACATTTTTCTTCCCGATGATCGTATGAAGCTCAAGAACCAGTACACACATTCCCACCTAAAGAATAACCGATAACACATCCTTCATGTTATACATTTATCTCCCTAATGTGTCATACTTGTGTACCTCTTTCATTTTCATAAACTTCTTTTACATCACTTCCCCACGCCGTTGGAATAATAACACAAAACCTAGATGAGTAAAACCTTGAGATTCTCTTCATGTCATGACATTTGTTTTCCCGGGATATCTTCAATCACTTAGAAGTATTAAGTTCATCAAGTTTACTAGCCATGAGTCAAACCTTGAGTTTCTCACTGTAATAACATTTGTCTTCCCGGGATATCTTCAATTACTTAGAAGTATTAAGTTCATCAAGTTTACTCGCGCTTTGTGTTTAGATGCTGCGTCTTCCTTCCCCTTTGGTTTTGACACTTTGAATCAAGAACATATTGTAAGCCCAAATACTTGAAATCTTTTGAGAAGAGCAATTATTAGCACAAATATATGTCTGTGAGAATCAACTTGTCAGTAGTGAGCAAGTCTAATTGGGGATTAAATCTGACATTTCACTCTCCCCCAATTAGTGCTCTCCCCTAAACTGACAATCCTTTTGATAAATGCCTTGAATAAGAAGAAGTCTTTAGATCGTTAAATGCAACTCGTCTTTAGTCTTCTAACATGCAGTAGAAAATGTAGAACCGGATCAGACTCGACCTTCTTCAAGATTGTCCAACAGAATAGAAAGTTAACATCTTCAACTCACACCAAAAGCATCTCACCAAAACATCCCAATTAACTTACATCTTGCAAATCCCCTTAACTAAAATCCCTCCCAATCAAACAAGAACAGAGAAATGTTCATCAAGGAAATTAGCAATCGTGCCGCAACGAACATACAAGATGGTAACACCAAACTACCAATCACATCAAACAAGAACATAGAGATTGTTCGGAATCATCATGTTGATGTATACGTGAAGCATTAACCGTAAGCACTTTGTCGATAAACTCATCAATGAAAGTGAAGATGTCAACCAACGCTCTTAGAAGAAACTCCATGTAAAGATGATCCCGAAGAAGAAGCTCGGTTCTTACATGAGTTAGGAGCCGTATGACCATATATTCTCATATGACAATCAACCATGCAGTAATTATCACATCTCTTTCCCCTCAAGAATTGCATACGGAGATGCCATTCTTGATTAAACAAGTGAACATCATCCAAATGTTGTCTATTCACACTTCCCCAAGAAAATTAGCACAAGATGTCGCCATCATCATTATAGTTGAGAAAGTGGAATCAGAAAACAATCAACAATAGCCCGGTTCACTTGATAATTGAAAGTGCATGGAAAAAGCATGAAGCATGTTGATGAGAATGGTCATAATAGAGAAGATTTCTTTAGAAGATAAAGCGACTTAATCAAGTTACATTAATTTTTCTTTCTTTAGAGTACGAGGCTTGAACTGTTGTGTTCAAACGTCATAATCTCTATCTTTTCAACTCTCTTAGCAAAACATGTAATCATCACCATTATCATTCAAGAGGCTCTTTTGCAGTGACAACATGATGGAGATGACCCAATATGATGAATTTGACCTCAAGTAAACTAACCCAACTCGTGACTTATACTTGCACATATGTAACAAAGAGCGGTGCCGTAGACTTCATGCCCATTTGAATCTCTAAGTACTCTATACTCTTCAACCAACCAACCATCAAGAAATAGACGTACATTACCTCTTGAAAATCCACAATTGAATGTGACACTGAGCATTACAACGTAACTCCTTAAAGTGATAGTTATTTTGTGGTGGTAAGAGCCCAATTCCCCCAAGTGGTAAAAGAAAAGGTAAAAGACACCCAACAATAACTAGATTTCCAAGTCTTCATTTTTAATAATAAGCTTGAACAAGGATCATGAAGAATCTTCATCCATCCATCCCCGATACCTTCAGATACTAAGTACACTCGCCCGTGATATTTTACTTCAACCTCAAATAAATAATAGTAAATTAATTCCGTTGTCACATCTTGTTAAAAGCTCAAATCTAGCCTCCTTTGATCTTAAAAGTGAACTTTGATAATGGTTTCATCCCGACCATGGTTAAAAGCACATAACCCCATAAAACCAAGCAATAACCAAACTGCCATGAAGACAACCCAAACACATACCCAATTCATGAAGTACACCCTTTTATCCTTTCTTCGAAGCAGAAACCGTAGCACCAAGATAAGATTCAGACAAACGCTTTCCTTTCTCCAGGATGGTTCCATCAATACGGGATTTTACAATTCTATGGTTTAAACCAAAAAATAGTTTCTTTTACGGGATTTTTCAAAACCAAGAATAAACCGTAAGATAGATCCGAAATGCACTTACAATTACCGTGGATGTTTCCATTGTCACGGATTTTACAAGTCTATGATTTAAACCGAGAAATAGGTTCTTTCGCGGGATTTTACAAAATCAAGACGAAACCGCAAACAATGTCAGCTGTAATGAGTTATGACAATTTTGGTTTCGGTGAATATCTGTTTTAGGGGAACATGCAGCGGTTCATCAACGATTCATTTTCCAACATCAAGTACATCATCAACCATCCAAAAAATACTTTGGTAAACACATCATTCACGCATTCTGTCGGCCATTGCAGTGACAACATGGTTAAGTAAATCCGATAAGCCAAACTTGATCATGAAGTAAAATTCCCCAGATTTGTTACTTAAACTTGTACTAATACTTGTGAAGAAGAAACGGTGTACCCAATGTACAAAACCTCTTGACATATCCTCAACTGCGAGGGCACGTAGTGATAGTTACGTTGTGGGTTAATTGAGAAAGAATCACAAACGTAACTAAATATCCAAGTCTTTATCACACTCTATAAATGATCAAATAAGTCATCTTCGCGGAAGGGTAGAAAGAAAGAAGACGAAATAAGTGAACGCCGCCTCGAAAACCTCACTTCAAATTCAAATAAGAAATACCGTTCAAACAACCCAAGAGTCAACATTTTTCCAATAAACACTTCAAGCCATGAAATAATATTCTTTGAAGATGTATACACCAAAGCACAACAGTCATCATCATCAAATTACATCGATAACTCTCATAATCTCATCATCATTAAAACTCTTTAACGAGTCTCTTAATCATCCGAATCTCATAAACCTTTCATTACCCAATCTCATGTAAAAGCACAATATCCATGCGAGAAATCCTTAGATCATTTGTACACAATGGTCATGAACGTGCATGGTTGTACCACTTAAAATATCAAATCATATGTATCCCACATTTTGAGAAGCCAAAATTAGGATAACATTAATGTTCATAAGACCAAATCATTGCACATCCAACGTTAATACTTGGTCCAATCTAAAATATCACACAATCAAATTCTCGCCCATGTAAATTATATCAAACACAACATCACACCGGTCAACATACTCCATAAAACACACGTCCAAAAACACTCAACATATTCATGTGAATAACCTTCGCCCATCTCAAATGTTACACGGTATATAAAGGCACACCTCTCACACAAAACCTAAAAATTCGTAACCCTAAAAATACTTTACCTAATATACTCATCACATTCAAGTACCCACACATGTATCCTCTCACCAAACCCTAAATTACATCTTTTAATATTCATCCACCCCAACCTTGTACATCCTCTTAACAACGATCACAGAGTGAATGCACCACAACACATTCGAATTATATTACCTTGGAACCAAAACAAATGTCACGAAGAGGAAAAGACAAACAACCTACTCAGTTGATTCGGCTTATATGAGCCCGCCACAGGGATGGCAAGAAGTCTTGATTAGGCATCGAGATCAACCAAGGTAAAGAGTATGTTTTGATCTTTGAGGTATTGATAGGGCTTGGCCACTTAATTAAAGGTTTGTTTTATAATAATCCAATCAAAGAAATGATATAACATAATTGTTAAAGTCATTTCTTTAATTTTTCGGATAGTATCACTCTTGGATCCATGAGGAAGAAAGTTCAAACAAATCTTAGGCAAGATTTGAACCTAAGTTGAATCCATTTCGAGCTTCATTATATTTAATGATTTTAATATGGTGATTATGTTTTATGAATGAGTCGATTATATGGACTGCGTGATGAATTACCATTGTGGTTAATTTGATCTCAAAAGGTCTTTGAGAAATCATTAAACCACAAGGAGTTTGAGATCAAATAGAAAAGTTTAATTGTTGAGTCTTGAATGAAGATCGGTTTTGTAGATCTGTTTATCTTTTATAGTAGATAGTGGACTAATGATGGTATTGAGAACCTGAGGTTGAGTCTTGTTGATGTATTGTGAAATTATGGTTGTGGTCTTGTGGTCGATTCTCCTTCTTCCTTTCTGTCTTAACTTTGTCAAAAGCCCAAGTCGCTACCCATATTTTACAAAGTAAATAGCTACCCGTTTTTCAAAACAAGTCGCTACCCATTTCAAAACCAAGTCGCTACGACTTTTTCCAAACCAAGTCGCTACGACTTGTTAAAAAACAAGTCGCTAGGTCAAATGTTTTCAAGTCGCTAGCAAGATTTATGAGTCAAGTCGCTATTATTTTTGATAACAAGTCGCCACATCTTTTTGTGTCAAGTCGCTAATGATTCAATGTATCTGGACTGTTTAGTGACAACTACCGCTATAAAAAATGTGGAACAACTCGCTACTTGTTAGTAATACATCGACCGGATCTGATAGGAACAAGTCGCTAGCATGATTTTAGAAGTTTTTCGATGAGTTTTCTGACCCTAAAAACGTTCACCTTCATACAACCTTAAAAATGATGACTTATGCGTAAAAAAAAAACACTTGGTTTTGACCCATGTTTGACTAGTGTAATGACCATGATATTCATATTTTGGACAAAGCATATTTTGGACAGAGCGCATATAAAAGAACTTGGACAAAAAATGCATCTGGACACATGATTGAACCATAAGACCATAGACCAAAAAGAAGAATACCAAGACATGATAAACCGTTTACCCACAAACGATTCCCACCTAAAAGTGATGAAAAACGCTTTAGACAAGATTCAAACCACCAAAATAACCACAAAAGTCGCACTCAAAAAACATAACCGTATCAATAATCTCAAATATAAACCGCATCAAACCATGAAGAAAACCACGAGAATCAACACACACAACCAAACCTAGGCTCTGATGCCAATTGTAGGATCGATATATTTATTGTGTTTGATGATTTGGGTGGTCTTGGATGATCAAAATACATGTTTTCCATTAGAGAGAGAAGTAGAGAGTTGGGTGTTTTCTTGCTAGAGACTTGGTATACAAAAGTATGGAATGTTAGATTGAATGAAGCACCACCCCTTCCATGGATGGAAGGGGTATTTATAGTTACAACTTACTCGACCTCCTATCGGCCTGTGGATCAGGTATACACTGGGTAAAGACCCGTCCTTCCTCCACGGTGTTACACTACGCTAAACTAAACTAATAACTAACTAATAAACAAATAAATAACGTAATTAATGATATGTCTACGAGCTAACTTATGCTAGATAATATTTGGGGTGACCGACACTTTACTTATGGAATTTCCAATTCCTAACAATCGGTAATAAAGAATCTGGAGGAATTTGAAGTAGATATGCAATCCCTTACTAAAGAAGTCAAGATGGTTAAACACAAGTTTGATAAACCCATTGATGGGAGAGTATCAGATCTAGAAAAGGCAGTGAAGATGCTTGTCAAAGAATCCCGCAGAAAACAAGAAAAGAACAAAAAATTGGTTTGGAATATCAAGCGAGATTATGACAATGTGCCGAGAACACAAGCAGATGCTATAAGAAGACTTGAAAATCAAGTCGGAAAGCTCACAGAATCTATCAGAATGAGAGATGAAGGTGAATTACCTAGCATAACTGAACCAAATCCTCGATTTCTTGCTCATGCCTTTACAACCAGAAGTGGATTAAACTATAAGGAACCAGCCTACCCTTCAAACTCGAATGATCTGACTGAAGAAACGCCTCAAGACAACAACAAGGAAACCGAGGAGGTGATGAGTGTGTAAATACTCATCATTTTTGGTTAAATCTGAACTGCAAAACACTTAAAAATGCTCAGAAATGCATCAAAATACTGAAAATATCTCAAAATTGCATATTATATGTTTCAGATAAATGTTTTAAAATCGATGAAAAATGAGCTAAGTTTGCATAATTGGCAGTTTCAGTCCCCCAAGTTTCAAAAGTTGTCAAAAATAGTCCCTGAGCATTTATTTCAAAAGAAAAGTCACCAAAGGTCCTTTTAAAATAATAACTTGTCATAATTAGTCCTTTGGTGAAAAATGTCAAAAGTTTTGAGAAATTACAAGTTTGGTCCTTCAAGTTTCAAAATTGGCAAAAATAGTCCTTGGAAATTTAAAAATGTCTATTATGGTTCTTGCACTATTGAAACTTGTCATTTTTGGTGCCTTGGAACAACTTTGATAAAGTGGCAGAAGTAGTCCCTCAAGTCAGAAAATTGCATCTTTGGTCCTTGTTAATAATAAACAAAACACTTTGGACCTTGGCCCCTGTCAAAACAGCCTTTGGACCCCTGCCATATCTTATTGAACCCCCTGTCTTTGACCCCCCCTTTCATATATCAAACTCCCTGTTTGACTTATCCACTCCCGCCAAATCCAAAGTCCCCTTCTTCCACCCTCCTGTAAACACTCAACCTCACCCCTCTCCTCCACATCACATACTCCACACCATGTCCCCTCCACCTCACCAAACATCCAAAATGCATTAAATGATCCCTTCTCCCTTTCACTCAACCCCTCAACTGTTAAACCCAATTTGGCGCCAAAATGCATCAAACGGCCAATATGTCCTCAAATCATCCAATGGTCCAGAAGGCAAGTGGGATTTGCTCAGAGAGGTGAGAGAAGCTTTTTGGGTATAAATGAGAGACGAGAAGCAAGAAGAAAGGGAAGTAGTTAGTTTTTTTATTTTCATGTATGTCGTTTTACTTGTTTAAGTCTTAACTAAAGTTTTAAATTGTATTTTTAATCTTCTTTGTATCAAACTCAAGTCATTTTATCAGTGTAATCTCCTTTCTAGTATCAATTCAAAGTTTGATCCCAGTTTCATGATTTTAAGCTTCCTATCATAAAATTCAGTTCACATGTTATAGAATTCAAGCTTAAATTAGCTCTTTTATAATTAAAATAAGCTTATATAAGCTACTGATAGCTTTTGGTGAGCTTATGAATCATTTGCAAGAAATATTCACATCCGGTCAACAAAAGTCAAACTGAATTGAATCTTGGTTAAGCAGAGATGGAAATGGTTTGGGTTGATGCAGTGATGGATATGGGTTGATAATTGGTTTAGGACAGTGGTTCCCTGTGTTGTTTGGCAAGCCATTGTGGCTGGGACTTGTGTAAGTGTTTGAACATCATTTGGGACTGCCATTTTGGCATTGATAATTTAATAACTATTTGATAATTGTAGTATTGTTATTTTTATCATATAAGTAGTTTAAATCTGTTCTAGTTTAAATCATAGCTTGGATGTGTGGATTAGTGGTAGTTAAGTAGAAATCAGTCACAAAAATAGTGTTTGGATCAGTGGATTTATTTGAGTTTGAGCTCTTGTTTGTGCTTAATATATGTCTATGTAGTCTCAGTTAGATCTACTTAAACCATTTAAGTCATCTATTGTCAACAAAAGACACTCAAAGTCAAAATCAACCACTAACTGTCCTAATTTCATATCTGTCAAAAATTTGTAAAACCAAAAGTTTGCATTGTGTTCATAATTGATAGGAGTAGCTTAATCAAGTCTTATAATAGCTCAAAACATCATAATCAGTTGATAGATTAGCATCAAATCTCACCAAAGTCAAAGTTTCATTTCTGTCAAAAGTCAAAAATAGTTGAAAATCTCAGTTTGTACCCAACTTGGGTGATTTTTCATAGCTTCATTATTGGTTCAAATCCAAAGGAAACTTTGGACTTTAAAACTTAAGTTAGTCTAGTTTCTTAACATGATTTTTGTTAAATTTTAGTAATTTTGTACAAGCCTCAAAATAGCTTGTCAAGTTGAGCTTATCTCCCCTGTGCACACACTCAGTATATATTGAGTGTGCACAGGCTTTGTGCAGAGCTTGGCATAAGCTCATAAGAGCTTGTCCAGGGCTCACATTTGGTTTTTAAGTAGCTAGCCAGGTCAAATTTAGGTCCCAACATCTGTTTTTGAGTTTCATCTTATTGAGTAGCTTATTTTCAAGCTACAAAATAGCACCCCAAACCTGTTTGGTACTTGAGTCTTTAAAACATCAAATATGTGTAGCTTGTACTTTAGAAGTTTAGGCCAGTTGTATCTAGTTGATTTTGAGTAGTTGTAGCATATTATAGCTTCTTCTTTCAGTTTGGTAGCTTATTGTGCTCATTTGCTTAATTCAAGTGCTTATTTTTAAGCACTTTGCACCTAGTTTCATAATCCTACACATAAGCCACTGTTTTTATATTTTTCATAGAATCAAAATATTAATTTAGACTTTTCCTGAATTTTGCATATTTTTCTAGCTCTGTTTGATATTTTTCTCATTTAAAACAGCTTTTTAGGCAATTTTAATTAGCTTTTAATACAATTAAATCGAAAAGTGTCAAAAATAAGTTTTCATTTTTCCTAGGTTAAGATAAATATAAAAAGTCAAAAAAATATTTTTCCAGATTTTTCATAGTTTAATTTGTAATTTTTAGCAATTTAATTAGTTTTAAATAGTTTTTAATTCATAGAAAATAGAAAATAATCGAAAAAATACAAAGTTAGTTTTGAAAATTCTCTTTAGTTATTTTAGATTTTTCCAAGTCATAATTTCATTTTTCTAGCTTTATTTCTTATTTTCTTGTATTTTAGGGTATTATTAAATAGGTAAAAATAGTTTTTAATTAATAATAATTAAATAAATAGTTATAAAAATAATTTCCTTTTTCTGAAAATTTTCTCTTGTCATTAGGATTGTAAAAATGTCATTTTTATATTTTTAGGATTAATATTGTTTAAGGTTCACATTCTCTTTTGTACGTCACGTAATTTTTTAAGTTAAATTTTATAAAAGAAAATTCAAAAACATCATTTTGCAAATAGTGATAGCGTTTATTTAATATAGTTTATCTTTTTAATTTTCTTTAATTTGCATTTAAGCCCCTGTAGTTTATAAAACTTTTTCTTTAGGTTTAATCAATCATATCTCTTTTCCGCTCAAATCTCTCGACACTATTCGTTTGATTATTCTCGACAACCGTTGGGACATAACGACTGGGAAACACTAAACTCCTCGGACTTCATTGCATTTGGTTCCAGACTGTTTGAAGTTTGTTACGGTTGACCATTCACAAGTAGTCAGCTTGTGTGACAAAACTTGACCGTCTGGGAGCGAATCAGGAGGCTCAACCTACTGTCAAAAAAGTCCGTCCCTACATTCCACCAATTCCATTTCCGGGAAGAATTAAGAAGTAACAAGAACGAGTGCTATTTCAGAAATTCATTGAGAAATTACAACAACTCGGCATTAATATTCCTCTCGTTGAAGCCCTGGAGCAAATGCCGAAATATGCCAAATTCGTGAAGGATCTCCGTACCCATAGAAGACTTTCTGATCGGACGCAGATAACTTTAAATCAAAGATGCTATGCCACCCTTTTAAAAGATTTGCCTCTCAAAGAGGAAGATACAGGGAGTTTCACCTTACCTTGTACTATCGGGGGAATTTTGTTCAACAAGGCCCTTGCCGATCTTGGGGCAAGCATAAGTCTTATGCCATTTTGTCTCTATTCACGTATGGAATTGGGGGAAGAATGTGTATTGAGCTGGCTAATAAAACTACTCAATACCCTAAAGGAATTGCTGAAAATGTTCTTGTCAAGATGGATAAATTTGTCTTCCCGGTCGACTTCGTAGTCCTTGAGATGGAAGAGGATGATATCCCAATTTTGCTTGGAAGACCCTTTCTTGCAACTGCAGATGCTATGATTGATGTCTTTAACAAGAAGATTTCATTGGAGATTGGAAACAATAAGATTACCTTCGATCTTGAGAAGTAAATGAGATGCTATGCTTTTCAACGACACCGACAACCTTGATGATGTCGACCTTATCGGGTTAACGCACGCAAACATGCCCAGAATGCTTCTCCCCACCCTGAGGTCATTGAAATTCGAAGATAATGATGGGACATCTAGCGATGGAGAAAGCAAAACGGAGGAACTGGCCATGAACAATCAAACATTATGTTTAGCAAATACCCCGGAAGAAGTTGATACTACCCCAAAACTCAAGGAGCTCCCTCCTCATTTAGAATATGCATTCATCAATGGGGATTGTAATTTTCCTGTTGTAATTTCTTCTCTGTTATCTGACAAAGAAAAGGAGTCGTTACTACAGGTTTTAAGCAAGCACAAGGGAGCAATTGCGTGAAAAGTCTCTGACATAAAAGGAATTAACCCTTCATACCGCTCTCACAAGATACTTATGGAAGATGATTTTAAACCCGTAGTGCAGCCAAAAAGGAGACTAAACCCAAAAGTCTAAGACGTGATAAAAGACGAAATCATTAAGCTTCTGGATGCGGGTCTAATTTACGCTGTTTCTGATAGCCCTTGGGTTAGTCCTATTCATGTTGTGCCAAAGAAAGGAGGAATGACAGCGGTCACTGATTGTACAAAAAGATTCACATACCAGGCGGCAATGGTGATTGATGGAGTTAGGGTGATGGTGGTAATGCCGAGTGCAAGATAACCTGAAAATAAGAAATACCGAAGACACACGCAGTGATTACCCAGGGGTAGGACCCTGCGAACCACCTCCGGCGTGAGAGTAAGTATGAGTTATGGTTATTGATAAGGTTTTAAAATGTACCTTTTTGAGGGGTCATTTAAGCCCTTATTTGATCACTTTTGTATCCGTTATTACTTAATATCGTTCCTTTTCACTTTTAGGTATCTTGAAGGCAAAATGCTGGAATGACACTTATTCGGACGAAAGGCGCGAATATACGAAGAAAATGGCCAAAGTCAAGAATCGAGACACTCAGTCCGCTGGAACTGGGGGACGGCAAGCCAGTGTTATCTCTGACGCCTCGTCGATCACTTTTGTGACGCATCAGTAGCCAAATTGCTTATTTACAAGTGACGGTGTCATGTTTTAAAAGAGTAGGTCGTCGCAACTCAGACGGCCTAGATTTGATCCAGACGACGCCGAGATCGAAGGACGGCGTCACAAGCATAAGGTGACGCCGTCGCAAGACTAACGTGGCCAAGATGAAACCATAATAACGGCGACCCACGGCGCCACAAATAAAAAGGGTGACGCCGTCGCATATGTAATCTTCTATATAGAATCCGAATTTTTAGTTTTCAGGTAGTCTTTTGGAGTAAAAACCTAAACCAAACCAAGGCTGTCTTGTACAGGATTTTAGGGTTCCAAACCCTATCTTACATCAAGATAAGTGTTTTACTTCATTAATTTAATTATGTCTTCAATTACTTGTGTGTATGCTTGCATGCTCCCATGTCCGCTAATTTACTTTGTGTTTGCTTAGGAATATGAAACTTAATTATTGAATATTGATTGGTTGTCTCTTATCTTAATTGTTAATGATCTAGTAATGCGATAGGTCATCCGTTGTGTAGTTAATGCTTAATTAATCTTTGTGAACCTTAGTTTATAATACCTAGAGTTGTTGTAGGCTAAACCATCCGAAGAGTACCTTAGAGTTAAAGTTTATAAATCCTAGAGATTTTGTAGGCGATACCCTTTGGTAGTTTCAAACAGTTAGGATAAACGCATACCTACGACTCTTAGACACACAACGATTAAGAATAAGGACGGGACAATTCAACCATCAATAGGAGATAATTAAGGAGTAATACAACCTAAGTAAACACATCTTTAAATCATCATACGAGCACAAAATAATTAGACATAGACTACCCTCACCTTAGTTAATTAGATAATTAGATAGTATAAGTAATCGGTAGAAATACCAACCCCCAAATCCAAATCCCGAGATTCGTACCTTTCCATTTCCTAAAAAAACATAAAAAGATAAAAATTAATCTTCCTCAACCCCAACCTTAGCGTAGTAACTTCTCACTAGCATTCCTATTCCCCTAGAGAACGATATCAATTCCCGTGGCTTAACCTAATACTACACTACAATGATTAGGTTCACTGCCTAGGGTGTTGAAAAACTTGCTCGACGAAAAGGAAGTTCCTTTGACCCCGAACGACGCGTGTAGCGTTATCAAGTTTTTGGCGCCGCTCCCGGGGAATAGAATAGCTAGTTAGGAGTCCACCTCGTTTAGGTTTCTTTACTTGATTCCTATCAAGTAAATTTTTTCTCATTTTTAGCTTCCTTGTCGTCTATCCCCCTTCTTCGTGACCTTTGTTCGTAACCCCATCACTTTTCATCATGGAAGGTGATAACCAACCACTATTCATCAACCCACCACCAAATGACCCGCCAAGAGGCTGTACTCTTGGTGAATACTCGATACCAAGCCACCTAGGCTATAGGAACACCATTGAGCTTCCCGACCAAGCCCAAACTACGCCCTACGACCCACACACCATCCGGTTGGTGCAAAACGGATGTGCATTCCATGGACTTCGTTCCAAAGATCCTAATCAGCATCTTAAGGATTTCCTTAAAATTGTCGATTCCATCGCCTCGATGCTACTACTACTCGGAGACCACCCGCTGCTGCTCTTCCAATTCTCTCTACGAGACCAAGCTAGTAATTGGCTTGAGCGACTTCCCACGCTCCAACTCAAGTTGGGATGACCTCACCCTCGCTTCCTTGCTCAATTTTTCCCACCCGGGAGAACCACTAAGCTTAGGAATGATATCTTGATGTTCCAACAACGTCAAGGTGAATCTCTCTACGAAGCATGGACTAGATTCAAGGACTTACTTCATAAAGTCCCTCATCACGACATTGATCTTTGGCTCCAAGTCCAACTCTTCTATGATCATGTCAACTTCCCCACCAAGCGATCCATTGACCAAGCGGCCGGTGGAAAACTTAGTGATCTCACCGCGGAAGAATCATGGGGTATAATAGACGACCTTGCTCTCTATGACAACGAAAGTTGGAATGACCCCCGTGAGTTGCCTAAAACTGTTAAGGCAATCTCTTTGCCTCTCATTGACTCACAACCTTCCGACCGTAGGATGCTCGAACTTGAAGATCAAGTTAAATTCCTAATGAGCTCCTACGAAAATCCTAAGTCTTCACGCCATGTGAACAAAGTTTCTTCCTCGTGTGAGCCGTGTAGTGATCCTCATAACACGCGCACTTGCACCCAATTCCCCGAACAAGCTTCCGTTGACTATGCATCCTCGCGTATTAATGGAACGGGAGGAAGATTCCCTACAACACCCGGACCTAGGACTTTTAATGACGCCCGAGAAGCATGGAAGGGCAATCCCGACTTCTATTGGGGACAAACCAAAGAATTCACCTCCAATGATTTCTCATGGCCCCCATCTCACGGCCCTAACCAACAAAATATTGAAGGGATGTTGCAACACCTAGTCGCATCCCAAGAAGCTCAAATAGCTAAGCTCTCGGACCGTTTTAACCAACAACAAGCCGAGATGGATAGAAAAATAGATAACCTCTTGAAAGCCATGACCAATAGTGATAGGAAGGTTAATGCTATCTCAACTCCCGAACCTTCCGGTGTAGAGATTAAGGACCCAAGTAAGTTAGCTAAGCACTTTCAATTCGTCAATACCATCGCCTTAGTGAAACCTAATAGAACAAATGACGAAGCGGACCATGAAACTATACTTGAGGTTAGTGAAACACTGAGGAATGAAACAACCGAGGAAGTAGATGAAGTAGACAATGACTATTTCAATAAGTTTCCAACAGAAGAAGAGCTATCTCGCCACCCTCACTTAGTGCGTGACCTCCGTCACATGTATGTTAGGAGAAGCCCTAGGATCAAGTTTGGGAACCCTTGGAATCTTAACATACCATGTTGCATAGGACACCTTTTCGTGGCAAATGCCTACATTGACCGCAAGTCCCCAATAAACATAATGACTAGCACCTACTATAATTGGGTAATGAAGAAGCCTATCCCAACTAGGCAAGACCCCGATAATCCTAGGGTTAGGTGCAATTTTCTTGGTAGAATTAAGGGATTGCCCGTTTATGTAGGTAGTTTCACATTTCCTATAGACTTCATAATTGTGGATGATATTAGTACGGCCATAGATCCTAGCTTGTCCCACGTTATTCTAGGAAAGCCTTTCATAGAAAACACCGGGATGACTTATGATCCCTCATTAGGAATAGTGCGATTCAAGGATGAGACCGATGATGTAGCTTACAAAATGCCGTTTAAGATTGGGAAGTTTTCATCACTCTCCAATGATGAAAAGGAACTTAAACTATCAGTCTATTATAGGAATGAGGAGGATAAGGAGAAAGGAGTTGATTATGTAATGGCCAAGATTTTCGGATTCTATAAAGATTGCTTGAACCTAGGACCGGAATATAGAACCGATTAGGGGAGAGGACGACCTCTTAGAAAGGTGCATCATAGGGCACTTTTACAACATGGAATCCCCCAATAGAGACCGTCATGAGGAAGAAGGTGACGGTAATGAAGTCACCTGAGGGCACGACTACGAGTCTAGCTAAAAGACTCATAAATAAAGGAAAGCGCTTCGTGGGAGGCAACTCATGCTTAATTGTTTGCTTGTTTGTGTCATATATCTTTTATTGATTGTTTATTCTCATGTTTAAATTTGTAAAAATGCTTTATTTTGTTTTTAACCTCGTCTTAATTACATATAAAGGTATTTTACATAAAGGATAAGTGTAGGGAGGATTACACACGTTTTCAAAAGAAACGTAAACATGAGAATTTCAATTAATTAAAAGATATACATGTGTGTTTGTTCGAGTCAAATGCTTGTATCGAGTCATAATGGATGTTTTGCAGAAATTTTTCCAGATTCTAAAGATTTAAATTTTCCAGAATTTTTCCAGAAAATCGCACCGTTTTTGTCGATAACTTGACGGCGTCAGATCGCAACCTAACGGCGTTAGGAAGGAGCAAAACAATGATTACTTTCTCGTTTTCTAAGCTACTTATAATTTTTTGGAATTTTCCAGGTCTTAATTTTCCAGAAATTCTGTAAACATCCATTCCACAAGCATTATATCCTAGTTTAGTAGAGTCCTAAATATATTATTACCGCCTATTTTACGCGAAGGTTTCGTTTGTTTTCTTCAAGTGTGCAGGTTTAATTTATCAAGAAGAAGATACATAAGATGAGAAGGAGCTTTTCACGCAAACGTTCTTTTTGAAGAAAGATGTAACCACCACTTTACACGGATCCTACCGAGCTAATCAGGGAGTACTAGTTTCTTTCATCTTTATTACCTTCCATTATCATAACTTTGATACTTTCGGGGAACATTGGGGACAATGTTCAGTTTAAGTGTAGGGAGGGAAAATAAAACGGGAACTTTGAAACTATGCTTATCCTTGATTATTTGCTTTGTCCAATTGCATTTGTGTAATAAACCATGAGAAAATGTCGGTTAGGGTAATTTTGGCACCAAATTTAAAATTTTTCATGACATATAGGAGTGGGCCATTAGTCTTAATAAAGCGTCTCATGGATAGGAAGTTATATGACTAGCAAAAAACCCTTTACCACTTAAATTCCACCCAAAATGTGAGGATCGCCCTTAGATTAGTAGGAATTAAAGCATTCATCTTTAATGCTTAGTGTGTGAACCGGTAGTATAATAGATTCTAGAACTTGTTTTGTGATGCATTCCGAGATCGCTAGTAAGACTACACTTGTGTAGTTAGGAATAACTAAATGATAAGAGGCATTAGGATAACCCTTGTTTGATACCCGTAATATAATTACTTCTTCCACATCGGTTGAGTAATTCCCCCACACCTTTGCGTTGTACTCATCTTTAGTACACGATACCCTAGTTAACCCCTCAGAGCCTATCCTTTTCGCGGTTCTCGTGATGTTTCGGTTTTCCGGAATATCAATGAAGAGCATTGTTTACACCTCAACCACAAATGTACACCCAAATCGCCTTAGCCTACCTTGTATGCACTCACTTTTAGTGTATTATTGTTATCACCCTAAAAACCCTTAGTTCAATTATGTAGTTGCTTGCATAAGTTTCTAAGTCGAGTCATATCCTTTGTATACAGTTTTGGGACGATTAGGACTTATGGGAAAAGTTAAAGTTTATTAAATGACGGGAAGGGGACGTTAAATTCAAATTCCCTTTATTTGCGAAATATAGTACTCCAAGTGTTTTGATCTTTTCAATTCGGGTCAAATTAGTGTTAGAGTAATAAAAACTCAAGTGTAGGGATGTGCCTATGAATCCCCATCATTTTGATGTTATCGTAGAGGATGGTAGAGTAAAAGTGTATAAAAAAAAAGAAAAAGAAAAAAAATAGAGTGTTGAAAAAAAAATACATACGGGCTACCATCCTACATCTATCTTTAAATTATGTTTGTTCGTTTCAGTTATCTAGAGTCTAGAGTGTCGAGTCTTGGCTTAGCAACGCCATTCTTCGCATGCTTGTAACATAAAGATTTTTGACTTGCCACCACTAAATAGTCTATCCACCAAACCCTTTGTTTCCCTAACGCAAGCCTAACATTAAAACCCTTTAAAAGACCTCTTTGATAGTCTTTCCTAGGTGCTTACGCCAAAGCGATGAAGGTTTGATCTAGTCTCAAGCCTATGGTAATCTATGTACTAGGACCGGTTAATGAGTGTTTATCTTCCATTTCCAACTTGTTATATTTCATATACGCCCGAGAGATGTGAGTATCCAAACACCCCATGTGAGGTGCTAGTATGTAATTTCCGTGCTTGTTATGACTTTTGCGGGGCTTATATGTGTTGTGAATTGTTCTAAACCAATGCTTCATGACCCCTAACTTATAAATTAATTGGCTAAAAGCACATTTGCTTGAGGACAAGCAAATACCAAGTGTAGGGATATTTGATAAGGTTTTAAAATGTACCTTTTTGAGGGGTCATTTAAGCCCTTATTTGATCACTTTTGTATCCGTTATTACTTAATATCGTTCCTTTTCACTTTTTAGGTATCTTGAAGGCAAAATGCTGGAATGACACTTATTTGGACGAAAAGGCGCGAATATACGAAGAAAATGGCCAAGTCATAATCGAGACACTCAGCCGCTGGGAACTGAAGGGGACGGCGTCGTGTTATCGCGACGCGTCGTCGCATCACTTTTGTGACGGCTCAGTAGCCAAATTGCTTATTTACAAGTGACGGTGTCAGGTTTTAAAATAGTAGGTCGTCGCAACTCTCACGGCCTAGATTTGATCCGCGACGGACGTCGAGAGGACGAGGCGGCGTCACAAGCATAAGGTGACGCCGTCGCAAGACTAACGTGGCCAAGATGAAACACTAATAACGGCGACCGGCGGCATCACAAATCAAGGGTGGCCGCCGTCGCATATGTAATCTTATATATAGAATCCGAATTTTTAGTTTTCAGTGTGTAGTCTTTTGGAGTAAAAAACTAAACCGAACCAAGGCGTCTTGTACAAGATTTTAGGGTTCCAAACCCTATCTTACATCAAGATAAGTGTTTTACTTCATTAATTTAATTATGTCTTCAATTACTTGTGTGTATGCTTGCATGCTCCTCATGTCCGCTAATTTACTTGTGTGTTTGCTTAGGGAATATGAAACTTAATTATTGAATATTGATTGGTTGTCTCTTATCTTAATTGTTAATGATCTAGTAATGCGATAGGTCATCCGTTGTGTAGTTAATGCTTGATTAATCTTTGTGAACCTTAGTTTATAATACCTAGAGTTGTTGTAGGCTAAACCATCCGAAGAGTACCTTATAGTTAAAGTTTATAAATCCTAGAGATTTTGTAGGCGATACCCTTTGGTAGTTTCAAAGAGTTAGGGATAAACGCATACCCTACGACCTTAGACACACAACGCGATTAAGAATAAGGACGTGACAATTCAACCATCAATAGGAGATAATTAAGGAGTAATACAACCTAAGTAAACACATCTTTAAATCATCACACAAGCACACAATAATTAGACATAGACTACCCTCACCTTAGTTAATTAGATAATTAGATAGTAGAAGTAATCGGTAGAAATACCAACCCCCAAATCCAAATCCTGAGATTCGTACCTTTCCATTTCCAAAAAAACATAAAAAGATAAAAAATAATCTTCCTCAACCCCAACCTTAGCGTAGTAACTTCTCACTAGCATTCCTATTCCCCTAGAGAACGATATCAATTCCCGTGGCTTACCCTAATACTACACTACAACGATTAGGTTCATTGCCTAGGGTGTTGAAAAACTTGCTCGACGAAAAGGAAGTTCCTTTGACCACGAACGACGCGTGTTGCGTTATCAGTTATGTAAGTGTGTGTAAGCAAAGAGGTGATTCTTGAATGAACTTACCCTAATTCTCTGCCCGTCCAACCTATTTATAGTGGAAGAAATAGGGTTAGGGACACTTCTGCGTGAATGTCGGAGAACATGGGGGCGTCCCATGTTTGTGGGTAACCGCTAGGGCTTAGTGACCCACGTTCTCAAACTTGGAGGGAAGCCATGAAAGAGAGGAGATCGTGGGTTTGACAAGTCAAGAGACCTAAATTGGGCCTTTGTACAGAAGGGTTTCGACACATCTCGACAGAGGTGGCTCCGTACAGTGACGGAGGCCTTGATGGAGGCCAGGCTCCGAACCTCGACAGAGGTTAGAAACTATGAGTGCTTTGGGTGCGGTCAAGGCATAGACTTCTTCCTTTAGGAGGGTACATCATACCCTCTGTACAAATGGTAAGCTAAGTACCGAGTAACAGAACGCTTCGTTAGAGAGCGGAGGGTACGTCATCAAGCCCCCCAGTCTAATGTTATGCATGCGAAGAGTGCATGGCTTTAGACTTATCATTGCTTTGTTAAAAAGACTTGGTAATAATTTCTACTACTTTTGTTTTGTCAAATCAAATATAAAAGTATCTATAGTTGTTTTTAATAGTCCACATTTGACTCTACCGTGGTGGATACCCTGATTAAGCCCCCTAGTCTAATGTTATGACTTCGTAGGAGGCATGGGATTAGACTTAAGTAGTTCAGAAACCCTTTGTTATACAAGGAGCGTGTGTATTAGGTTTTGCCGTATAACTTTCGCTTTTAGTTATAAGCGAGTTTTATCGGAACCTATTTGTACATATGTTGTGTTGTCGAAAGGTACCAAGGTTTGTGTATAAACTTGGCTTTGTTTTATAATGCATGACATAATGGCATATTGTCGCACCTGTTAGGCTCTAGCAGGCTCCTGCACCTGATGCGAGGATGATGGGGTGTCCCACGATCCCTATCTTGCCGGGAAGGCCTTGATAAGGTTGTCAACGTGGGTTTGAATTGGTCTTATGAAACCTTTGCATTAATATCTTCGAAGAGCATACCTAGAACCTTCGATTGGCGACCCCCAACTGGTAACCATATCAAAGATGAATGGTTTTACGCCAAAGAAGATTTTTTGGAGGTTTGCCAAGTATTTCGGAATGTAGCTCCGAAGTGAGTATGAAGGGGAGACCTTCAAATTGAATGGAGGGTATATCATCAAGCCCCTCGGTTGAAAGTGATGCGTACACTTTGAATGTAATGCTTTTGACTTAAAAGAAATACTTCCTTGTGATAAATCGAACAAGGATTAATCTTTAAGTAATATAGACCTAGAAGGTCGTATATTTTGTATGTATACGAAGCTTATGGACTTCATTTAAGTAAAGTAGTAGTCCTTGGACAATTTACTATTCTGCGTGGTATGTGGCTTCCGCTAAAGACAATATTGAATGGGCTTCGGCCGTAAGATGCAGATACTAGGGTTAAGGCCCTAGTTTAAATGGAATCAAGTAGAGAAATATATGTCTCTTGTGCACTTCTCGTACGCCATTTTTCCGACGCTTAAATTTTACAACCTAAGGTGTAATAACCTCATTGTGTGTAAATTTCACCACCAAGAATATAATGACCAATTTTGATCATTGACAGAGGGTCGCGACCCACTCCATCTTTATCCTTTGGGTAACATAAGGCTTGGAATACCTTAAGACCACTTAGGAAAGTTAATGTGAAGTGTAATAGATGTTGTATATGTATTCAAGACTTATAGTTGTCTTGTTTCATCCCTTCGACATTGAAACTTATAAACGACTTGACTGAACAAATCTTTGTGTTTAAGAAACGAAGCAAGAGATTTGTGGGAAATATATTATGTCATTGAATTGGTAGAGAGGATTACATCATTTTGAAATGAACACTAAGACAACTACCAATAATGCTTGCTTTCCCATGAGAAGCTTTTAGTACATTGATTTTAAAAATAAAGTAAGTTTTACATCTATGAGGTTATGTAATTATACTTGCAGAGTCGATGCTCTATAATTGTGTCTACATAGACGCACATAAATCATGTGAACAGAGGCTATGCTCTGTAATCGTCTCGACAGAGACACCTATATATTATGTGAACAAAGTTGAAGCTCTGTAATCATGTCGAAGGAGACACCTATGAATCAGAGGTTATGCTATGTAGTTGTGTCGACAGAGGCTTATGTCAGCATATGTGATGCTCCGTAGTCATATCGACTGAGACTTATGTCAGCATATGTGATGCTCTAACAGAGGTTCTAGGAACGTAGGGTATCCTCTGTCAATGTTGTAGGATCTCTAATGATCATTATGTCATAAGCAAAGGCTCAATAAAAGATGGTTTATAGTGCTCTTAATAAACATCAAAAGTTTCATATGTAGATAATATGATTTGTAGCGAAACATAGGCAATATAGCGAATTAATTTCGTAGAAAACATACCAGATTGACAAAGTGTATCCTCCGTCATTAGTGTACGATCTCTTTTTACCTTGTGGTAAAAATTTTGCCAAGGAAGGTTCTGGCCCTTCTTCTTAGGAAACCCCATGACGAAGACTTCAACAGAGACTTCTTCTCAAAATAAACCCAAACAGAGGCTCCTACGAAGGTTATTGAACCTTCTATCCAAAACAGACCATAACAGAGGTTGCTACGAAAAATACAACGGAGGCTCCTACGAAGGTTGTTGAGTTTGAACCTTCTTCATAAAACGAACCCAAACAGAGGCTGCTACGGAGTCTGCAACGGAGGCTCTTACGAAGGTTGTTGAGTTTGAACCTTCTTCATAAAACGAACCCAAACAGAGGCGCTACGGAGTGCAGCGGAGGCTCCTACGAAGGTTGTTGAGTTTGAACCTTCTTCATAAAACGAACCCAAACAGAGGCTGCTACAGAGTCTGTAATGGAGGCTCCTACGAAGGTTGTTGAGTTTGAACCTTCTTCATAAAACGAACCCAAACAGAGGCTGCTACGGAGGCTCCTACGAAGGTTTTTGAGTTTGAACCTTCTTCATAAGACGAACCCAAACTGAGGCTGCTACGGAGTCTAAAATGGAGGATCCTACGAAGGTTGTTGAGTTTGAACCTTCTTCATAAAACGAACCCAAACAGAGGCTGCTACGGAGTCTGCATCGGAGGCTCTTATGAAGGCTATTGACTTTAAACCTTCTTCTCAAAATGAACCCGAACAGAGGCTCCTACGAACATAACAGAAGCCGTAACAGAGACTGCTCCGTTTAAACCCGACAGAGGCTGTTGAAATGGTAAACGTAAAGTTTGTGGTTGGTGGAAAATCTCGTGATTAGAGATAAAACTGGAGATTTCAGTGGTGCTACCATGTGGTAACAAGGATGTAAGGAATTACGGTTGAATTCGACCGTTATTTATGGAAAACGGTTATTTGACTCGAAAAACGGGACTTATTGTTGCGGGTCCCACGGATGGCGCCATTGATTGTACAAAAAGATGCACATACCAGGCCGTCAATGGTGATTGATGGAGTTAGGGTGACGGTGGTAATGTCGAGTGCAAGATAACCTGAAAATAAGAAATACGAAGACACTACGTTAAGTGATTACGCAGGGGTAGGACCCTGCGAACCACCTCCGGCGTGAGAGTAAGTATGAGTTATGGTTATGTAAGTGTGTATAAGTAAAGAGGTGAGTCTTGAATGAACTTACCCTAATTATCTGCCCGTCCAACCTATTTATAGTGGAAGAAATAGGGTTAGGGGCACTTCTGCGTGAATGTCGGAGAACATGGGGGCGTCCCATGTTTGTGGGTAACCGCTAGGGCTTAGTGACCCACGTTCTCAAACTTGGCGGGGAAGCCAGGAAAGAGAGGGAGATCGTGGGTTTGACCAAGTCAGGAGACCTAACTTGGGCCTTCGTACAGAAGGGTTTCGACACATCTCGACAGAGGTGGCTCCGTACAGTGACGGAGGCCTTGATGGAGGCCAGGCTCCGAACCTCGACAGAGGTTAGACACTATGAGTGCTTTGGGTGCATCATACCCTCTGTACAAATGGTAAGCTAAGTACCAGAGTAACGGTAACGCTCGTTAGCAGAGCGGAGGGTACGTCATCAGTCACTAATGAAGATAATGAGCTGATACCGACTAGAACGATCCTTGGTTGGAGGGTGTGCATCGACATGTGAAATTGAATGACGCAACACGAAAGGATCACTTCCTCCTTCCATTTATCGATCAGATGCTAGAGAGGCTCTCTGGACATGAGTATTACTGCTTTCTCGATGGATTCTCAGGATACTTTCAAATTCCTATTGCCCCTGAGGATCAAGAAAAGACTACTTTCACCTGCCCTTACGGAACATTCGCCTATCGAATGATGCCTTTTGGACTATGTAACGCTCCCGCCACATTCCAACGGTGCATGACTGCAATATTCTTGGATATGTGTCAAGATTTTATGGAAGTCTTCATGGACGACTTCTCGGTTTTTGGTAACTCTTTCTCATCTTGTCTTAATAATCTATAAAAAAATGCTTGCCAGGTGTGAAGAAACCAACCTTGTCCTTAACTGGGAGAAATGTCATTTTATGGTAAAAGAAGGAATTGTTTTGGGGCATAAGATTTCCCAAACAGGGATCGAAGTTGATAAAGCTAAGGTTGACGTTATTTCTCGACTGCCTTATCCTACCAACCTAAAAGGCATTAGAAGTTTTCTTGGGCATGCGGGATTTTATAGACGATTTATAAAAGATTTTTCCAAAACTTCCAAACCTATGACCCAACTCCTCATGAAAGATGCTAAATTTGATTTTAACGATGATTGCAAAAAAGCTTTTGATATTTTAAAAGAAAAACTGACTACTGCCCCTGTTATTATTGCTCATGATTGGGGAGTGATTTTGAACTTATGTGCGATGCTAGTGATTATGCTGTAGGTGCTGTTTTAGGACAGAGGGTGGATAAAAAACTTAAACCCATTTATTACGCTAGTAAAACCTTAAATGAGGCACAAGATCATTACACTACCACTAAAAAGGAACTCCTGGTTGTAGTCTATGCCTTTGAAAAATTCAGATCTTATTTAGTAATGTCAAAAACTATTGTCTACACTGACCATTCTGCTTTGAAGTACTTATTCAATAAACAGGATGCCAAACCAAGATTGATAAGATGGGTGCTACTGCTGCAAGAATTTAAAATTGAAATCAAGGATAAGAAAGGGGCTGAAAACTTAGCAGCTGATCACCTCTCACGATTAGAAAACCCAGAGCTTGAAGAACTTGACAAAGAAACTATTCGGGACTCCTTCCCTACGAGCATCTCATGGCAGTTAAAATTAAAGATTCCAGTTCCGAACCATGGTACGCAGATTTCGCTAATTACCTCGCGGCCAGAGTATTACCGAGCAACAAAACCTACGATCAAAAGAAAAATTTCTTCTCAGATCTTAAATATTACATCTGGGATGATCCGTTCCTTTTTAAATTATGCCCTGATGGCATTATTCGGAGATACGTATTTGGAAATGAGCAAAAACAGATTTTGGAACATTGTCACAACGGACCTGCAGGAGGACACTATGGGGCCGGCAATACTGCTCGGAAAGTTTATGAGGCCGGATTCTTTTGGCCTAGCATTTTCAAAGACGCTGCAAAACATGTTAGGGATTGTGACGCTTGTCAGAGGGCAGGGAACATCTCTTCTCGAAATCAAATGCCACTCAACAACATTATGGTATGTGAGGTTTTTGATGTTTGGGGGATCGATTTTATGGGACCTTTCACTCCATCAAAGAATAAAAGTTATATCCTTGTAGATGTCGATTACGTTTCAAAGTGGGTCGAAGCCGAAGCTCTGCAAACATGTGACGCTAGAAGTTTCATCCATTTTTTGAAAAGATTATTCTCCAGGTTTGGGATCCCTAAGACCATCATTAGTGATCGAGGGACACACTTTTGTAATGCTATTATAGAGAAAGTTCTCAATAGATATGGGGTACTCCACCGAATGTCTACACCTTATCACCCACAAACCAATGGGCAAACTGAAAACACCAACAGGGCACTCAAACGAATTCTAGAGAAATCAATCAGCAGTAACAGAAAAGATTGGTCCGACAAACTCGACGAAGCGTTATGGGAATTCAGAACAGCTTTAAAAACTCATGTAGGAAGCACCCCTTTTAAGATTGTTTACGGGAAAGCATGTCATCTTCCCGTAGAGTTGGAACATAAAGCATATTGGGCTCTCAAGAATGCTAATTTGGAGGCTGATATAATCAAGGAACACCGATTCCAAATAAACCGTTTAGCTGAGTCAAGAGACGAAGAATATGATCATGCCAAAGCATACAAAGACAGGACCAAAAGATGGCACGATAAGCGAATTAAAGATAAAAGATTTGAAGTAGGACAAGAGGTTCTCGTTTTTTACTCAAGACTCAAATTATTCCCAGGAAAAATGAGGTATCATTGGGTTGGCCCCTACACAGTAAGTAAGGTGTTTCCTTATGGGACTATTGAGGTTCATAACAAGGAAGGAGTATATTTCAAGGTAAATGGACACCGCGCTAAAATTTATTATGGGCAAGATGTTAGCAAGTTTTCGGGGAGATGAGTTCTTCGCACCTGCCTAGAGTCCCACGCCTCTGAGTCTAACTTAAAGACTCGTAAATAAAGAAAAGTTCTCTTTCGGGAGACAACCCGAATTACCCCTTTCTTTTGTTTTATTTCCATTTCTGTAGGGTTTTGTGTTTTCGAACCATTTTTGCAGGAAAGGAGGAAGTAATTGCTGCTGCAGTTTGCTGATCTGAACAGAGTTACGGCATAACTCATGTATTTGATTACGCCGTACCCAACCTTTTAGCAGCATAATTCTTGACGCATTACCAATTACGGCGTAATACCATCTCGGTGGTTACGCCGTAACCACTCGCTTTACAGCTTATGCCAGGTTTTGCCAGTTATGGCGTAACTCCCTCAAAAGAGTTACGACGTAACTTTCCTCTGCTTTAATTCTTTCATTTTAAAACACAATAACCTTGTATTAGTATTTTAAATGAACTTTGTGGGTGTGTTCCTTGTAAACCCTCACGAGACTTCACTCGTCCACTTGGGACACCAAGTGGTTTAAAAGGCTTGTTGCATACGCTAAATGCAACTGTGATTCCTACGAAAGTGAGTTAGGTTTGTTTTTGATTTTTCATTTTTCATGTTTTTTCTTTTAGAATTATGCTTGTCGGTAGTGTGATTTCAGAGATTGAAGTTTGTTCATGATGCTTATACGAAGGCACGTCTCTTGTTCGTGGGCCTTCTTTCTTTATGGAGCAAATTTCAGGGAAGTTCTCGCTCTAATTATACTTTTCTCTTCACCTTTATTTAATGCTTAGTACAAAAGGGACTTTTTACAATTCAAGTGGGGGGACGGAAGTAGAATTATCTCTTGAACATTATTTTGCCCTCATTTTTCTAGTTTATTTTGAAAAATTATGCCATTTTTAATTGTGACATGTTTTTCTTAACCTAACTAGAGTAGATTAGCCGAGCACATACAACCCTTGATATTATATGGTGAGATTAGCCTTATCCATTTCCAATATTCTACCCCAAATCCACCAAATTATGAGTGTGCCGGTAGCTTGTAAACTTTAGAACTTGGCCTTTGCATCATTTCGAGACCATAGACGAGGTATGTTGAGTTAGCTCGATGTATTTGGACTTTTCAGTTTTAGAAGGAAATATTATAGGATTATCACCCAAACAGCCTACCATTGTGTGTCTATCGATTAGTCACCTCGACTTTTCGACCCCTATGTGAAACCCTTTTGTTGCACTCACCTTTGGTGCAAGATACCCCTAGATACACCCTTATGAGCCATTCCTTTCATTTTGATAACCTGATATATTGTTTCGTTAAACCTATACACCTTAGCCTACCCTGTAGTCTTTATTTGTGATTGGGAAGTCATCATTTGCCTAAGTTCAAGGTTCGAGTGGAAAAGTTCGAAAATCACGCTTTCATCGACAACATTTCTGAAGATCATTGAAGACCCCCCGAATTCCCATTGTTCATCTAAAGTGGGGGATGTTTAGTATTTATTGTTATGTTGAAAAAAAAACTGTTATGTTATTGTAAAGTGCGATGTTATAAGCACTGTAGTATAAGCTTTATAGATTTAGTATCGAGGAGGCCACCTCGGTCACATTTAAAGATTGGAGTTGGTAGTTATGCCAGCAGTTAAAGGAAAGGGTAGTGTGCCCATCACGACGTCCTCTAATGACACATCTACCTTATATTTCATGATCCGGTTTCTTGACTTCAAAGCTTGAACTTTGGGCGGACGGTAAGTGGTGATGACTTGGTTATAGATTTAGACTAACTGCTTGTTTTTTGTTTTACACCAATTATATATCTCATGTCTTATCCTACCCTTTAGTCATGAAACGTGTCTAGGTGATGCAGCGAGCAATCTTTGGTGTCTTGGCCATGGATTTGGTCATGTATCATTGATTTTGTCCACTTCGCCGTGACATGTTAGTAATGACGAGTCACCCCTTAACCTTTGTCGCGTCTACCCATATTGCCTTCGAGAATTGTTTAGCCCTTAACTCTAGTGGTGGAGATTTGTGTAACCGCCAAGCTTATGATAGAATACATGCTATGACTGTGCGATTGAGTGATCACCCCGAAATTTACACTTAGAATAGTTGAGAGATTTGAGTGTTTTGTTCCCCTTTCGTGAGGTGTTCGGCTTTGTTTTATTCTAGCATAAGGGATTTGTAAACTCATATTTTCCAGGTTATGGGAGATATCTTTTTAGGAATCTTTCTAATAAGGTCTACTTGAGGGCAAGTAGATTTCAAGTGGGGGGGTATTTGATAACATCAAATAATCCTGAATATTAAGTGTCAATTTTCCCCGATAATGCTTGTAATTTATATCATTTATATGGATTTACGCTTTTTTTCCATTGTTTTCCACTTTTAGGTAAATTAAGAGCACTGGAGCTAAAGAGACGCGGAACTGGAGAAATATCTAAAGATTTTATCACAGTATGCTACTTTGAAGAAGTTACGGCGTAACTCATCTCTCACATTACGCCGTAACTATTGTGTGACTCAGAAAACCAACTTATCAGAAGGTTACGGCGTAACTCTTCCCAAAGGTTACAATGTAACTATATTAGGTCAAATGAGGTTCCACGCCGCTGATACTTACGCCGTAACTACTGCATCAACTACGACGTAACCGAGTTTATGGAAGACTACGGCGTAACCACTCATTAGGTTACGCTGTAACCAGCAGATCTAGTGCAAAATACGAGGAAATAGAAGGTTACGGCGTAACTCCTATATTGGTTACGCCGTAACCCAGATCTGGCCTATAAATACCCCACGAATTCCAGCATTTCTATTCATTCCATTCCACACACAACACTCAGAGAATGTGGGAAAAAGCTCAAGGCAAGTCTAGAGGAGCATACGAAGCTGTCTCCAAGGGAGAAATCACTCCCCTACGATAAGCATTAGCGTTTTGTATTTCTTTTACTTTCAATTCATGTATTTCGTACCTTTGAATATTGAATTGGTTTGCATGATTAATATGAGCGGCTAAGCACCTCTTGGTGCTGGCCTAGTTATGATTCCTTAATTGTTTTGTTTGCGTTTACTTTACTTCCGTACAATTATTTCTAAGTGTATGCATGCATAGTTTATTGGTAGCCACCCTTGGTTCGGTAGTTTTGAATGGCGGTAGAGGCCAATTGCCTAGGAGATATGACCAACTGACCCTAGGTGAGCGGACTGAGACGGGAAGGGTAAGATGTGACCAACTGACGACCCTTTATACTTGTGCGATTTGACCAACTGATCACCTATCGTTTAGATGAACTTAAGAATTAGGGGGTGCGTGTCTAAGTTCCTAACGGCCGGGCATTCACTATTATAAATCTAGCATGTAGTGGTACTTAATGACTTGACTTAGGGGACCAGGAACAACAAGACTTATGAGGGGACACCTGACTTCTCCTGTGGTGGCATCTTTGCTGATAGGTTAGGGCTAATTGACCAAATGTTGTCCTCTCGACTTTGACCCCACCTGAAGTAATTGGAAGTAAGTAGACGTAGACATAACTAGCTAGGAGGATTAACTAGGTTAGCACCACTCTCCTCTACTGATTTCCCTTTATCCTTTATTTGCTTTTGTTTGCTTTATTCTGCTTTAGTAGTTTAATTAATTAAATCCCTATCGAAACCATTATTAATCTGTGACACCTAGACTTAGTAATAATCCAACACACATAGCTCTTGGGATGACCTCGGCTTTACCGATTACTACACTACACGCGACCAGGTACACTGCCCATTAGTGCACTAGGGTAGACCATAGGTATAACGAGACATTATAAATATTAAAACCTGGTCAGTAAAACCTGCATCAAGTTTGTTGAGGAGGGATTCTAGCATTTGGACTTCTTACGGGAGATGACTCGGTAGAAGATATCTCATGAACCATATGAGCATTCTTTTTGGATGAACCTTTGGTTGAAGAGTTCTTGTTAGATGCTTAGTCATAGTGAAAGAGAGGATGTACTAGATGTTTTAGCCACTGATTTTTGGATTGTGGTTTGAATGGTGGTTTAAACTCATAAAAATACATTGTTTATAAAGGATGAAGTTGAGTTAATGAATTAAATTCTTGACCACTAAGAATTTTGGCATGCACTAAGGTCAACTATAGTGTTGTTCTATTCTAGGGAGTCATTTAATGGCAAGTAAAAGTGTTTAGACTACCAAAGAGAGTTTGAATTAGAAGAGAAAACTGATCATAAGCTGTTCTGGAGACCCGGATCCCACGGTTCCCTATCATTAGGGATCCGTCTAGTTATAAACTAGGGATCCGTCTATCAGACAGTAAAATGGTGGAGTGTTTATGTTCTTTTAGGGTCTAGTACCTATAAATATTGAGTATTTGGGTTCCCTAAGATGTCTTAAATGGTATGGGACTTAAATGTCCAACCATAAGGAGTGAGGATACCTAATGATAGTTTTTGGTAAGAAAGTGGACTTTTTGATAGTGCAACTAAGTATTTAAGGATGACACTAATGATTTAAGGATGACAAATGAAGACAATTGATCCTAGAGATCATATGGTGGCTTAAGAAAAATTTGGAAAATTCCTAAAAAATAAAAAGAAATGAAAAACTAGTTTTAAGCCTATTTTGAGGTAAAGATGACTAAAATCACTTTGTCAAAATTTAGAGAAATAACAAACTAAGTGTTTTGAGATGTGAGGAACAATGTGTGAGAATTGGATCGGAAATATGGTGAGTTTTGGTGAAGTAATAAATCAAAAATACCTTGAATGTGATCCTATGTTAGCTATGAGTGAGTATGAAACCTACTGATCTTGAGGAAGACTAAAGAGATCCTAAAATATCATATTTAGCTAGTATGATAAGGTCTAGAGGATTGGATTGAAGTGAAAGGGTAAAAATTCCATGTCTGTTTACTCAGATCCCACGGTTCCCTCATATGAGGGATCCGACTAGTTATAGCTCAGGGATCCGGCTACTGCTGACCAGTAGCTTCCCAGCAAATGTGCAAAATTTGAACTTCATAGCAAATACTCACCCTAATCATTTCTACATTCAATAATCAAATATGCAAGCAATAAATATTACGCATAGTAAGTAATGGTGACTAGAAGGTAAGCAAAATGAGCGGGACCCACTTCTTGATTGTAATCAAGGCGTCGTAAAATTCTCATTTTTGGGTTGCCTAGGTTAGAATGTTTTAGTTCATTTCATGCCATCTACCTAGAGCTAAGTCCTAAGCTACAGAATATTGTTTAAGTTGTTTTACAGACCATTATTCAAATTTCAAGGTCAACGACCTTACCTTTCCTCACACTCAAACTCCTACTCCATCGCCTTTACTCTTCACTCTTCAACCCTTCACCCATACTTCTTTTTCTTCATGAGGAAGTTAGCAAAACATTTGAACATCCCCTTTGTTTGTTGAAATTCTTGTGATGGGCTCGGGATGTCTGGCAGTTGGTCAATGTATGCTAAGGGGTCAAGTTGAACGTTGCCAATGGGTTTGCTTCCTTCTCCCTCTCTTTCATTTGATGAGTTCGTTGGTGGGTGAGGTCTCTTGCCTTCAACCATAATTCTTGTAGTCTTCTCATTAGACAAGGGCACCATGACCTTGTTGCAAAAGGTGTGGTCATCGGAGTAGGGAGATGGATCTAGAGCAAAGACGAAATTGGCTAGGCGAGTTAAGAGCATGGCATAGGGGAGCACCATCTTGTCCGTCCTTTTCACACATGCCATCCGTTTGACCATGTAATAGGCGAGATTGAAATGAGTCCCTGTAACAAGGCAATAAATCATGTAGCTTAGGCAAGCGTTGGGATGATCCTTATTTCCCACCAAACAAAGGATGTTCTCCCTTAGCACTAGTTCCCATTTTTTGTATAAAGGGAACATCTCCGAAAGCTCTATTTGAAAGGGATCTCTATAGATGACCTTGGACTTCCTAGTGACTCGTGACGGAGAGGCTCTTTCCATGAAGACAAGATCTCTTACCGTAGCCGGTTCTGGGAGGGGTGTGAAATATAACTCGTGATGATCAACCATGTCATGAAGATCGACCAATGACCATTCATTCGAGTACATGCATACTCCTCGAAAAGGCACACGAAGTATCCTAGCAAACTCTTCAAGGGTGAAGGTAAATTCGTGCTCATTGATGACAAAATAGATCGAAATGGTTCCATCTTCATTTATAATGATTCTCATGCTCTTGTAGAACTCTAAGACAAACACCGGACATATTTGTTCATTGATTCTTAAGAGACATTGGAAGTTGATTCCCGCAAAGACTTGGGGAATGTCTGTGTTGTTGATGAATGAGGGTTCAACTACACGCCCTTCGTGGAATAACCTATTTTCCAACAATTTGAAGGCTTTTCAGTCGTCTGGGTTCAAGCCATCCTTTCTATGATACATGGGAATGTAATGTGCTGTGTCTTGGTAATCTTGTTGTCTATTGCTAGGCATGATTGGTCCTAAACATCAAAACCACAATGTGGTGTTAATTGTGTGAATAATATCCTAATGAGGTTCATCACAATTTTGCTCAATACATCTTCATTGAATTCAAAAATGAGTTTTTAATTTGTATTAACAATGTTGATTCTTTGATCTAGTTTATCTTAGAAAACAATGTGATACCAAATTGTGATAAACTCACTTGAACCAAAGTTCTCAAGATGAAAATTGTACTCCTAGGAATTAAAGAATGGAAATAACAATGTAGTGAAGATTATACTTACACAAGTGATTGTTTCCTTTGAAAAGATGATGAATGAACTCCTGTGAACAGTAAATTAGGTTTTATATTCGTGAGTTGGGAGAGTAAAGTGAGGAATAAAACTCCACAGTGATCATCTATCACTTGTTCTGTCTTCTGATGTGCCAGTTCCCACGAATCCCTTGAATGAGGGATCCAGCTAGTTCAAACTCAAGGATCCGGCATATCAGCAGTTAACAGTTTAAGTGAACTTTGATAATTTTGATATGGGAGTTCTAATTCTTGGCTAGAGTTGGTGTATTTGCTCTAAAACTTATGGTTTGGATTTTTGACGAGTTTTACTAGTCCTATTTGACGAGGTTCCCTTTTTATGAATAAATCATAATTTTTTGGGAAATTTTAAGAATTGTGATAAAATACTATTTTATCATGATATGAGGAGTTTCACATGGACACTATTGACATAGATGAAGTGTCAACAACCTTATGTGAAAAATGATGACCAAGGCTCTCGAATAGCCAAGATATCATTATCACTAGTTTGTAGTTTTGTCTATAGAGATCAACGAAGAATAATATTCTTGATGATGGGTTCAATATATATAACAATTTTAGTGATTTTTAAGTAAACGTATTGAGTCTACTAATCTTTAAATGTTTATACGAAATGATATTATTAAGTAAGCTAGAAAATATACGTTAATAATTTATTTGTAAGTAAGTTATTAAAGAGCATACCTTTGCTATATATATTCTTTTTAATAAAAATAAATATCGATGCAAAATTGTTCATGATCTTCTAGGATGCCCAAATCCTTTGCTATATATATTCTTTTTAAGAAAAAGAAATATTGAAGCGTAATTCTTTATGATCTTCTAGGAAGCCCAAATACTAGTATGGAGAATTCTCAACAAGGAAAATATTAGAAAGATCTATCATTATCCAACATTATAAAATATGATGATTTTTAAAAACGTGACCTTTTGTTTTTAAGAAATTTCCTTCTTTGTAGTTTTCAATCATACACCGATCGTATCAAGTTTTAAAAGTACAATATACTCTTAAGAAACTTGGTAACGAAGCTCTGGTACTGATGCAGGTTTTACTGGCCAGGTTTTAATATTTATATTGTCTCATTATACCTATGGTCTACCCTAATGCACTAACGGGCAGTGTAGCCGGTCGTGTGTAGTGTAGTAATTTGGTAAAACCGAGGTCGTCCCAAGAGCTATGTGTGCGGATTTTAACTAATTCTAGGTGTCACAGATTTTAATTGCTTTTGAGATTGAAATGATTAATTAATAACTAAAGACAAGAAAATAAAAGAAAGCAAATAAAGACGAGGGTTGTGATCAATAGAGGAGAAGTGTGCTAACCTAGTTACTCATCCTATCAAGTTAAGTTCACGTTTAATTACTTCCAATTGCTTCAAGTGGGGGTTTAAGTCGCTAGGACAACATTTGGTCAGTTCGTCCTAACCTATCAGCAAAGGTTTCCATCGGAGATCAATAGGTGACCCCTTGAAAGTCCAGTTGTTTTTAGTCCCTTAAGCCAAGTTGTTAAGTTCTGCTACATGCAAGATTCATAACAATGAGTGCCCGGGCGCTAGCATCTTAAACACTCATCCCTAACTTCTTAAGTTCATCCAAACGGTAGGTGATCAGTTGGTCAAATCGTACAAGCGAAGAAGGGTCGTCAGTTGGTCAATTCTTACCCTTCCCACTCAGTCTACCTACTTAGGGTCAGTTGGTCATATCTCCTAAGTAACTAGCCACTACCGCCATTCAAAACTACCGAAACAAGGGTAGCTACCAACAAACTATGCATGCATACACTAGAAACAATTATACGGAAGCAATGTAAACACAAATAAAACAATTAAGGAATCATAACTAGGCTAGCACCAGAGGTGCTTAGCCACTCATATTAACTAAAACAATCGATTCAATGTTTAACATATCAAAATACATGAATTAAAAGTAAAGAAATGATAAATTGCTAATGCTTATCGTAGGGGAGTGATTTCTCCCTTGAAGATGGCTCCGTATGCTCTTTAAGATCTGCCTTCAACCTTCTACCCACGTTCTCTGAATTGGTGTGTGAAGTGAATGATTAGAAATGATGGAATTTGGGCGGTATTTATAGGCCAGATCTGGTTACGGCGTAACTTAAGTTGAGAGTTATGCCGTAACATCAAATTCTTCGTATTTTGCTCTAGAAAAGTTGGTTACGGCGTAACATCATGAATGAGTTACGCCGTATCTTCAATAAATCGTGGTTACGCCGTAATTGTGGAATGAGTTACGGCGTAGCTTGCAGCGGCACGGAACATCATTTGACCTAGTTAGTTACGACGTAATCCTAGGAGGGAGTTATGCCGTAATCTTCAGTTTAGTTGGTTTTCTGAGCCACGCTTATGTTACGGCGTAATGTGAGAGGAGAGTTATGCCGTAACATCTTCAAAATGAGCATACTATCATATATCATCAATAAACTCTCCAAATCCGCGTCTCATTAGCTCCAATGCTCGTAATTTACCTGAAAGTGAAATATAGAGGAAAACAAACGTAAATCCATATAAATGACATAAAATACGAGCATTATCGGGGGAAATTGACACTTAATATTCAGGACTATTTGATGTTATCAAATATCCCCCCACTTGAACTCTACTTGCCCTCAAGTAGACCTTATTAGATAGATTTCTAAAAAGATATCTCCCATTACCTGGAAAATATAAGTTTACAAATCCCTTATGCTAGAATAAAACAAAGCCGAACACCTCACGAAATGAGAACTAAATACTCAAATCTCTCAACTATTCTAAGTGTCAATTTTGGGGTGATCACTCAACGCACAGTCATAGCATGTATTATATCATAAGCTTGGCGGTCACACAAATCTCCATCACTAGAGTTAAGGTCTAAACAATTCTCGAAGGCTATATGGGTAGACATGACAAAGGTTAAGGGTGAGTTGTCATTACTAACATGTCACGGCGAAGTGGAAAAAATCAATGATATATGACCAAATCCATGGCCAAGACACCAAAGATTGCTCGCTGCATCACCTAGACATGCTTCATGACTAAAGGGTAGGATAAGACATGGGATAAAATTGGTGTAAAATAAATCAAGCAAATAGTCTAAATCTATAACCAAGTCATCACCACTTACCGTTCGTCCAAAGTTCAAGTTTCGAAGTTAAGAAACCGGATCATGATAATACCAGATAGATGTGCCATTAGAGGACGTCATGATGGGCACATTACCAACTCCATTCTTCAAATGTGACCGAGGTGGCCTCCTCGATACTAAATCTATAGTAAGCTCATAACATAGTGCTTATAACTTCGCACTTTACAATCAAATAACTATAACTTTTTTTTTCCGAATCACAACGTCATTTTTTTAATCATAAGAACTAAACATAACACCCCCCCACTTGAGATAAACAATATGAGAATTTGGGGGGTCTTCAATGATCTTTAAGAATATGTCGTCGACGAAAGCGTGATTCCCGAACCTTTCCACTTGAACCTTGAACTTAGGCAAACAATGACTTCCCAATTACAAATAAAGACTACAGGGTAGGCTAAGGTGTAAGGGTGTAACGAAGCAATATGTTGGGTGAACAAAATGAAAGGAATGGCTCAGATGGGTGTATCTAGGGGTATCTTGCACTAAAGGTGAGTGCAACAAAGGGTTTAACATGGGGGTCGAGAAGTCGAGGTGACTAATCGATAGACACATGATGTGTTATTTCATCCTGCTTTTAATATTTATAAAACTTGAATAATTAGGATAGACACATACTAACGGTCATAGTACCCGATCAGATGTAGTAAAGCCTTAGGTAAATCCGAGTTTCGTCCCAAGAGAGCTGTGACCTTGAAAGAACTAAGATGATTAGATAAAACATAGATAATACATGGGTAGACAAAACTGATATAATCCTTAGGTGTGCAATTATTTTACAGACACCTGAAATTTAGGTAAAAGAGAAAGATAAACGAAGTTTAATAAAGAAAACAAATATGAATTGAATCCCTATACCAAGATTCAATATAGTGGTTAATTATCACTGGACTCCTTTGGTCGATTTGTCATGGCCTATGGTTCTTAGATTCCTCACCAAGATGAACAGGTCACCCGGGATCATTCGGCAACCTAATAGCAGTCATTAAGCACCATACCTACTAGATCTAGACGGTGGGAACCCGACCGTTAGGAACTTAGATTCCCCCTAACCTCTTAAGTACCTCCACTTGATAAGTGATCCTTTGGGCGATTCGCACACGAAGAGTGGTCGTATTATGGCCAATTCCTCCCACACTTCGCTATCTATCAGACTGGGGTCAGTTGGTCATATCTCCCAGCCTTTTAGATACTACCAAGCTTATAATACTACCAGGGCTAGAGATATATGAAAAGACTAGCAAATGTCTATAAAGAATTATAGAGAATAACAATAACATAAATGCAAACTTTAATTAATATCGTGAATTCATAATATAAGATCTAGAAAAATATAAAAAGAATCCAAACTTGAATACAAAGAGAATCGTAGACGAGAACTTCATTATTCATGCTCCTAAACCATGCTTCTTCTTTTGTGTTTTGATCTCCCCAAACCCTAGAAGGTTTGGGAAAGGAGAGATATCCAATACTGATAAAATCATCGACTATATATAGGCTTCAAAATAGTTACGGCGTAACCTTATAGATAGTTACGCCGTAACTTCCTTTAATCTTCAGTGCTTATCCATTGGCTACGGCGTAACTAAATTTGGTGTTACGTCGTAACTGCTATAATCCAGTGTAAATATTTGTTACGGTGTAGCCTAAGCTGATAGCTACGTCGTAGTCTTTGTAAACAGTGGTTTCGGCGTAACCTACTCTGAGGGTTACGCCGGAGTCTTCGAAATCTCTAGTTGCGTCGTAACTTCATCACTTGGTTACGCCGTAATTACGAGAAAGTTGAATCAATAGTTCTTGAAAACGTCCAGTTGCAGTTTCCTTACTTTGAATGCGTCCTGAAATGAAATAACAAGGAATAAGGATGTTTTCACTAATAATATATTCAGAATGTGATGATAAAGGGGGAAATTAATGCTTAGAAACTCAGGACTATTTGATGTTATCAAATATCCCCCCACTTAAACTCTACTTGCCCTCAAGTAGACTAATTTAGCTTGCAAAAGATACATCCATGACGAATGCGCAATTATGAATTCCATGCTAGAATATTAATAAGAACCGAACACCTCACGAAATAGGAACGAAAACACTCTCACTCATCCTATTCTAAGTGTTAATTTTGGGGTGATCACTCAATTTCACGGACATAGTAAGTATTCTATCATAAGCTTGGCAATTACACACAACTCCACCACTAGAGCTAAGGTTAAGACAAATTTTAGAAAGCAATGTTGGGTTGAGTTTCAAAGGCTTAAGGGGTGGTGTCATTACTAACGTGTCACGGCGAAGTGGATAAAATCACTGATACATGACCAAATCCATGGCCAAGACATCAAGGATTGCTCGCTGCATCACCTAGACACGCTTCACGACAAAAAGGGTAAGGATAGGCATGGGATAATTAATGGGTGAAAAGGAAAAAGAAAACAAATAGTTTTAGCTTAAAACCGAGTTGCCATCATCCAACCAATAATTCAAGGTTCGTCTCCATATGGTCAGTACATGCCTCCGGAATCCTCCAAAATTATTCTTGAACTTATTATTCCAACCTTTGAACGTGATCGAGAAGATTGTTCTCAATTCCAATTCATGTAGTGCTTATACGTTTTCGCACTATAAACAATCATGCTACAAATTTTTTAATTTTAATTTTTTTTTACATAAATGCGATATCCTTGAGATATAATGATATATTTCCCCCCACTTGAACTGAGCATAAGGTGATTACTTGGGGTCTTCAGAGATCTTTAGCGAGTTGTAGATGATGATATACGCTACTTTATTTGAACCTCAAACTAGGGTGAACAATGGCTTCTAGGTAAAAAGGTAAAACTACACGGTAGGCTAAGGTGTAAGGTTGTAACGAAAATAAGGGTTATGAAATGAAAGGATAGGTTCAAAAGGGTGTTACTAGGGGTATCTTGCACTAAAGATGAGTGCAAAAAATAGGGTTAACACGGGGGTCGAAAAGCCAATGCGACTAATCGATAAACGCACACAAGTGAACACATATAGGCAATTTGGGGTGAAATCCGAAAATATTTACTTTTTTCAAATTGCCTTTTCCAAATGCACCAAGCTAACTTGATACACTACTCGTCTATGGTCTCGAAGTGATGTAAAAGCCAAGTTCTAAAGTTTACAATACTATCGGCACACTCAATTTATGGTAGATTTGGGCAAAATGGGGGAAACGGAAAGGCTAAATCTCACCAATGGCAATAAGGGTTAAAGTGTGCTCGGCTTTTATGTGATTCTAATTTGGTTAAAAACATGACAAATTATTTTCAAATAAGCTTAAAATTTTTAAAACCAACTAGAAAATTAGGGCAAGTAAGCTAAGTAATCATACACTTCATTTCTATTCCTATCCCCCCGCTTGAAGTGTACAAAGACCATTTGTACAAAGAAAAAGGAAAAATAAGATAGAAATGAAAAATAATCAAGAAAGAAATAAACTCCCCTCTCGAATGGTTGCTCAAGATGTCTCACTAAAGGTTGAAGGTGGGTCATGGGGTGGCTAATGTGTGTTGAATCTGGAATTGGCCTTAACTAATTGTGTTGCTTCCAAGATTCCCTACTGCAGCAGGGGTTACGCCGTAACTGTGTCACAGAATCAAAACCTGCACAGCATACCAGGAAAATTCTGTACCCGACGGGTACAATTAACAATAGAACAAGCAAATATCCACATAGTTAAGTTATTACAGACTTGAATTTCAAATAGTTTTAAAATTGTTTCAAATTGTTTCATCAAATGCGGAAATCACTCGTCCCCGGTGAGATCATGATCCATGGAGTGGAATTAAGAAGGATCAAATGGAGTGCTTGCGGTGCTACCAAGAGTGGCGCCGGGATGCATGTAGGCTACTCCTCCTTGAACTCCAAGATTTGGGATATTGGGTTGGTATACGTACTCTGGACCTTCCCACTTGGGGTGACTCAAGTGCATATGTTGCAGCATCTGGCTTGTCCGATCCGTATTCCAACGGAAGAAATCCTGCTGGGCTTGGTTCACCTGATCCAAAGTACCTGAAAAACCTTCAAACTGGTTACTAAGAGCATAAAGACCCACTTCGAGGGTTTCGATCTCCCCGCTAAAATGGGTCGACATTCCCTCGAGCCTCTCATCAATAATATGCAACCTCTCCCCAATATTCACATGTGCCCTTCTACGTCCCCTGGGCACCTGCTCCTCGGCTTCTCCCTCAGCATCACCACCTGCACCACTGGCCTCCCCTTCTTTTCTTCTAGGGGCAGTCCCAGCTAGCTGAATCGCACCATAAACATCTTGGATGCAAATCCCAAACTCCACTAGCTTAGGAAGGCCAATCAAATAAGTATCCCTACCAATGGTCAATCGGGCCAAAGCTTCATCGGTCATGAGATCAAAACTCCTAGCCAATCTCCCGATGAAATGTGCCCCCTGCAAAGGACTCCTACCAGAAAACCCCTTAGCACCCACAGCCATAAACTTAGCCAAATAATAAGGAACATCAATGTTGTTCCCTCCTTCCATTCCCTGCATCAGATAAAGATCATCCATGGTCATCTTCTCCTTGGCTGAGTGCCTTGCTCAGATAGAGCAAGCAATTAGGCGGTGCACAAGTCGCCGAATGGGGCTCCTCACCATAACATACGACGGAGGGCTCCTTGGATTATACCCCCTGAGACAGCGATCTGATCAAAATAAGCAGCAAGGTCCTGATTCTCGTCCCTTCTTCTCCAGCATGTGTTATAGAACCGCTTAAAAGCCTCAGTCTCCATTTCCTCCTCCGTGTACAAACCCATACGCATAGTAAACTCCCTAAGAGTCAATCTCCTCCAAACGCCCCCAAGCTGGAAAAACATAGAATCTACTTCATCATCATCAACCTCAGTCTTAAACTCCACACTAGCAAGGAATTCACGAACGTACTCCGGAATGACAGGCTCCGTGATACGAAATAACCTCAACCAAGTAGTACATGTGAAATCCCCAGCAGTACATGTGAACTTGATTTTGCAAAACTTTCTCAATCTCCTACCAGCTTTACCATTTGCCAAAGTACCAAATGCCTCAAAGTTAAGAACCTCGGGCTGACTGATATCCTTTGCCATCAATTTCTCATATTCCTCCACGCACAGTTGCCTAATACCAGCATTAGGGTGTGTCAAAAACCTAGGCCAATTCGTGGGATTGTTTGCACCTGAAAATAAGACAAGAAACAGTAAGTGCAGACCTTACTGATGTCAAGTTACGGCGTAACCAGCATAAGAGTTACGCCGTAATTAGAAAATTTCAATGGCTACGGCGTAGTTAAGACAAACAGCTACGCCGTAATTACAGTTATATTGGTTACGGCGTAACGGAATCCCCAATTACGCCGTAGCTTCCCCAGATAATAAGCAACACAGATGTCATGATTACGTTATAGATTACGCCGGAACCAACAATTTTTATCAAGAGGTGAAAATTTTAATATATTTATAACCTAATAGTGCTGAGGGACCAACCTAATTTTAATAAAGCCAAAACACCCAAATCAACCCGTAGTAATAGGACACGAATCAAAATAGCAAGGGGAAATTATCAAAACTATCAATTAATCATTCCAACATAAAAAATTAATTCGAATGGGCAAGAACCCTAAAATAAATAAAACCCTAATTGAAATAATCAAAAAAAAAAAAAAAAAAAAAATAGTAGTGATAGATCTTACCAGCCATGATGAATGATTAGATGAAGTGATTACAAAGAAAAATTTTCAGAGAGAAAATTTTACTGTTTGTGAGGGCGGTAAAAATATGTGTAAAACCTAGTTTTATCCCGTAAGTTTTTTATATCACTTCGAAAGTTATGGCGTAATTCGAAATTATAGTTACGCCGTAACTAATATTTTTAAAATAAAAATAGGCTGTGAAAGGGATACGTCGTAATCCAAAATAAGGGTTACGCCATAATTAATTTTAGTCAAAGGTTAGATTTTTATATAAAAATCTGATTATATAGTGGTTACGTCGTAACTTTTAATAAAGAGGTTACGTCGTAACTAGATAGTCAAAAAGATTTTAATAAATTGTAATAAGGTTACGTCGTAACTAGATGAAATAGTTACGCCGTAACTAATAGCGTCAGAATTCTAATTATGTAATATTGTAATAGGAGAGATTAAAAAACGTACCTTACGGGAGTGCTCAAATCTCTTAATGAGGTAAATATGAAATACCTTAGATCTTTTCATTAACTGCTCCCCGGCATCGGCGCCAAAAAGCTGATGTGCTATTTCATCATGCTTTTAATATTTATAAAACTTGAATAACTTAGGATAAACACATACTAACGGGCAGAGTACCCGATTAGATGTAGTAAAGCCTTAGGTAAATCCAAGTATCGTCCCAAGAGAGCTGTGACCTTGAAAGAACTAAGATGATTAGATAAAACATAGATAATACATGGGTAGACAAAACTGATATAATCCTTAGGTGTGCAATTATTTTACAGACACCTGAAATTTAGGTAAAAGAGAAAGATAAACGAAGCTTAATAAAGAAAACAAATATGAATTGAATCCCTATACCAAGATTCAGTATAGTGGTTAATTATCACCAGACTCCTTTGGTCGATTTGTCATGGCCTATGGTTCTTAGATTCCTCACCAAGATGAACAGGTCACCCGGGATCATTCGGCAACCTAATTGCAGTCATTAAGCACCATACCTACTAGATCTAGACGGTGGGAACCCGGCCGTTAGGAACTTAGATTCCCCCTAACCTCTTAAGTACCTCCACTTGATAAGTGATCCTTTGGTCGATTCGCACACGAAGAGTGGTCGTATTATGGCCAATTTCTCCCATACTTCGCTATCTATCAGATTGGGGTCAGTTGGTCATATCTCCCAGCCTTTTAGATACTACCAAGCTTATAATACTACCAAGGCTAGCGATCTATGAAAAGACTAGCAAATGTCTATAAAGAATTATAGAGAATGACAATAACATAAATGCAAACTTTAATTAATATCATGAATTCATAATATAAGATCTAGAAAAATATAAAAAGAATCCAAACTCGAATACAAAGAGAATCGTAGATGAGAACTTCGTTATTCATGCTCCTAAACCATGCTTCTTCTTCTGTGTTTTGATCTCCCCAAACCCTAGAAGGTTTGGGAAAGGAGAGATATCCAATACTGATGAAATCATCGACTATATATAGGCTTCAAAATAGTTACGGCGTAACCTTATAGATAGTTACGCCGTAACTTCCTTTAATCTTCAGTGCTTATCCATTGGCTACGGCGTAACTAAATTTGGTGTTACGCCGTAGCTGCTATAATCCAGTGTAAATATTTGTTACGGCGTAGCCTAAGCTGATAGCTACACCGTAGTCTTTGTAAACAGTGATTACGGCGTAACCTACTCTGAGGGTTACGCCGGAGTCTTCGAAATCTCTAGTTGCGTCGTAACTTCATCACTTGGTTACGCCGTAATTACGAGAAAGTTGAATCAATAGTTCTTGAAAATGTCCAGTTGCAGTTTCCTTACTTTGAATGCGTCCTGAAATGAAATAACAAGGAATAAGGATGTTTTCACTAATAATATATTCATAATGTGATGATAAAGGTGGAAATTAATGCTTAGAAACTCAGGACTATTTGATGTTATCAACACACAATGATAGGCTATTTGGGTGATAATACTATAATACTGCCTTCTTAAACTGAAAAGTCCAAATACATCGAGCTAACTCAACATACCTCGTCTATGGTCTCGAAATGATGCAAATGCCAAGTTCTAAAGTTTACAAGCTACCGGGGCACTCATAATTTGGTGGATTTTGGGTAAAAATTTAGAAATGGATAAGGCTAATCTCACCATATAATCAAGGGTTATAATGTGCTCGGCTAAGGTCTAATCTAGTTAGGTTAAGAAAAACATGTCAAAATTTTAAAAATGACATAATTTTTCAAGATAAACTAGAAAAACGAGGGCAAAATAAAGTTCAAGAGACAATTCTACTCCCGCCCCCACTTGAAATGTACAAAGTCCCTTTTGTTAAGCGTTAAATAAAGGTGAAGAGAAAAGTAGAATTAGAGCGAGAACTTCCCTGAAATTTTCTCCAAAAAGAAAGAAGGCCCACGAAAAGAATCGTGCCTTCGCATAAGCATCCACGAGCAAACTTCAATCACTGAAATCACACTACCCGACAAGCATAATTCTAAAAAAGAAAAAGAAAAATGAAAAAGAAACCTAACTCACTTTCGTAGGAATCACGGTTTCATTTAACGTATGCAACAAGCCTTTTAAACCAGTTGGTGTCCCAAGTGGACGAGTGTAGTCTCGTGAGGGCTTACAGGCAACATACCACAAAGTTCATTTAAAAACTAATACAATGTTATTGTGTTTAAAAGGAAAGAAGTGTTACAGAGGATAGTTACGTCATAACTCTTATAAGGAGTTATGCCGTAATTAATTGCAAAACCTGGCAGACGCTACAGAAGTGTAGCTACGGCGTAACCATTGCATGGGATTACGCCGTAATTGGCAATGCTCTAAGAAGAACTGCTGCAAAAAGTATGTTACGGCGTAACCATAAGAATGAGTTACGCCGTAACTGTGGACAGATCAGGTCCCCATTCAGCATGCCGCAACAACTTTTCTCCGTTTTCCTTCAAAAATGGTTAAAAGCACAAAACCCAACAGAAATGAAAATAAAACAAATGAAAGAGATAATTCGGGTTGTCTCCCTAAAGAGCACTTTTCTTTATTTATGAGTCTTTAAGTTAGACTCAAAGCATCGGGGCTTTATGGTGACCTTTGGACTTGGCCAACTTCCTCCGTTACTTGGCGGAAATCATTCATCCATTTGACAAAAAGTCTTTTTTTGGTTGTGTTGGCGATGCTACATGTACCAAATTTTTGCGAGAGCCACTCATTGAATGATAAACATGACTTTCCTTAGTCGTCGTCTTCAATTATAGGATCAATCGTAGCACCTATGTTTGATTTTTCATCATTGGTCATTTTATCAATGAGGTGATATTCATTGTAATCGCGTTTTAACTGTTTCATTAATCTCGTATTGATGTTCGAGTCTCCAAATCTTACCTTGTACCAATCTTCAAAGGATAAATTTCCGAAATTTCATGTCGTGTCTCTCAATCTCGTGAGGGCACGTCCATTCTTCCACCTTTGTGTTTCCACCTTTCATTGATCCGTCATGCTCCGTCATTATAGGGATGCAGTAATGCTTGTTAGGGTCCGGAGTTTCCTTAATGCCCCCAATCGGGATAATCTTTTCCTGTTCCTATTCACAACTATCAAAATCTTGCCTACAATTGTTAGCTCTTAAGTTACAACATAAAGGTGGGTCGAGCGACGGAACATTGACAACATCAACCTTTTTTGAAAATTCCAATCTGGGATTCAATTGTTCCTTCATGCTGAAAGTAATTCATTCCCCTTCAGTTCCCAAAGAAATTTGTTTTTCAAAGACCTTTATATGTGCTCGACAAGTGGCCAGAAAAGGCCTTCCAACAATTAAGTTGTAAGTCTCCCGTTTGCCCATGTCAATAACCACAAAATCAGTAGGAAAAAGGAATTTACCAATTTTAAAGAGAACATTGTTAACCACTCCCCTAGGTACAGCTTTAGATGAATCAGCCATTTCAATCATCATTGTTGTTTCTTTTAAATTGGTAAGTTTTATTTTATCAAACAATGAAGTAGAAATAAGGTTTACCCCAGCCCCTAAATCAGCTAAAGCGGGAATTTTAAGATTACCGATAATGCATGGTAGAAGAAAACTTTCTTGATAGAGTTCCTTCTTAGGAAGTTGGCTTGGCAGGTCCTCGTCGTCTTCAGATTTGTCATCTTCTTTTAAGTAGTTAATCCCGCAAAGATCATTAGTGATAGAAGAGGTGCACTGTTCTTCCTTCGGTTTATCTTGTGAAAATATGGCTTTGCATGCAATGGCTTTGTCATTACTGGTTTCTAGATTTTTAGCTAATTGCCCAATTTGGGTTTCGAGGTTTTTAATTGCGGCATCTTGGTTCCTCAAGTTCATGTTGGTGTCTTCTTTTACCTTAACCATCCGTTCTTTGAGTCTATCACTTTTCTTTGTAGATTCTTCGATATGTTTATGCATTATTTCTTCAAGGCTTGGTCTAGGAGGATTATTGTTGATTCTAGTATAGAATCCTGGGGATTTTCTAGATATCTGGCCCCGTTACCATTGTATCCGTTGAAGGGACTTCCACTTCCATATTTTACTTCTTCAATCCTTTTGACTTCCTCCTTAGACGGGCACTCCTTGGTAGGGAGAGTGCCATTGTGTTCGTTTCGTCCAACTTGTATGAAATGCACATTTTCCTTGAGCTTTTTCATGTCTCTTCCAAGACTCTCTAATTTGTTATTTATTGCTGCAAGGCCTTCCACATTTCCACTCTTACTTTGATTGCTCCCCCCATTGTGCCACTTGTGAGAGTGGTCAGCCATCTTTTGAATAGTTTCTAGAGCCATTGTTGAAGTCATTCCAGGTATTGGTCCTTGAGAATCGATCATTTGCCTTGAGGAGATGTTTAGACCCATGTAAAAGACGTTCACCTTTTGCTGGATGTTAAGGTCGTGAGTAGGGCACTTGTATAATAATTCGTTGTATCTTTCCCATGCTTGGTACAACGTTTCATCACCCTCCTGCTTGAAGTTATGGATTTATTCTAATTGCTTTGCAGTCCTAGATGGAGGACAGTACCTTTGAATGAAATATTTTTTTAGGAGTGGCCAGGTGTTAACTGTCCCGGCAGGTAATCGATCAACCCATCTTTTAGCAGCTCCAGTGAGAGAAATAGGGAACATACGTAACATTAAAGCATCGTTTGAGACTCTTGGAATTTTGAATAGGCTGACAATGTATTCCACGTTGTCCACATGTTCGTGATCATCATCGGTAATGCTTCCAGAGAAAGGGTTTACACGCAACTCCCTCATAAATTGAGGTTTGATCTCGAATTGAGTATCTTCGGCGATGGCCGGCCTAACGATCCCCGGTCCTTGTTCTTCTCTTGTCAACGCCAAATATTCCTCAAGAGTGAGGTCATCAATGTTGACAACTTCCATGGTACCTGAAACTTGAAAAGAGATCGTGAGAAATTGAGAAAAATTAAAACAAAACAGAAATGAAAGACTTAATGAAAATCCTAATATAAATCCCCGGCAGCGGCGCCAAAAACTTGATGCAAGTTTTACTAACCAGGTTTTAATATTTATATTGTCTCGTTATACCTATGGTCTACCCTAATGCACTAACAGGTAGTGTACCCGGTCGTGTGTAGTGTAGTAATTCGGTAAAACCGAGGTCGTCCCAAGAGCTATGTGTGCGGATTTTAACTAAGTCTAGGTGTCACAGATTTTAATTGGTTTTGAGATCGAAATGATTAATTAATAACTAAAGACAAGAAAATAAAAGAAAGAAAATAAAGGCGAGGTTGTGATCAATAGAGGAGAAGTGTGCTAACCTAGTTACTCATCCTATCAAGTTAAGTTCACGTTTAATTACTTCCGATTGCTTCAAGTGTGGGTTTAAGTCGCTAAGACAGCATTTGGTCAGTTCGTCCTAACCTATCAGCAAAGGTTTCCACCAGAGATCAATAGGTGACCCCTTGAAAGTCCAGTTGTTTTTAGTCCCCTAAGCCAAGTCGTTAAGTTCCGCTACATGCAAGATTCATAATACTCATCCCTAACTTCTTAAGTTCATCCAAACGGTAGGTGATCAGTTGGTCAAATCGCACAAGCGATGAAGGGTCATCAGTTGGTCAATTCTTACCCTTCTCACTCAGTCTACCTACTTAGGGTCAGTTGGTCATATCTCCTAAGTAACTAGCCACTACCGCCATTCAAAACTACCGAAACAAGGGTAGCTACCAACAAACTATGCATGCATACACTAGAAACAATTGTACGGAAGCAATGTAAACATAAACAAAATAATTAAGGAATCATAACTAGGCTAGAACCAGAGGTGCTTAGCCGCTCATATTAACTAAATTAATCGATTCAATGTTTAACATATCGAAATACATGAATTGAAAGTAAAGAAATGATAAATTGCTAATGCTTATCGTAGGGGAGTGATTTCTCCCTTGGAGATGGCTCCGTATGCTCCTCAAGATCTGCCTTCAACCTTCTACCCACGTTCTCTGAATTGGTGTGTGAAGTGAATGATTAGAAATGCTGGAATTTGGGCGGTATTTATAGGCCAGATCTGGTTACGGCGTAACTTAAGTTGAGAGTTACGCCGTAACATCCAATTCTTCGTATTTTGCTCTGGAAAAGCTGGTTACGGCGTAACATCATGAATGAGTTACGCCGTATCTTCAATAAATCGTGGTTACACCGTAATTGTGGAATGAGTTACGGCGTAGCTTGCAGCGGCGCGGAACATCATTTGACCTAATTAGTTACGACGTAATCCTAGGAGGGAGTTACGCCGTAATCTTCAGTTTAGTTGGTTTTCTGAGCCACGCTTCTGTTACGGCGTAATGTGAGAGGAGAGTTACGCCGTAACATCTTCAAAATGGGCATACTATCATATATCATCAATAAACTCTCCAAATCCGCGTCTCATTAGCTCCAATGCTCGTAATTTACCTGAAAGTGAAATATAGATGAAAACAAGCGTAAATCCATATAAATGATATAAAATACGAGCATTATCGGGGGAAATTGACACTTAATATTCAGGACTATTAGATGATATCAGGTACCAATTGTGAAAAACCAGAAGGGGGGTTGAATAGTTTTACCGATTAAAACTTCGTTTTAAACTATTTAGATCGACTTATGTCAATCTAATAAATGTGTGTGTTGGATGTTGATAGATAAGCATATAAATAAGAAATGCAAAGATAAAGAGTAAGAAACACAAAACCACGACACCAGTATTTATAGTGGTTCGGCTACAAGGACACCTTCCTTGCCCTACTCCACTCCCCGAGTCACCTACTTGAGAGTTCGTAATCACTACACAACACAAGCTCCTTGTGGCGGAGAAGCCTTCACAACGTCGTCTACTCTTTATCCGGTACAAGGCTAGACACCGGGTTCTTCCACGAGGTAGAACCAAACCTATCACAACGTCGCCTACACTTTATCCGGTAAAAGGCTAGATACCGAGTTCCATTACTAAGGTGGAACTACTACCCAACACTACACAACACCTATCCCAAAGGAGATACACTCCTTATTACAACATCATCAAGGATATCAATATCCTTGGACACAACCTATCTATGTTATACATCGATGCACCACATCGATTGTACACCCTTGGCACCTTTCACTAATGCCCTTGACACGATCTTTTGGCACCTTTCACTAATGCCTTCACCACGGACCTTTGGCACCCTTCACTAATGCCTTAGACACGGACCTTCGGCACCTTTCACTAATGCCTTCGACTTGACCCTTTTGGCATCTTTCACTAATGCCTTCAACACAACACTTCTAGAGAGGAAGAAAGAACTATCAACAAGAGAACTTCAGTAGTCTTGATGATGACGAAGCTTGGCAACTCATGGACTTGAGCTTGCTCGACTTCAAGAGGTGGTGATCTCGCCTTTAAGAGGAACCTAGAGAATCACACAAACACAAAAATACATAGAAACATCCTTTGGATCTGAGGTTAGAGAGCTTACAATACTAAGAGAAAGTATGTGTGGAAATGGCACCTTACAATGAAGAAATGGCTCACTATTTATAGACAAAAACAACTACTGTCCCCCGGATCCCATGGATCCCTTGCTTGAGGGACCCGTCCAGTGTATTCCTGGGGATCCGCCAGACGCTCCTCCTATTTGGGTTATGGGTCATGGGTTATGGACTTTGGGTTATGGGTATCCAAATAAATACAATGTATCTAGACATTGGATCATGGGTATGGGTCATGGACCATAGATAATACCCAACATGACTTCATGCATGATGTCATGCAATGGGTCATGGGTTATGGATCAAGCTCCATGGGTATGGGTCATGGACTTTGGGTTTTACCTAACTCCATTCAATGTATCTAGTCAATGGGTCAAATACTTAGATTTCTACCCATTACAATATATATACTAAGTATATATAAGTACATGTAAATACTAGTTGTTATACATATGCATTTCTATAAAATGTAAATGCTATTACTTGTTTAGTGTTTTATATGAAAATGTAGGTGTGTTAGTAAACTATTGGCTCAAACTATTTACGTATTTTATTTGTTTCCTTAAAATGATTTTACGTTTGTTATCGATAAAACATTAGAAGATCGTAAAATATAAGTAAACGTTTTTACGGCTTATTTGTAATAACAGATTCTTTAATTGTTTAAAAATCTCTAAATGTTCTCACATATGCATCATGTCATACATATGCAAGTAAAAATCAAAAGAATTTGGCATAACCAAGAACTAAACAAATTATGTCTTACGTTTACGATTATTGTCCAACTACGAACGAAAATTTTAAGTAAAAAAACAGGTTGGCTTTTATAACAACTGAGTAGGATATTTGTAATAGGCATGCCTCATAAGTTTAGCTAGGAACGAATACACAGTTGGTATAAATTTACAGTATATTTATAAGCACCTTAGCAGTTACATTGACAAGCTTGCCCTTTTAGTGTTTTTAAGCGAACTCCAGTAAATGATTAGCATAGTATGTGCTAGAAGTGGCGACGTCGGATAGCTTTTGTCAATTCTTAACGTTTTCTGCCATTTTTGACGGTTGACAACAACTTTCGATTTTGATAGTGTTGATAGGAAGTGCGTGTGTCCGTGTTTTAAATTAAATACAAGAGGAAAAGAAAAGCAGGATTTGAACATTTTGCGGGGTTGTACTTGGTTAATGTTTCGGCGTCAAAATAGAGTAGAATTTGTAGCTTCAATAATTTACAATCTAATAGGGTATTTACAATTTAATAGGGTGGCAATTGAGTGGTGTTAGTGTTGACCTATTCGCGTTTGTGGGTTGACGGTTATAATAACCTCTACCCAAACACGACTTATTTATTAATCGTATCAAAAAACGCAACCATAACCTAGACCTGCATAACACGTGTAACATGTTTGTGACTCGTTTAACCTGTTTAAGTAAATAGGTCAAGCGATGAATAAGATTGGTGGTTTGCTGATTTAACTAGTTTAAATGCAAAAATAATATAAGAATCTGAAAATTATAGAAATAACATACAAATAACTATAAGAGAATTTCAATGATATATGAGTTATAATCGTAATTTACTAAAGTACGTAACAAAGTACATTTAATCCAAATCCAACATAAAATTCAAGTTATATATATTTTATTTTTAGATGTCTATATACTTAAATGTGTTCACGGGTTGACTTGTTTAATACTTACTCAACCCACACACGACCCGTTTATTAAACATGTTAAAATTTAGACGGGCTGACTTGTTTTTTTCTTACCTAAACATTTTTATCCTCAAACCAAACCTGTTTAATTTCATGTCAGGTTCATATCATTTATCAGGTCGTATAAAAAATTGTCACCCCTATAGAGAAATAGATATACCAAAATGATTGTTTTAAATCTAAAATTCTAAACAAAGTTTGACTACTCTATGCTAAATTATTCTTCTTTCTTTCCATTCTGTATTTTTGTATAAGAAAAGTTGTTATTTGGTTTTTCTATTGTTGAGTGTAGAAATATTTTAGGATTTTTAAAATATTCGTCGTTTGTCATATTTATATTAGGGGTAATTATGCAAATACACCTTTTGTTCAAGGTGTCAACACTTTCTAGAAAAAAAGTTTGGGTATCTTCAAAATATATCTTGAGACTTGCGATTTTTCTACTTTTAATCTAAGCTTGACAAGTGTCCCTCGTAATTTGTGTACCCAATTATTGTTTCTACTTTTACCAGCTATGATAGTACAGCGACCGAATCTTAGCGACTTTTTTAAGAATCTTGCGAATTTTTTTTTGTCCTTTAGTAAAAAAAGTCAAAGTTACTAAAATATTTTTTTATACTTTTAGCTCATTCCCAATGCTGAGCGACTTAAGCGAAATAATATTAGCGACTTTTTTTACTTTATACTTTTGTACCTTTTAGTATCTTTTTTACACTTTTCAAAATTATAATTTTAACTAAATTGTCTATTATACCCTTGTCTCTTCCATTTCCACCAATTATTCTTTCCTCCCATTGTTAAAATAATTAAGTGGTACACCAGCCAACTTGTAATTGATAATCATGAAAAGATATTGCTCTCAAACACTTCCTATTTTTGCTAAAAATTTCACTCGTTCTTCACACGGCAATCAATCGTATTTTTTGTTCCAAACCTTATCCACACTTGGATCTTCATCGGTCAAAGGTTATTATACATTTCTTTCTTTCTTATTACATTTTTCATGAATGTTTCCAAGATTCTTTCTGTGTCATGAAAAATTCTTGATTTTTAAGGTGATAATGTCAAGATTTCCTATTATTAATTAAATATGATAAACATTTGACCTTGATCATCCTATGTTTAGGCTTGTATATTGGTTTTCTTATATTTTAGTAATTTAAGGTGTAAATGTTATGGAAGTTTTAATCTTTTTTGGTTTTATGATTTTGTTTATGCTTTTTGGGTTTCATTTGATTCCAATTCACTGTACAGTCAATAATCAATCAAATTGAAGTTTGTGTTGTAGTGGTTAATGGATGAATGCATAACTCGGCCTCATGGAAACGGCAAGCTAGCAGTGGTACCCGATACCACTAGCAGTGGATTCGAGAAGCCTAGCAGTGGAAACGAATTAAAACTAGCAGTGGTTTCGAGAAGCCTAGCAGATACAAATGAAGCTGTGCACTTGATTTACCTCTCACAGTTGAGAATGGAATTAAGAACGGTGACTCATGTTGAATTGGCCATTGTCTTCACCAAAGTAGCACCTGTTGGATTCAAATAAAACATTAATGTTTGATGAAACTGAATACAAATGATAGCTGTAAACTTGATCTATGTGTCTCAGTTGAGTACGTAAATTAGAACGTCGGCACATGTTAGACTTGGCCATTGTCTTAAGGATAGATTATCACCCGCCAAGATTGCACATGTTAGACTTGGCCATTGTCTTAGACCAGATTATCACCGCCAATATTCGAACAAAATGCTACTCACCTGACACCGATATATACGGAGTTTGGATATTGGTTTTCAAGAACACAAATAAATGACATGTTCGTCTAATCATTGCAACTTCTGTTCTGATACAATGTTGCAACATAGTATGTCTAAATTGCAAGTGTTACAAGTACATTCACTGATTCATGCAACATAGGAATACATTATCCAACACAAGACACTGGCATTTGTTAACATGACTCGATATGCCACACTTAGTTTCCGGACTATGCCCAGAGAGCTAATTTATGACAAGTTATCAGATCAAGGGGCATTTCACACAGTAGAACCCAATGGACCGTTAAGTCCTTGGATTGTTTCACGGGGTCCCGGTGCCATCAGATTTAACCCCCATATGTTCCTTCTCCAGGCCTTCAAAGCCTATGGTGCAGGTCTCAGAAAGCTTCTGTAATTTAACAAATTGGATGGGACAGTCAACAATTTGCCACACTGAACAATATGATTATTGTTGACAACATTGAACAATATGATTGAACTGGACTGTTCCCCGATACTAATGTTTGAACATTCCAGTAACGACATGTTTATCTGCATAAGATGTTATTTTTTATTCTTTTAATCTTCGCGAGCTGCTAAAAGATATGTACATCTATCCAGCGTTATTTTATAACAAATTGTACTAAAAATGACAAGTTATATCGGCTAAACTTGAACTTAATGAACACTATCTCCTTTTGAACGTGTGAGTATTTACTCTTACAAAGTAGTCAAGACTTGAGGGCAAAGTAGTAGGAGAAAAAAGCTAACGGGTATGCATAAGCAATGATCGACTAGCAAAAGTTGGTCTTTTGTTTGACGGTAGAACGCGGGATATGCCAACAAACATTTATCTCGCCCATCTTTCAAAGCTTCGCAAGAAGGAACTACACCAATAGTTTCAAATGTCAAGAAGCGTTGCATTGCTTATCCGCAAAGACTATCTGTACACACTTTGAGGACAGTTGAATCCATGAAGGTTTTTACACCCTTCAGATTTAAACCAATGTAGTTAATTAGGTTGTAGTAAATTTTTTTGAAAGTAACACTAAATAACAAATTCATTCATTATAGACACTTCATAAGATTTCTTATACTTATAGATATCAACATCTCTTACTTTTGGTAAGAAGTTTAGAAAAGGATATATATATTGCTTATAAATATATGCCAGGGTAATTAAACATCCACTAGTAAGTACTGGAAACCAATTTCATAATGTTACAAGACAAATTTTTGACATGACAGTACGTCCTAAATTTGTATGGCACTAAGGAGTTCCCTTCCAAAATCTTATTGACCAGTCAGTACCACATGATGCAAATGTTGCCTCTGTAGGTGAGTGCTCGAGCCACCTGGGTGCATTGACATGATTAGATGGCCATCTTGCTACTTTTTCTGAAGTAAGAGCATCCCAGATGACAATCTGTGTACAACAATTGTAAGGTAATATCAGTTAGAAACATTAGAACAAATAATATCATTAAATACAACCACACAAATGGGAAGCTACACTTGACCTCATTGCTAGGTTCATCGATGCATATTACAAATTATTCTGTATCATTGAAAACAACCTGCATAGCATAACAAATAAAGTGTCATCATTATAACAACTAAAGTTTCATTATTGATTAGCTGATTAAAGTTTTACGATCGCTACAAACAAATAACATTTCTTGCAAAAGAAGGATAAGTTTGGATAAATCATAAAAATATAAAATGCAGATAAAATGACCATTCCTTGATGCTTTAGGTCCGAAATCACTAAGTCTTGCAATATGTGGTGTTCTTATGGTTCCATTTTAAATTTGCATGTTTGTGTCTAACAAAAAGCCAAATATGATAGTTCAAACATTAATCCGGTAATAATTAACATACCTGGGAACGCAATTGTGTGTGTGTGGCTCCAAGATAATGCTTGACCAATCTTCCGGTTCCAACTTCCCATAGCTTCACATCAGAATCCTTCCCACACGAAAGAACGTATCTAATCAAAGAAAAAAGGTTCTGATTGTCTTTCTTTAATACATTTGTGCCATTATTTGTCATCCTAGTCATGTATTTGACAACACAGACGATATACAGAATGTCGTTTGACTCGTATAATTTTTGAGATCATAAAACGTTTGGAGAAAGGAAGTGCTGGTGGGGGGTCAATCTAACCAACGTTTGCCCCCTCTAATATAGTGTTGAACATCGATAATTTTGTTTAAATAGTTTTACCTAACTACCATCATTTTAAAGCCTTGACTGAAGATGCAAGTATATGGTTAATCGCATATGACAAAAACTGAAACATGAATAGCAGAGGTAAACCGTGTGCACCTTTGATCTTTGGTAAAACTTGCACTAGTGGCCTCAGAAGATCCGTGTGCACCAGGAATGGAGCGAACAACGCTGCTATTCACCCCATCCCATATTCTAATTGCACCGTCTTTCGAGGCTGTTACATACATGCTAGTCTTCTCGAAACCACTGCTAGTTTTAATTCGTTTCCACTGCTAGGCTTCTCGAAACCATTGTTAGTGGTATCGGGTACCACTGCTAGCTTGTCGTTTCCACTGCTAGTGGTATCGGGTACCACTGCTCAAGTAACATAAGATTTATTAATGGACATACCTAAAAACATTGTGACTAACATGTATCAGACGGATATTTCAGGATATGGCATATTTTATGATGATAAGATAGTCAAGGTAAAAGGAAAACCTCAGCTCTGATTGATTTGTCCGTAAGCATGTCCTTGGGTACCATTAGAAGATGACTTAATGAATTAAGATGATTGAACCATTTTACTTCACTGGTTATGGTGTTGTTTTCATTAGCAGTATTGTCAGCATTGGTGTCCACCAAGAACCTATCATTAAGCTATTTGGACCAGGTTCCAACCTGCCACGAAAGTATACCACTTTACTAGGATTTTATAAGATTATACTATCATATATGTAACGAGATGAAAAACGCCCGCCGCGTTGCGGCGGGGTTTTTGCTATAATTAGCAAACTATTGATGACAATGATGCTTCAAAAGCTATGTAACAGTACATATAGAACTTCCATGGTACTAATACTACTGCACGTCTAACTGCTTATTAAAGGTCAACATACATACGATATTATACATATGATATGGAGTAGAGGTGGTGTCCATAGCGTCTATCGTGTCCTGGTTACTCGTGATTCTGTTTTCTCGCCACTGGTTCTTTGGCACCTCTTCATAACCTTCCAAATGGTGTCTTCTGCTGTAAAGTGTGCGTCCTGACAGGAATGACAACTAATTAGTGGTGTTATTATTTTTGAATAATTGTTTGTGTCAACATGAACTTTACAACTAATTAGTGGTGTTATTATTTTTGAATAATTGTTTCTGGGTTAATTTCTAGCAACATGCTAAAGGGTATGCGGTTTATCAAACTTTGTTCCTTTAAGTTTCGAGTGCTGCAAGGTTGGATTTTCAACACTGGTAATGGCCCCAAGGATTGATTGTATCTTTCAGAGTAGCATGTGTGTTTTTAATTGTGGCAAGTAGTTTCTATTGAGCAGTTTTATGGGTAGTATCGCTACTTACGCATCAAGTATATGTTTTGCTTATGGGATATCTGGATTTATGTAATATCTGCCCGAAAGTTTTAGTCCTCCTGTCATTTGGAAAGTGGTGTAGGGACAAAGAATATAAGATGCCGGCCATTACTACTTACTGTGTACGGTGAGTGTGTGTACCTGCAAATCTTTTTATGTCAAGTAACATGCAGCAGTACCCTATTGGAGTGAGGTGAGAATAGTTTTTGCAGGCCATTTGCGACAAACCTTCGCTTCGATTACTTTCTTGATGTCTGTAGGTTTCAGATGTGCAAGACTAACGACTTCCAGTTCAACAGCTATTGCTTTGCCGCTCTGTTTTGGTGTAACATCTGACCTGCTGCTGGTTGCCATTTATCTGCAGGGCGAACACGTAGACAAACATAGTGTTATATGCGTATGTTGTTCTATTGAAAAAATGGTAGCAGACATGTAATCTATGTTGTACAAATAACAATGAACATCTCGTATCATCAGCATATTACATTATGTAGTGAATGTTGTGAATAAGTGGCAAAAGCAATGTTGTGTTGTAATATGGATAAGAGTTATAAACGTATACCCAGTCATGATATTGGGTACGTCTTATGAAAAATGATGACAATGGTTGTTTACTAAATGAATCAACATATGGAAGTAGCATTTCAGTTGTATGAATACGTGACGATTGCACTCTTCGCCTTATAATTGATCGGCTTATTCAATAATATACGAAAGACTGGCATGACAGTTACATTCCCCTACCATTACGATGAAATAGTTGTGGTAATCGAACAAACGCAAGGAATGTGAGCACTAATGTCGGAACTGGGTCTATACTCCTGATGTTATTAATGGGTAAAAATTTTAGCAAAACAAATACAGTATATCCAATAACATCAAATCAAATAAAAAATGAACTTAAAAAACGACATCAAAAACATACTGGCCAAGCTTCTAGCTTCCAATAGTTGAGCTTCGAAACAAATACCTAGTCATAAAAAAATTATCTAAAAACCAACATATTATACCGAAAATGAAACAAAAAAATTTGTAATCATTGTAACCTTATTTGTTATAGCATAAACATGAGAAACAAATCAATACTTTTCCAGTTTTCATAACAAATATTTCTACGATATATAATTACCTCTTTAATACAAACCATCACCAACTCCGTCGTATGCCAATTCTGCTTCTGCTACATGCTACATATACATATTCAGCGGCGTTGTTGTTTTGGTCGTTGAAGATCCAAATTTCTTCTCGCCTCTTCTCACAAAGTTGGTTATCTAAAGTACATGATAACCATTTTCTGGCCTACGAAAAAAAATGGTAACGATACACTTATTTACACCAATTACTGGACTTAGGAAGTGGGCTAAATGAAGTAAACGTTAACGTTTGTTGAACCGCATAAGCTAATCTTTTTTCGGTTGCGAAAGAGCGGGTAATCAAAATTTAAGGTGAAATACTGTGAGATAACATGTTACCTGGAATTCGAACCCGCGTTCCTTGACCAAGCCAATTTCCGCAACAATCACGCTACCTAAAGATGATTCGAATACAAATGGAAAATATTACAATGGGAATAAAAAATAAACATTACGAATTATTTTATAAGGTACTTCGACATAGAATGTTTAGGTTCCATTTCCTTTATTATTATAACAAAGCAATAGAAAGAATTAATAAGAATTAAAAACATGTTCAACAAACAGTCTCTATATAGACAAATTTAAGTGGACTAAGAATTGTAAAAAAAATACCTTTCAACAATTTGAGAAGAGAAGCAAGGTCAGTGTCAGTCTCCGACGACATAACCAAACTGTCAATTCCCAAGTTAATTAATCAATACTAAGATTTCAAAATAATCAAAGTCTAAAAACGCGACGGGTTTATGAAAGTTAATTATGTCAGTGACCAACAATCAAAAACAAAAATTAACACCACCCCTAACATAAAATATTTCTAGTACATTACCAGTTTCTTTCTTTACTCCTCATGAACCGGTAGTTGCTCCATCCGTGTTGCCCACTCCAACAGTCCTAACCTATTTACCGAAAACACATAATCAAAAACCCAAACTCAAACTGAAAACACCATGAAAATATAATAACATTGAAGACCATAATCTCATGCCTTTTTGAACTTTTTGGTCAAGGTTTTTTGCAGATTTTCAGAACCAAAAAGTTGGTCAAGACTTTCCTAAGATTTTGAGAAACCCAAAGCGTTACTCATGCGTATCCACAACCAAAACCAAAGAAAAAAAATAAGGTAAAAAACAAACGGGCCTTAACATAGTGTAGAACACTGGAAGGCTTTCCTAAGATTTTGCCAACACTGGAAGGCAGCCACATTCGTGTCCTACAGCACGAACAGGACATAGTCTCGTGAAAGCATCGTGTAAAGCATTTTGCCATACTTTAATTGAAAAGTTGTTCTGTTGCTGGTCACCCGAAGGTTCCATTAACTTCCCCGTTCTTTCCTTTTTAAGCATATCAGGCATCAAAGTCTGCACCCATATAAAAACAAATAAGTTTTCATGAACACTCAAAATTATAATATTATAAAAATACAAGTCTTGCATTTTAGAGGTTGTACCTGCAACCATATAGACTCAATGATTCGTGAAAATATGCCTGACTCGATTTTCTGAAGTTCAGATGTGAGATCAGGATCATTGGTTTGTTTAGTTTCAAATGTTTGTGCAATTATTTCCCTCAAAACAATGATGTTCGACCACCAGAAAGTCAACATGTTAGTGCAAAATGGATCTGCATTATTAGTCCACCATATTGAGATAAAAATAAAATCAATGCCAATTAACCACGGAGCACATGTAAGTGAAATACCTTGGAACGTCATTACCACAAGAGCTAGAAATCATAACAAGCCCTGATACAATGTTTTTGGAAATCATATTGCGCTTTTCTTGAGATAAATGCTTGCCTGCATGAATGTAAAGCTTAGAAAGGCGATGAGCAGGCATGTGCAACTCGTGTGCTGAGCTGGCATGGTCTTGGACTGCAGAGTATAGAGAAACTTCTAGAGCAGCAACTTCTCTTAGCTCGTCTTCAAGTTGCCCAATTCTCATTTCTCATTTCCATTTGTGCGATCATTACTTAAGGTTGCGTTTGGCTACATTACAAAGAAGACTTACTTTACATATATTTCGTAAAAGCTCAAGGTTAGTGGCATAAAGATGGACGAACAGACACTGACCAAACCACTGCTAGTATATTTTGGTAACCACTGCTACTTTATTTTATTCCAATGCTAGTGTTATTAAACCACTGCTAGTATATTTAGGTAACCACTGCTACGTTTCTCGAAACCACTGCTAGTTTCTTGTCGTTACCACTGCTAGCTTGTTTTGATTCTACTGCTTGTGTTTTGATTCTTGCAAGTTGAATAAGTTTTCCTATCAATAACTTCGAGAAATTAAACTTCTAATCAATATGGGACTCGCACTATTGCATACTAAGTCCACACAACAATTGGTGATAATCGAAGCTCATTTACACAATAATCGGTGTAAATGAAACCCTAATTATTATATGTATATTAAAATTAGAGAAATAATACCTTCGGCGACGGTGAATTGACCGGAGATGGTGAGATAACCAGAGATGAAGGTGTTGATAGCCGGAGGTGAAGGTGTTGATACTGAATGCGGTGATGGTGGCCGGAGGTGAAGGTGTTGATAGCCGGAGTTGATGGCGGCTTGAGAGAGAGAGATAAAACTTCTGGTTTTTTAATTGAAATGAGAAATAATGTGAGGACTTATTGTTTTTTGTTTTTGTTGACTTTTTATTGACTTTTTTATTCTTCAGTCATAAAAAGTTTCAGTCATTAAATGGCATTTCTCTTGTAGTGTGAATTGGTAGCAGTTGCCAATAACAGTTTTAGTTTCATAGTTTTTAGTTTAAAAAGTGAATTGGTAGTAGTAGTAGGCTAATTCACCAATGGAAGTTTGGTTTTGTTAAAGGAAAGAAGATGCTCAACATGTAAAAATAGTTAAGGGTACAATAGTCATTGTAATTTAAAAAGTATTTAAAAGTTATGTAAAAAAATATAAAAGTACAAAGTTAAAAAAGGCGCTCAAAGTAATTCGCTTAAGTCGCTCAGCATTGGGAAGACGCTAAAGGAATAAAATAATAGTTTCCAAAGTTTGACTTTTTTCTCGAAAATAACAAAAAAGAATTTCGCTCGAATCTTAAAAATTCGCTGGATATAAGTCGATTAGAAAACATAGGTACGAAAAGCAAATTTCAATCATTGGGTTCTGAAAAGTTGAAGGACACTTGGCGCTCCTTGATTGGAAGAAAAAAGTCGCAAGTCTCAAGGTCTATTTGGAGATACCCAAACTTTTTTCCTAAAAAATGTTGACACCTTGAGCAAAAGGTGTATTTGCATAATTACCCCTTTATATTATTGTGTTATCTTATATAGTTATATGTTTAGTTTTTTTTTTTTTTTTTTTTTGAACAGAGATAACATTTCATTTCACACCTCACAAATGGAGGTAATTTGAACACAACAAGTTACATCGAATATAATGGGCAAAATCGGAACCGACTTGCCAAACAAAATACACAAGGTAACAAGTTAAGCCAAAACAAGACATACACCATAATAGTTGTGACAGACAACAGCAACACCATACAAGGGTGGGGGGAATCACCAAAGTGAGCTTTTGGTAGACACAACTATATGAAGATGTAGCTTGACAAAAGTACATAAAACATACATAAAAGATAAAACTGAGCATCCTTAAAGGAGCCAGACCTAAACAAAACAGATCTAAAGTCGAGACCCAAGGCAGCAGCAAGCCATCGATGACGGACCACAACAGATCTGAGCAGAAGAGACCAGATGGTAACGGATCTGAGCAGAAGACAGCAGTGGCGCCAACAACTACAGCGGCAGCGGCGAAGATGGGAGATGACAGATCTGTGAGTAAGGGCATTTATTGTGGGAAGGAAAAGGACAAAAAAGATGGAGAAGGAGGTCCAGACGGCCGGCCAAAACCGACCGCCGGAAAATTTGAGATTTGTTTGAGCTTTTAGAGAGAGGTAGGAGAAAATTTGTTTTTAGAGAGAGAGAGGTCACACTATTGATTTTGCCAAGAATAATAGTTGACTAAAATGCGGGTGTACTCATCTTTTAAGCAACATAAATTCCATATTATTTGGTTTATGTATACATTAATGAAATTATCAAATTAAAGTCTAATTAAACTACTCATCAAGATGATGAAAGAAACAAAACACAAACTTTTTTCTTTTTCCAACAACAATGACTTTACATGTTTAACACACTAATCATATAAATACATGTTTAACACACTAATCATATAACAAAATCAATTGGCCCCATGTTTCATGGTAACTATAAACGAAAGAATAGTGTTAAATAGGCTAAAAGATATGCCTAAAAACATATACGTTCATTATACCTACCCCTTTTAAAGAACTTGATTTCAATCTCAACAAAGAAATGAAAGCATAACTCTTTGCTTGTTGTCCTCTTACTTACTCAATTGTGGAGGTATCTCGGGTGTCTGATCCGATCAGTCTCGTGATGAAGAGAATTCCGATCTTCCACTAAGAAAGGTCTCGTCACGACAACTCAATTTGTCTGGTATACTACTAGGGGCTCCCCATGATTTAGTAAAAGGGATGGGAGATTTGCTCCTCATCCGGGGTTCATTTCATTCATTATGAACTAAAAAAGGTCTTAAAAACTTCATAGAATTCAGGATCGGCCATTTCATTTGTGCTTTCAGCAAGTAGGTTTTAACACACTGATCATTTGACACTTGTTGTTTCTTCAAATTCTCATTAATCGTTATTCAAATCAACCAATCGCATCATTAAACATACAAGTAGTGACACTTATTAGGCATAACAATCCTTTTTTAATTGGAATATGAATCTTAAGGAATATATGATGGTTGAGGTTTGACTTAAGTTTTTTTTTTCTCAACAAATCTTCATTAAAATCATCATCCCATCTTCTTAATTCCATCAAAACCACATATACTCATTTCACCAAAAGCATCTTTTACACCATTACACCAACTTTCATCCTTCAATTTTTACTAAAGACTTCATCTTTTTCCACTTCTTGAGTTGCACACCAAGTGTTTGACATTTTGCCTCAACCAAACCAAACCCACTTTATTTTGATTCTTTGACCGTCTTGGTCAAAGAATCAAAATATGAGTTTGTTTTAGGGTTTTTGGACCTTCTCAGTCCCTAAATCGAAGTTTGTTTCTCCTTTTGGGCTCCCTCCATGGAGGTGAGTGGTTGTTCTTCGGTGGGTGTTTGGCCGTGTCCTTTTAGAAATTTCCATTGTTGCCCAGATGGAATGGCGGGGGCGAAGGGGTTTTGATGCGCGCCAAACAGTCAAGCTAAATCACTCAAGCCCGCCACTTGTGAATGGCGGACCGTAACCAGCTTAAAACTGCTTAAGCACGAAATCAATGAGGATCTGGAGAGTATAGAGTCTCCCTGGGTCGTTATGTCCCAGCGAGCTATGCAATGGATCGACTCACGAATAGTGATCGAGAAGTTTGAACGAAAAAGAGATTATGAATTGATTATTATAACTACAGAAATATCAAACAAACACAAAGGCTAAAATGCAATGCTAAAGGAAATTAAAAAGATAAAATCTATTAAATAAACGCTATCACTAAAATTAAAATGATGTTTTTGTTTTTATGTTTTTACGAAACTGAAATTAAAATCTACGCGACGTACAACTAAAAACGTGAAACTAAATCAATATTAACCCTAAAAATATGAAAATGATGTTTTTACAAACCTAATGATAAAAGAAAATTTTTAGAAAAAGAAAATTATTTTTATAACTATTTATCTAATTAAAAACTATTTTTAACTAATAATTAATTACCTAAAATACAAGAAAATGTGAAATAAGGCTAGAAAAATAAGATTATGAAATGGAAAAGTCTAAAATATCAAAATAGAATTTTCAAAACTATTTTTGTAATTTTCTGATTATTTTTCTATTTATTATTAATTTTAAACTATTAAAAACTAATTAAATTACTAAAAATTACCAAATAAACTATGAAAAATCTGGAAAATTACTTTTTTTACTTTTTATATTTATCTAAACCTAAGAAAATTGAAAATTTATTTTTATGAACCTTTTCTGAATTTTTTGTATTAAATGCTATTTAAAAAGTGCTAAAAAGTGATTTAAATTAAGAAAAATAGCAAAACAACTTAGAAAAATCTGAAAATTTCAGGAAAAGTCTAAAATAATATAAGGAATCTGAGAAAAATGGAAAAACAGGCACTTATGTAGAGAAATTAAGAACTGATATGCAAGTGCTTATTATTAAGCACTCCAAATAAGCCAAATGAGCAAAATAAGCTACCAACAGTTTACAGATGTTCTAAACTACTAAAAATGACCAAAGGCAACAATCCTTAACTGTTTTTAACCACTGAATCACAAATTAACACAGATTTGATGTTATGATGATAAGCTAAAATCAGTTGCTAGGGTGCCAGGTTTAAGCACAAGCACAAGCTACAAATGAGCACTACACTGAAAACTACCAATTAGGACTTAAAGTAGACCTGGTTGAGAGTACTTAAACCAAAAATGAGGCCATGGTGAGCTCTTATGAGCTCTGTACACTTGCTGCACAAACTGAGAAAATCTCAGCTGATGCTGAGACAGGGGAGCAGGGCAACTGGCCCTCACTTTGGGCTTATGCCCAAGCTTATCCAAAGTACTTGAGCTAAAAACAGTTATGGGAGCTCAAATACAACCAAGTAAACTATTTGTAGACCAAAAATCAGGACCTCAAAACCTTGAATGAACTCAGTGCTTCATCTGCAATTTCTGCAAAAAACCACCTTTGACACTCTTTTGACTTTTTGAAATAGACACACAAGTTGACTTTGGTGAACTTAGAGATCCAATGATTTACTGATTTTGATGTTATATGAGGTAATGAGTATACTGAAAACAATGGTTAACACTTCTTAATACAAATCAAGAGATTTCACATCCAAATTCTTAACAGTGGACAGTTGAGACAATTTTAAAAGAACTTTTGACTTTTATGGTGTTGCAGACACAAACTAAGACTCAAATGAGTCTAATATGACTAAACAAACTTGCACCAACAGGTTTGAACCACTGAACTAGCTTCTAGTGCAGTTTAGAACTCAAATCCAAACACTCCTTATACTATCTGTTTTAACAATTAAATGAGACAAACTCTTTTCAACCTTGCATCTATGATCAGACTACATTTATAAGACCTAATTACAGCTTATTAAACAGATTATGACTAGTTTTAACTACACTTGAAGATAATGCAAGAAAACCTTAAAATAGCTTACAATTTGTCCTCTGCCACAATGGCATGCAAATAAGTGAACCAAGTACCACTACCTAATACAAACCAACCCAAATCACTACTATTCAACCCAAATCCAAGCCTGCATCAAACCTTTCCTGTTTCCATAGCTATTTGCTCACCCAGTTGACTTTTGTTGACCCGGATACAAAATGAATGGAAACTTGACTATAAGCTTATGAAAAGCTATAAAAAGCTTATCTAAGCTTATATAAACTTAAAAATAAGCTATATGAAGCTTGAAGTTATGGGAATGAAACTTAGAATTTTCAACAGTTAACATATAAAGATGAAATGATAGTGAAACATAAATTAGAACTTGAAAATGATTTATATTGATTCAAATACTTATAAAGAGTACATTACAACAGAAACTTACAAGTTTTACACTAAATTAAAGTTTTAAAATTAAAAACGACATTAAGAGAAAATTAAAAACTAGAAGACTGCCTCTTTGCTTCCAAAATGCTTCTTATATAACCCAATGCTCTTTTCTCTCTCCTCTGAATCTTTCCCATCAATTTCTGGCCATTGGATGCTCTAGAACTGATCTCCACCGTTTAAACATGATTTTGGCGCCAAATCTTCTTATAAGCCAGTGGGGGTGATTTGGTTGGTGAGAAGGCATTAAATGATCCTTGGATGTTAGTTTAGGTGGAGGGGACATGGGAGAGTGAGAAGGAGGCTGGTGGGTGGTATGTTGGAGGCTGGGTATGGTGGTAGCAGACAATGGGAGGGAAAGGTGGGAAAGATGGGTTGACTGGTTTGACTGGCCAGATATTATAAAAAGGGGGTTCACAATTTAGATTGACAGGGGTCCAAAGGGGTGAAAGGGTCATAATGGGTTTAAAGGGTTTTAATAACCAAGGGACCTTTCATGTAATTTCTGAATTTGAGGGACCTAAACTGCCAATCTTGCAAAGTTGCTTCAAGGGACCATAATTGACAATCTCAATAAGTATAAGGACCAATGTTGCCACTTTGCAATTTTCCGGGGGCCATTTCTGCCAATTTTGAAAGTTGAAGGACTAAACTTGTAATTTCTCAAACTTTTTGATATTTTTCACCAAAGGACTTATTTTGACAACTTTTGATTTTAAAAGGACCTTTGGTGACTTTTCTTTTGAAATTCGGGCTCAGGGACTATTTTTGACAATTTTTGAAACTTGGGGGACTAAAACTGCAATTTTTGCAAATTTGATATGTTTTTCATCTGATTTTGATATTTTTGCATTTAAAACACATAAAACACTGATTTGTGATATTTTGATCATTTTGATGTGTTTCTGAGTGTTTTCAGATGATTTTGCAGTTTATTTTGTACAAAAATGATGAGTATTTACACACTCATCAATCCCCCACACTAAACTATTGCTAGTCCCTAGCAATCTTTTGAGAAAAACATAATGGGTTTGCATCTCTTTACCAAAAGCCATTACTTCTGGAGTAGCCAAATGTTTCAGTTCAAGCAAGAACCATGGTACACCGATAACCATCTGATTTATTTGCAAATCATAAACCATATAACGGATTTGATGTGTCTTTACCAGAAGCCGTACCCTTCTGGACTAGCCAACTCTTAGATAAATTATCAGAATTATCTTTGGTGAGCTGAATACCAATTATGGTTTTTCCACTGCCTTTACCACAAGCCATAACCTTGCGGGCTAGCCAACTCTTCACTTTTTAGGACATGGTGAGTTGAGAACCATACAATTTTGGGCAAATTGCAAGCCATATAAACGGATTTGAGAAATCTTTACCAAGAGCCGTTTGCTCCTGGATTAGCCAATCCTTTAGTCTATCAAACATGGCGGACTGATAACCAAATGAGTAAGTGTAAAACACTTACTCCAAAAAAATTTTTGGCCAAAAACGGGGGAATTGGGCGATATAATTACATGATAAAATTCGTGAGAATCCCCCCCACACTTAGAAATGAATATTGCCCTCAATATTCAAAGTACCGGCGGTTATGCCGAAACAAAGAACGTGAAAGGGAAATACTACGGCCATTATTTATAAAGAAGATTTTTTTTAGAGATTTATATACAACATGTGGGGCAACCCCCCCACACTAGGGTGGTAGAAAATAGAAAGAAGTCAGAAATATGGGTGAAAACCCATACAGTGTGCTATTGTTTTTGATTCCCGAGTCGCTAGCTTGACTCGACCCCGAATTCATTTGTTCATGGGGAAAGTGACGTGGAAAACCAATCTCGATCGGACTTTCGTTCACAATGTTAATAAACATATGAACATCAGAAAGTTCCACACCGATGAGATATAACCGCGGTATTTTTAATAGTAGAAACTATAAAGGATGATACCGGGGTCAAAGATGGTGTCCTCATTCCCGAAAGAGAAAAGGGAAAGAGCAACCACACCATCTGTGAAGAATGGAATAAAGACGTACATGAGAATGCATGTCCATTCCTCAGCAGAGAGAAGCAAATCACCAGTGTTGACATCTTTAAGCTTAAACTTGGAGCTTAGATGGTGATTGTCAAGAAGATGTCCGGGAGGGAGGGTGGGAAACGGTTCTTCAATCAACAAACTTTCCAGAAAAAGAATGTCTCCCTCCGGATCAAGGTAAGTGTTATCAATTCCCGTTGGAATTGACTCATCACTAAGAAAGGTATCGACTTCATTCCAAAAATTGTCATCTTCCTCATCAGGAGTGAGAGAAGGGATGGAAGAGTCGGGGATAAGACTAGAAGATGATGGATTCTTTTTGAGCAAATCATCCATGGGAAGAATGTCTCCCATTGGATCACAAACATCATCATCCAACTCAGATGAAACTGAAGAGATTTTGGTTTCATCCACAGACTTAACAATCTCGATGCGACAAACTGATGCCGGAGGTGGGACAAGTGGTGTGCTCTTAGAGCTAGCAGTTTCCACCACTTCCGATGAAGTCTCCGATTCTAGATCATCGTCATCATCATCAAGAACACTCTTGACTTCCCTGGTACAGCTTTCAAACCATTTGTTTGAACCAGGGGTGATTTTTAAAGCTTTGAGCTCAGCACGTTTTTGATGACTCCTCTTAACCGTGAAGTTTGAGAGTGTTGCATTGAATCTTTCAGATCTTTGATCAATTGTGGCAACACTCTGTTTGTACAGAGGTTTAGAGTTCTGGTTGATGTTTAACGTGAGCTCTTCGTTATCAACCCGTATGGTCAACTCTTCCGCAAACACATCGATCAGAGCACGACTCGTTCTTAAGAAAGCTCTCCCTAAGATGAGGGGAACTCTAGGATCTGCATCGAAGTCTACTACAACAAAGTCAGCATGAAAGTGAAACTTTCCCACTTTCATCACGACATCCTCGGCTATCCCAAGAGGACGAGTTACGGTACGGTCCGCTAGCTCGAGTGTCATACGAGTGGATGAAAGTTCAGGAAGAGACAGTTTCTTCCATACTGAGAGTGGCATGAGGTTAATGCTAGCGCCAAGATCGGCCAAGGCGGAGCATTGAAACATCCCCAAGAAATCACACGGGATTAGAAACCGGCCAGGGTCTTCAAGCTTTTCGGGAAGCTTATTAAGAATGGCTGCTGAGCATTGCTCATTGAGAGGAGTTTTAGCCATCTCTGATAGCTTGTCTTTGTTGGTGAGTAAGCCTTTAAGCGTAGATGCAAATTTAGGCATTAGAACGAGAGCATCAACGAAGCTTATATCAAAGTGAAGCTCATTGAAGATTTGGAAAAATTTTTCCATTTGCTCTTTGTTTTTGTCTTTAAGCTTCTCATCATTCATTCTTGATGGGTATGGAAGCTGACTAGACTTTTGAGCCGGGATGGAAGTGTTTTCTGGCTCAGGATTTTTCTTTGGAACTTCGGGTTCCGGACTTGAAGGTTGGACTACCGAAGGTGGGACGTGTGCGGTACTTCGTGGGCTTGAATAATGCACCTTGTCCGTTGTCTCCTTGGTAACTTGACTAAATGCCACAGGAGGAGGGGGCATAGGAGTCGTAGGTCCATTGTGCGTCTTACCACTACGAGTGGTGACGGCTTTCAACTCGGCATTGGGATTAGGAATTGTATTGCCTGGGAGTCCTCCAGAAGATGGTGAAGCTTTGTTCATATTCATGTTCATGAAACTGCTCATCATATTCTTTAACTCATTTGTCTGCCGAGATAATGTGGTATCAATTTCCCTTTTTAGCTCACCTCTCATGTTATTGATCTGAGTTTGCATTGAACGCATGTTTGACTCAGTCATTTTCATGAAGTCATTTGGTATGGGAGCTTGAGGAGGTGGTTGATAACTTTGATGATTAGGAGCTTGAAAAGGTTGTTGATAACCTTGCTGATTTGGAGCTTGATAAGGTTGGTTGAAATTGTTCCGGTTTTGATTGAAATTTTGAGAGTTATTGAAATTTTGTCCTTGATTCGGAACAAAGCGATTTTGATTGCCATGGTTTTGCACAGGAGGAAAACCAGGTGGTGTCATACCGCTAGGTGCACGGTAGTGAGGATCAGCCTGTGGTCGGTATTGATTGTGGTTTACCGAAGCTACGGGAGCTTGGTAAAAGGAAGCATCGGTTGCTTGACAATCATAATACGCATGTGGACCACTACAAATTTCACACACCTTGTTTATGGCTTTGATTGGTTCCGGCTTATGAATTTCGCTTTTGATTTCCTTCACCTCTTTTATCATACACTGGATCATATCCGTTAGAGCGGCTAACGGAGCGGCTAACTCGGAAGAGTTACCGGATGAAGAAGCAGGAGTGTTCGGAACATTGACTTTGTTGCGAGAAAAATGAACTTTTGATTTACTCTCGCAAATTTCAAGCACATCTTTAGGTCTACGATTCAAGATATTGCCACCCGCGGATGCGTTCAAAGAATCTTGATCGTTACAGTTCAACCCATTATAAAAGATATTGACTTGTTGAAGCTCCGTGAATTCATGATGGGGGCATTTCCTGAGGAGATCTTTGAATCTCTCCCATGCCTCTCCAAAATTTTCATCGAAATTTTGACGAAATCCAGAAATTTCATTTTTAAGATTAGTCGTCTTTGATGGAGGAAAGAAGTAATTCACAAACTTTTGAACAAGATCCTCCCAAGTTTCGATAGATCGAGGGGGTTCTTTTTCCAGCCAAATCCGGGCTGTCCCCTCAAGAGAGAATGGAAAAAGCATCAACTTGATGACTTTTTGAGGAACATCCTTGAAATTGATAGTTGAAGTCAACTTGTTAAACCAACGGATGTGTGCATACGGGTCTTCTCGATCAGACCCGCGGAATTGATTCGTAGACACAAGTGTGATCAAATGTGTCTTCAACTCGAAGTGATCAGAACTGATAACTGGTAAAACGATGGCATCTCCATAACCCTCGGTGGGTGCCTGGAGCATTTCTGCCATAGTACGTTCGTCTGCCATGGTGTTGCTTGAAATAGTACGAATCTCGGGTTCGACTATTTGGGCAGCACGCCTACGAGAACGTCGTCTAGGAATTTCTGCTAGATCACGCAAAGGACTCAATGATCTAGAAGAACGAGTGCGCATGCACTAGAGTTAACTCTAAGAACTCTCAGAGTTAAGGAGAGAAATGGAATTATGAAGATATTTCAGATGAGAATGAGAATTATGAAGACGTTTTATAAAAACTGGGGTGAGAAGAATCTTTATGGGTCTTCTGGTTCTGAAACGTCGATATCACAACAAAATCAATTAACACAAAATCGAGGCAAAACAACAGTGAACTTAACCAATAATCCAAGATGAATGGCTTCTTTGAAAAAGGTACACCAATCACAAGGACACAAAGGCAAGTTTTATATCTTTAGTTCGGGAACTTATTATGGTCGCACCCCCAGTTAGGTAGTGCACTGCCTTGGTTTTCGGTGGTAATCTTTTAAGTTGTTTATTATTAAAGAAAACGACGAATCTTTTTGTATTTTTATTTTTGATACATATATAGAAACAAAAGGAAAAATATTTTTGTTTTTTATACGTTTTTGGTTGTTTTTGGGTTTTTGGATTTTTTTTAAATAAAACTATGGATATATATATATATAGATAGATGGATGATATGAACAAATGAGTGAGTATTCAAACAACTAATCTTCTAGACGTAAGACAAATAGCACAGCTCCCCGGCAGCGGCGCCAAAAATTTGATGCGCGCCAAACAGTCAAGCTAAATCACTCAAGCCCGCCACTTGTGAATGGCGGACCGTAACCAGCTTAAAACTGCTTAAGCACGAAATCAATGAAGATCTGGAGAGTATAGTGTTTCCCCGGGTCGTTATGTCCCAGCGAGCTATGCAATGGATCGACTCACGAATAGTGATCGAGAAGTTTGAACGAAAAAAGAGATTATGATTATGATTATAACTACAGAAATATCAAACAAACACAAAGGCTAAAATGCAATGCTAAAGGAAATTAAAAAGATAAAATCTATTAAATAAACGCTATCACTAAAATTAAAATGATGTTTTTGTTTTATGTTTTTACGAAACTGAAATTAAAATCTACGCGACGTACAACTAAAAACGTGAAACTAAATCAATATTAACCCTAAAAATATGAAAATGATGTTTTTACAAACCTAATGATAAAAGAAACTTTTTAGAAAAAGAAAATTATTTTTATAACTATTTATCTAATTAAAAACTATTTTTAACTAATAATTAATTACCTAAAATACAAGAAAATGTGAAATAAGGCTAGAAAAATAAGATTATGAAATGGAAAAGTCTAAAATATCAAAATAGAATTTTCAAAACTATTTTTGTAATTTTCTGATTATTTTTCTATTTATTATGAATTTTAAACTATTAAAAACTAATTAAATTACTAAAAATTACCAAATAAACTATGAAAAATCTGGAAAATTACTTTTTTTACTTTTTATATTTATCTAAACCTAAGAAAATTGAAAATTTATTTTTATGAACCTTTTCTGAATTTTTTGTATTAAATGCTATTTAAAAAGTGCTAAAAAGTGATTTAAATTAAGAAAAATAGCAAAACAACTTAGAAAATTCTGAAAAATTCAGGAAAACACTAAAATAATATAAGGAATCTGAGAAAAATGGAAAAACAGGCACTTATGTGGAGGAATTAAGAACTGATGTGCAAGTGCTTATTATTAAGCACTCCAAATAAGCCAAATGAGCAAAATAAGCTACCAACAGTTTACAGATGTTCTAAACTACTAAAAATGACCAAATGCAACAATCCTTAACTGTTTTTAACCACTGAATAGCAATTTAACACAGATTTGATGTTATGATGATAAGCTAAAATCAGTTGCTAGGGTGCCAGGTTTAAGCACAAGCACAAGCTACAAATGAGCACTACACTGAAAACTACCAATTAGGACTTAAAGTAGACCTGGTTGAGAGTACTTAAACCAAAAATGAGGCCATGGTGAGCTCTTATGAGCTCTGTACACTTGCTGCACAAACTGAGAAAATCTCAGCTGATGCTGAGACAGGGGAGCAGGGCAACTGGCCCTCACTTTGGGCTTATGCCCAAGCTTATCCAAAGTACTTGAGCTAAAAACAGTTATGGGAGCTCAAATACAACCAAGTAAACTATTTGTAGACCAAAAATCAGGACCTCAAAACCTTGAATGAACTCAGTGCTTCATCTGCAATTTCTGCAAAAAACCACCTTTGACACTCTTTTGACTTTTTGAAATAGACACACAAGTTGACTTTGGTGAACTTAGAGATCCAATGATTTACTGATTTTGATGTTATATGAGGTAATGAGTATACTGAAAACAATGGTTAACACTTCTTAATACAAATCAAGAGATTTCACATCCAAATTCTTAACAGTGGACAGTTGAGACAATTTTAAAAGAACTTTTGACTTTTATGGTGTTGCAGACACAAACTAAGACTCAAATGAGTCTAATATGACTAAACAAACTTGCACCAACAGGTTTGAACCACTGAACTAGCTTCTAGTGCAGTTTAGAACTCAAATCCAAACACTCCTTATACTATCTGTTTTAACAATTAAATGAGACAAACTCTTTTCAACCTTGCATCTATGATCAGACTACATTTATAAGACCTAATTACAGCTTATTAAACAGATTATGACTAGTTTTAACTACACTTGAAGATAATGCAAGAAAACCTTAAAATAGCTTACAATTTGTCCTCTGCCACAATGGCATGCAAATAAGTGAACCAAGTACCACTACCTAATACAAACCAACCCAAATCACTACTATTCAACCCAAATCCAAGCCTGCATCAAACCTTTCCTGTTTCCATAGCTATTTGCTCACCCAGTTGACTTTTGTTGACCCGGATACAAAATGAATGGAAACTTGACTATAAGCTTATGAAAAGCTATAAAAAGCTTATCTAAGCTTATATAAACTTAAAAATAAGCTATATGAAGCTTGAAGTTATGGGAATGAAACTTAGAATTTTCAACAGTTAACATATAAAGATGAAATGATAGTGAAACATAAATTAGAACTTGAAAATGATTTATATTGATTCAAATACTTATAAAGAGTACATTACAACAGAAACTTACAAGTTTTACACTAAATTAAAGTTTTAAAATTAAAAACGACATTAAGAGAAAATTAAAAACTAGAAGACTGCCTCTTTGCTTCCAAAATGCTTCTTATATAACCCAATGCTCTTTTCTCTCTCCTCTGAATCTTTCCCATCAATTTCTGGCCATTGGATGCTCTAGAACTGATCTCCACCGTTTAAACATGATTTTGGCGCCAAATCTTCTTATAAGCCAGTGGGGGTGATTTGGTTGGTGAGAAGGCATTAAATGATCCTTGGATGTTAGTTTAGGTGGAGGGGACATGGGAGAGTGAGAAGGAGGCTGGTGGGTGGTATGTTGGAGGCTGGGTATGGTGGTAGCAGACAATGGGAGGGAAAGGTGGGAAAGATGGGTTGACTGGTTTGACTGGCCAGATATTATAAAAAGGGGGTTCACAATTTAGATTGACAGGGGTCCAAAGGGGTGAAAGGGTCATAATGGGTTTAAAGGGTTTTAATAACCAAGGGACCTTTCATGTAATTTCTGAATTTGAGGGACCTAAACTGCCAATCTTGCAAAGTTGCTTCAAGGGACCATAATTGACAATCTCAATAAGTATAAGGACCAATGTTGCCACTTTGCAATTTTCCGGGGGCCATTTCTGCCAATTTTGAAAGTTGAAGGACTAAACTTGTAATTTCTCAAACTTTTTGATATTTTTCACCAAAGGACTTATTTTGACAACTTTTGATTTTAAAAGGACCTTTGGTGACTTTTCTTTTGAAATTCGGGCTCAGGGACTATTTTTGACAATTTTTGAAACTTGGGGGACTAAAACTGCAATTTTTGCAAATTTGATATGTTTTTCATCTGATTTTGATATTTTTGCATTTAAAACACATAAAACACTGATTTGTGATATTTTGATCATTTTGATGTGTTTCTGAATGTTTTCAGATGATTTTGCAGTTTATTTTGTACAAAAATGATGAGTATTTACACACTCATCAGGTTTCCTCGGTTGGTTGCCCATATTAAGCGTCTCCATTTGTCGTTGGACGATCGGAGGGGGGCCTTGAGAGAGGCGCTTTCCACGGACTGTGAATTGTTTGTTTCGGTTGGGGAGGCTTTAAAGGTCTCGGATCAGTGGTTGTGTGGGGTGTGTATGCGTCTACATGCTCTCAGTCGAGCATGCCATCATGAGGATGGGTTGGCTCGGTTCAAGTGGGTTACGGGAGATGTTGAGGAGTTTATAGTGGGGATCGCTAGGCCACGTGTTGGGAGGTAAGTGGTTCCTTTGGGAGGGGTGGTGGTGGATGAAGTTCTCCTTGATCGTGTGTTCTCCCTAACTATCACGACTGGTAAGAGCATCCCTCATAGTTGTCGTATGGCTTTTTCTCATGCTTTAGTTGTTGCTCTGGGTAAAGTGGTGGTTATGCCAGCATCTATTGAGGCGTGGGTAAAACTTTTGTTGTTACCGCGTTGCACGTTACGTGTTTTCTGGCCTTCTAACCGTCAGGAGCGCAAGTCTGGTAATAGGAAGTCTTTGCAATGCCTTAGTATTCAATGGTCGTTGGCTGCTTGGGGTGGGGATGGTTTTGATGAACTTATTCTCTCGATTTTTGCCCAACCCTTGAGGGTGGCCCCGGGAGAGGATGGGCTTGGCTCTGGGTCCGGTAGCTCAGCAGTGTGTTCTAATGTTAAACAATGTTTGAGGAAAGTTTCGGACGGGCATTTCACTGCGGCTGTTAAAGTATTATGTTCTTCGGGGGTTGCACCTTATGGTACGGATACTTTGACAGCATTGTTGGCTAAGCATCCCATACTTCCTCCCCCGGTTATGCCTGTTTCCTTGCTCTCTGAGCCTCCACTTGTTGTGGATGTTGATAGCGTTCTTGGGTGTATTCAATCTTTCCCAAAAGGGACTTCTTGTGGGCGGGACGGATTGAGGGCCCAACACATTTTAGATGCTTTTTGCGGAGAAGGGTCGGCGATGGCTGTTGGGTTACTCAAGGCTATCTCTGTGGTGGTTAATTTATGTTTGGGAGGGAGGTGCCCTAAGGTTTTGGCGGAGTTTGTTGCATCTGCACCCCTCACACCGTTGCTCAAACCGAACAATGGGATTAGGCCTATTGCCGTGGGCACGATTTGGAGGAGGCTGGTATCCAAGGTGGCTATGAGGGGTGTCAAGAAGGAGATGTCCAATTACCTTGGTGATTTTCAATTTGGAGTGGGAGTCCCTAGTGGGGCAGAGGCCGTGCTCCATAGCGCGAACAGATTCTTACATGAGTTTCATTCAGATGGGTCGTTGGCTATGCTTACTGTTGACTTCTCAAATGCCTTCAACTTGATGGATCGGACTACCCTTTTAAATGAGGTTCGAACTCGATGCCCGTCTATTTTCCTATGGGTAGATTTTTTATATGGTCAGTCGGCAAGGTTATATGTGGGTGACGACTATATTTGGTCCACCACTGGAGTTCAGCAGGGGGATCCTTTAGGGCCTCTTCTTTTTGCCTTAGTTTTGCACCCACTTGCCCACCGGATTAGGGATTGTTGCTGACTTCTTTTCCATGCTTGGTATTTGGATGATGGTACGATTATCGGTGACACTAAAGAGGTAGCTAAAGCCTTAGATATTATCATGGCTGAGGGCCACCACCTGGGCCTTGAACTAAACATTAAGAAAACAGAAGTTTTTTTGCCCTCATGCAATGGGGTGAAGGTACAGGATGGTTTGTTTCCCCACGGGATTGGGAGGCCGACATTGGGTGTGAAACTCCTTGGAGGCGCTGTTAGCCGGGATGAAGGGTTTATTAGCAGTTTGGCTGTGAAAAGGGCATCTCGTGCTGTGGAACTAATGAGTTGTCTCACAAGTTTGCGCGACCCTCAATCTGAGCTCCTTTTGCTTCGCTCATGTATGGGCGTCGCTAAGCTGATGTTCGGTCTCAGAACGTGCCAACCGATGTATATAGGGGAAGCTGTTTCTGTTTTTGACAATGGCCTTCGGAAGGCAATAGAGGCCATTGTGGTTTGTGGGGGCCCTTTTTTTGGGGATTTTCAATGGAGGCTCGCATCCCTTCCGACTCGGTTTGGTGGGTTGGGTTTATGTTCGGCTGAGGATGTATCTACTTATGCTTTTGTGGCCTCGAGGGCGCAATCTTGGAGTTTACAGGATCACATTCTTCGGGGATGTGGTATTGATGGGGTTGACTCTGATTATGGGTATGCAATGGATCGCTTGCGCATGTCCCTTCCTGATTTCGATCTTAGCGGTTTCTCTAACAAGGACACCGCCCCACCTAAAGCCCAAAATGTTTTGGCGTGTGCCCTTTTTAGTGGAATCGTCCGGAGTTTGGGAAAGAAGTTCGATTTATCCCCTCGGCAAAAAGCGGTGTTTGAATGTCTCCGAGCTCCTCATGCTCAAGATTTCTTGACGGTTATCCCCATTGAAGGGCTAGGCCAACATATGTCGGCCCTGGAGTACCAGACTATCCTTAAGTACCGGCTAATGATCCCTCTGTTTTCGGCTGATGAGCCTTGCCCAGTCTGCCGCAAGGTTTGTTTAGATTCCTTTGGCGAGCATGCGGTCCATTGCAAGGAGTTACCGGGTTTCAAATACAGGCATGATTTGGTTAGGGATGTTCTGTATGATGTTCTTAAACGAGCAGGAATTTCTTCTAAAAAAAAGGCCCCCGTGAACTTTCTGACAGATCCGCTTGAAGGGAGGTCTACTTTACGGCCAAATGATATACTTGTGTTTGGATGGGCCGGGGAAACATGCTTGTGTGGATCTTACTGGAGTGTCCCCTCTTGTTGGGCTAAGGGACAATGGGTTTGTTGCGGGACAAGCGGCGTTGAAAGCGGAATCGAGCAAAGTTGCTAAACACGAGAAAGCTTGTTTAGAGAATCAACACGTATTTACCCCTTTTGCTTTTGATACATTTGGGTTCCTAGCTTCGGCAGCTGTGGAGTTTTTGACTAGGGTTCAACGGGTTGTGCAAAGTAATTTTGCGACCCCTAAGTCACAAAATTTCATTTTTAGTAGAATTGGTTTTGCTATTCAAAAGGGGGTTGCGGCACAACTTGTTGCCCGTTTGCCTGCCATCTTATTGTAATCCGTTATTACAAGTAATAATAGAAATACCTAAAAAAAAAAAAAAAAAAAAAAAAATCAGTAAAAACAAAAATATTACCCGCGAGACCAATTTATAAAAAGAAACTTAACGCTAGACTTAAGTTAGATCGTCGTTGAGTTGTTTCTCAAGATAACTATCTTTCATACGTTGTTGATGTTGATGTCATTTGAAGTATGATTCTAATATTATTATCCAATATATTAAGTGTTAGAATCATAATTAACAGCCTAGTGAAATTACAGAGTATTATACTATTGAGCCTATAAAATGTTAAATAGAAAACAACCTTGTTAACTAAAGTCTAAGAATTAGACGGGCCTAAACTGATAATTTTTTGTTTTTCTTAGACTAATTTCCCCTCTCAAAATAACAACTCTACATCAAGATGCATTGAAAGTTTGCCAGAGACAAATCAAAATAAAAGTAAAATGAATCAGACGGGATCAAAGCAGAATCAAACACAAAATCACACATATGCAGTGGAACCAGAGAAGAATTAACATAACCACATGGAACTCGATGCAGAGCGAGATATAATTATAGTAGAATCAGACACAACTAGATGCGAACAAGGCGGAATCAGAGCAAAACCATATGTGAATCAAGGCATAATTAGAACAGAACTAAACTAAAAAAAATTATAACACCGGAGAACAAGACCATAATAGAGCAAACTAAAACATTGATAAGTAGAACCAATAACTACCAAATTGAAGGCTGAAACGAAGCAAAGTAGATCAAACCAATGCAAAAGAACCATTTTAAGCAGACAATACAAAATAAATCAAACTAAATCTATGAAGCCAATTCTAAACCTAAATCAAAATAAACCAAACCAAACATTGATGAGGACAAACTAAACCAATAATTTTTATCATCTAGGAAATCAATAGTACGTTCGACGAACCAATATTTCTATGAAGAAAAATCAGATGACAAAACCTCCATATAGAACGTGAATATATGTATCTATATGTTACAACTATCTATATGTTACAACCCAAAAATCAAGATGATCCAACGGTTAATGAATGTGTTAGATCAAATTTCCCACAACTTCACTGGTAGTAACGATTGAAAACAAAATCAACTTCGTCTGATTTTTGCGAGTTGCTAACATCTAATTGCATATTTGAATGGTCAAAAGCTAGATCTACGTCTTTAAAACCTAGACTTTTTAAAAAATACGGTTCACGAATCTTACACGACTATAATCCCACAACTATGCAGATTGTGACGAACAAAAAACAAACCAACAAAAAAGTAAACTGGATCCCTCCATATCGCTAATAATTAGTCTACGATCCAAGTATGAAGGGGTCAGTGTGGTTGCACCTAATACTCTAATATCATGTTGGAACTAAGTTACTAACAATTTCTATTAACCGAACTTTTATCTATTGAGATTACGTGAGAATAAATAGAAAATAAACAAAGAAACCCTAATAACTAGATCCTAGCAGGTACCAGATGGAACTAAACTAATAAGTTTTAGGATTTATTAAACGAATTTAATTCATTACTTGTTCGCATGTTTTTTGGTTTTTTAAAGAAAACTTTATGTGTTGGTATGGTACGAAACACAGTTACACAGGCGGTCTTAAAAATTAAATATATTTATTAAGAAAAAAGATAACTTATATGCATTCTAAAAACCTTGTTGAAAACTTGTTAACAAAAACTTACGGGTTGGTCTGAAAAAGACCAGTTGTTTTTTCCATGTTAAATGCCATTCTAAAAAAAAATTAAAAAAACATGTCACATTCTAGATTCTAGAATGCCTATGTTAAACACTCCACTATTTAGTTCACATAACCACACACAATACAATGACTATGCCCCCACTAAGTATGACTTAATCAACCCTCTATAAAATATATATATACATGATTATGCAAACATGTAATGTAAAAAAGGTATTTCTTAACTAGGAAATTACACTAAAAAAAATGTCATTTTATCACACTAAGTGTAAAATTGGTTATATAAATAAGTGTGAACAAATTTTAAATAACAAAAAAGTTTTCACATCTATATGTGTTTTAAAAAAAAGTTCACACCTTTAAGTGTGAAAAAATATAGTATCTACACTTCGAAGTGTGCACTATATTTGTAACACTTAAATTCTCCGCACAAGAGGAAAAGTGTGGAGAATTTTGGTGTTACAAATATAGTACACACTTGAAAGTGTGGACAAATTCTAAACTTTTTTACACTTAAAAGTGTGAACTTTTTTTAGAAACACATATAAGTGTGGAAACTCTTTTGTTTTATAAAATTTGTTCACACTTATTTATGTAACCAATTTTTACACATTCATAAATGTTAAAAATCTTCAAAATATTCTGCACACTTTTTAAAAGTGTGGTAAAATGATATTTTTTTTTTAGTGTTACTTTCGGCTTTACGTTAGAAAAACCCTATATATACCATCTCATTTCCTCTAAGTTTCATACTTAAGTTTCATTTCTTGTAAAGAGATATTCTCTTTAAACTGATCAGGTATTCAATTTGGTTGCTTTTCATTATATTATATATGTTGTTTAACCACATGTTCATAAGATTGCAGGCACGATAAGAAACACTTCAATATGTCAAAATACTCGACTGAACAAGCGTCTATAACAAATGAAACATCAAGGTGATGTACTAGGACTCGGTTATCTCAACATAATTTTGGAATATATCATTTTTCAGAGTAATAACTATATATAGTTAAGTTGCTTGATTTTGAGTTTTCTATGCTAACAATGAAGCATATGGTCCTACATTGCAGATACGAAAATGAACCCGAGGATACTAATCAATCCGGTCTTGAAAATATTACGATGTTGCAAGGTCCCGAACTATCAATGACATGTGACCCGATAGAGAGGATCATAGCAGGCTTTAACTGGTTCAAGATCAATGAGTTTAAGTAATCTAGTTGAACATGATTATCGATTATTAATCTTTTTATTATATTAATAGATATACTATAGCCATGCATAGACAAAATGAAGTGTTGTGAGGTTACTAATAACTGGAACAAAAACTTTTTGACCAATACTTAAATGTTTATACATTTCGACTAGTCACTAAACATGCAAAACGTTTGATTATTTTGCCATAATATTTTGATACCATGATGACTTTAAAGGCAGCAAAACAAAACAAAAACCATAAGTTCATTGTAGGCTTATTGTTAGATTAACTATTTTCATATATGTGTATATGCAGTAAGTATCCGGAATACTATCGTCAATTGGCAGAGAAACAAGAGCCCAAGGTAATAAAATCGTTATCCAAAGTATTTAACTTTGTTCAGCTAAGATTTCAGTATAGAAGTTCCGAAGTTCACCGAAGTAATAAAATCGTTATACCATATGGACATGTAATGAAGTTCGTATATTTTTTTGAATTAAACACGAGATGTTCTTAATTATAAGAATGGAATTGGTGCAGTATCTAATGTTTGCTTGTTCGGATTCCCGAGTTAGCCCGACCAATATCTTCAACCTACGACCTGGAGAAGCGTTCATGGCACGTAACATTGGCAACATGGTCCCGGTTTTTAACCAGGTTACATGAAGAGTCCTAGCATTGCTTTGTTGTTGATTTTATCGACTATTTGTAACATGACGATCCTAGTAACACTTATGTTTGTTTTGCAGCTTAGGTACTCTGGAGTTGGTGCTATCATCGAATATGCAATCAAAGTTCTTGAGGTCGCTTTGGCAACTTGTTTTTCGTCCAAATAAATCACTTTATAAACTTATTAAAGTTGAACAAAGTTAAACACTTCAAGACTATATTAAATTTGTGAAACTTATCATTTATGTTGTTGATAAACTTTGTTATAGGTTGAGGTAATTGTGGTAATCGGGCACAGTCGATGTGGTGGAATTGAACGTCTAATCTCTCTCCCCGACACTGAAACCTCCTAGTAAGTCTAAATGATGTGACCAGTTTGTATAATCTAAAATCATCTTTACAAAAAAATAAGGTTGTTGATGTAAAATTAATCAAGTGGTAATGGTTTTAAGTCCATCCGCCATAAAGAGTTTAATCATTACTCACATATCCAAAATTGTTTCTCAAAAAGATAGTCTAAGTATTTTTGGAATCAAAATCTTAATGGTGTAAACATTTTGAGGTGATTGTAAATAGCAAATAAGTAATGTTGGAATATAAATTCAATTTGCAAATAAAAAACTTCCTTTACGTTGTTACTTTGGCACGTACGTTATAAAAAAAAGAATTTTTGCAATTGCTTGTGAAGTGACTTCATAGACGATTGGGTTAGTATTGGTGAACCTGCAAAAGCAAAGGTGCTTGCAGAGCATCCTAACACATCAGGTGAAGAACTTCAGACACTTGTTGAGAAGGTAAAAAACTCACTATTAGCTACCCTTTTCTCCAATTATCATTAACAAAAATTGATGCCTTGTACGATATGTATCTTGTAAATGCAGGAGTCGGTGATGAACTCGCTCGTGAACCTACTATCCTACCCTTACGTTCGATCTGGAGTAGCTGATAAGACACTCAAACTCATGGGTGGATACTATAATTTCGTTGATGGAAAGTTCCAAATAATGGAAGTTGACTATGATATCAAACCAACAATTGACATATAACCATGGTTATAATCAAGCCGAAAGGATTCACTCTAGACTTGGTCAATCTTTCTCGCTTTGCCACATTCCGTTTGAGCCACCTTGTTTGATGACAAGTATAACCTTAATATTTAGTTGAATAAACAATGTGTTCTTTTTTCTTGTTGTGATTAGCTTACATACAAAAGAAGCACAATGTGGTTTGAATAAACTCTAAGTTCTTTTTCATTTCTGTGACCAATTTCCGACATGATTTGACATCTCCTTATATTTTGCTAATAATGTCGAAAGAACATATGACCAACATGATCTATGAGGTGGTTTGTTTAAAGCTTATGACATTATGGTACAAACCATCCTCCTAGGTGCTGAAGATGGTAGAAATGGAAGATAACAAGATATGCTTACAAAATGAAATATGTTATGTTTATCACAAGATATGCTTACCCGTGCGTTGCGGCGAGAGCAATAACACTTATTTGGTAACAATGGTATATTTTCTTTGATAAAAAATTTAATAATTAAAAATAAAAATTATGCAAATGAGTATATAGAGTTAAATGGGTTTATATGTTAATTTGTTATATTACAAAGCAAGGAGTAATAATATATAGTTTATATAAAATGTCATACTACGTATTAATAAAGTTAAAAAGATGTTAAACGATACATGTTAACGGGTTTAAGGATAATTTGTAATCTATGCAAAGCCGAAGGGTTGTTTTGGCGTTGATATGTTTTATGGATGTGATTTTGAGCTTTCAATTAATGTTGAATTGCACTACTGAATTACCGTTGTTAGAAAAGGTTTTCATTGTACAATCTTCCTCTAAAATTGTTAAACAGTTTGTGATTATCGTAAGAAGAGTTTAGACAAGGCAAGAGTGTGTTAATTCCTTCGTTAAAATTGCAAGTTTTAGGGTACATCATGAATAATGTTTTGTTAGTAATAGTCGAGATGGATGATCTCCGAGATGATAAACAAGATAGCTTTATGAGGAACTGATTTTTACGATAAAGAGGAAGCCGCGCATAATGAAGTTGTGACAGAGATTTTCAAGAAGCAAAGGATTAGATAGTAAGGCTTTAGTATAAATCATTATATATCCTCTAATAGTTTGAATGTCAATGGCCGTTTTCCACTTGACCTTGAACTGATCTCCTAATATCTATAAAATATTTCAGGTATAAACCCGTTAAGTAGAAAAAAACAGTACCAAAAGAACAGAAAAGAAATCCCACTTACTTCAAATTGGTGAATTTTAGACATCGGGTTCTTCGCATTAGTAAAAGTAACCAAAGCTAAGACTGTGACTTATATTTATTTTCCCAAAAATACATAACGGTACGTAAAGTGTTCAATTTGAACAACTTTACTACAAGATTCAGGTTTAATGATCGTTTTATCGATCACAGAGTGCTCGAGGATTCAAGGGTGGAAGATCTCATGGGGTGAAACTCATACAGAGAACATGTAGAGATTTCTTTTGATGCTTCTCTTCTCCATAACAGAGAGAAGAAAATACAAGTAAACCATCAATCCAATAATTGTTATGAAGTTGATAGTTTTCATGGTATTTTACAATACAAAGACTTGCCAAGTTTCTATTAGGCTGGGCAAGTCTACCAATAACATTCTTGCAACCAAATTTCTATAAGTTTTGGCAATCCTATTAATAACATTCTTGCAACTAACTTTAGCCTCAAAGTGAGAATATTCTAAAAAGAATTTTGTCACCAATTTTATTATAAGCACATGTGTATTCAAGTTTATTGTTTGTTGGTCTATTACTAGTTTAATTAGTATTCAAGTTCTTTTTAAGTGGTTTCTATAGCATTATAGCTAGATGCTTAACAAACTTAATTGCATGTATTGAGCTTTGTTGCTAGAAATAATTAGGTGAACAGATCGAGAGATCACGGGATAATTGTTAATTATCCAAATTAAGTTCATATTGTTCTTGTTTAACATGTTTAAATGGTTTTCGGCATTGGCACACAAAAGAAGAATCGAATACTATTTTTAAGGTGGGAGATGTAGTTGGACATTTTGCATACCTTTTAAGCATCATTAATAATAAAAGAATTTTTTTTTATTAGAGTTTAACACTAAACGCTACTTTTTTGAAACTATGGTTTCTGAATTTTTAGTCGACTAATTTACGGGGTTTGAACCCACCGTCACACAAACTCAAACCATGTAAAACCTTCCCTTTTTAAGAAGTTGTTGTGGTCATTTCAAGGTTGTTTACACCTAGTAGAAATTGAACTTGAGAAACGCATACTTTTGATCGTTTCTTAAAAATGATTCATACTCTGATATATTTTTGGATCTGCCACCATAGGAGAAAAAAGATTACTTATAACATAAGAGCTAACTCCGTTTAGCTTTAGGTTTAGATTTTGTGTTTTTTATTTAATGTCTTCGTATTATAATATTATAGTTGAATCTGATTAATATAATTTCAGTATTCTCTAATATCAAGAGCTTAGGTCAAAGATGAAAAAATAAATAAATAAATAAATAAAAAGGAAAAAAGTTCGGGTTAGTTTGCATTCATATTGATTTGTTCCAGTTTTGAATTAATTGGTTGGCTACAACCTTGCCGTCAGTTTGGAAAAGGTTTGATTTGCTTGAATATGTCGCCTATTGTTACATCTTGCTTGTTTTTATTGGATCTAGCAAGTAAAATATGATAAGACATTGACCGGTAAAAAGAAAAGATTAGTGAGTCAGCGAGAAAGTTGTTTGAATTCATGTGGTTCACGTGATGAAAAAGAATGTAGTTGTAGATTGTTTTGACTTTTGGTCATTTGGACGAGGTATTGTTTGGTTCGAAATCTGCATCGGTATTAATAATAGTATTGGTAATCAATTAGAAATTGGTTATGGTTATGGTTATGGTGATGGTGGTGCATAGGTATTAACTAATCCAAGTGTGTATTGAGTAGTTATGTGTAGCATCTTGGTATCAACAATATATTTTGGATTCGCATATGTCTGTCTGATTACACATCTCGCATCTGGTTCCACCTGGTTTTATCTGCATCCGTCTGTTTAAATATGTCTGCACCGTTCTGCTTGTTTGCATCTACCTGTCCGGAGACACACGTGGTTCTGCATTTGGTTTCACCTGATTTTGTCTGAATATGAATATGAATATGAATCTGTCTGAATCTGAATATGTCTGCCTGTTCTGCTCTCGTTCATCTCCGTAATTATGTTGCTCTGTTTTGAGCATGCACCGCGTTTGCACACTGAGACCATTCGCTTTTTGTTGCTTTTTCAGTTCTAGTTTATTTATGTATGACAAACTCTCAATGTTACCGCTGCAACATTGTGAGTTTGAGAAGGGATGTTATATAATAAAGGCATATTGGCCCGACCCACTTGTTTAGGCCATTTAGCTTTTAGGGTTTAGATCTTGTGTTTTCTATTTAATGTCTTTGTATTATAACATTATAGTTGAATCTGATTAGTATAATTTCAGTATTCCCTCTTTGATTTCTACACTAGCCACTGACGAAACCAAAACCATAAAGGACCAGGTGTACAAACTTTTTCGTACCAAAATATAAGGGCTTTGGTTAAAATTTAAGTCTACTTTCCATGTATCAATGAAGTAAATAAAAAAACACATTTTTTTTAGCGGAGGCATTTTAAAAAAATTAAAGATTTTTATGAAAGTTAACATTACAAAACAAAATTTCATCAGGTCTCGTGACACCACAAAACCTGTTAATTCCGTCACTTGATCTAACGTGCCCTTTTTTATTGCATATAACGAAACTAGTTTTGTGGTCGATCTATACCTTGTTCCAAACACATTATTTGATTCTGGCATTATTTTATTTTAATGTTATCAATCCACAAAACTAGTATGCTATACGAAACAACAGATGTTATGGTTAAATTTTTAAAATTTAACAAATATAAAAAAAAATGTTGCTTCTTACAAAGACGAGTTGTTTTTGGCATGTTAAAAGTTTTGTCCTGAAAAACTTTATAATATTCATTAAGACTGAGCGTTGGACATCAAATTCACCACTTTCACGTAAGCGTCACATCATTTATTAGTTTTCGATCGACTAACAACCTGGATACTAGTGCGGATTACCTCAATATCGTTAGAAGAACACAAACAATCATGCAGTTTTTTACGACAGAAAAGTTAAAGAACGAGCACACACGTATAAACCTCAATATCAAACGTTTATTGAGTAAAGAAATAATGAAGTACGTGATCATTCCCCCTCACCTCCTTTTTATAGATATGAGGGGAAAGAAGCAAACTCCGAATTGGATTTGAAGATGGCTCTTCAAATTCAATTTGGACTTGAAGACGGTCTTCAATTTAGACTTAAAGACTAAACATAACATAATTACACCAAAGAGGTGTTATAACCACCACCAAACAAAGAATATAAAAATATCTCATATACAAATATAACCCAAAATAAAAAATAAAAAATAATAATAAAAACCGCCGATGGTCTGCACCACCGAACCAATGCAAAAAACAACCCTTGACATGCAGTTAGGGATGGGTGCAACGGGGTTCGTGCGTGAGGAGTGAAGATAATGATGGTCCTTCACCCACTATAGTGAAAAGCCTAATAATAATGATTAAGCCTAATAATAATGATTATACAAAGTCATATTATAGAAAACTTTCTATTATCCACTTTATATGATCACACAAAGAGAATATAATGACTATACCCACAAACTATGACTGATTAATCAATTTTACATAAAATATATATGCATATTTATGCATGATTATGGAAACCTTTGTATCATTTCTTTCTTTTTAATCATGGTTTATGACCTTTTGACGACTAATTCATAAGGTTTGAACTTACCACCACACTAACTCAAACCGGTAAAGGCCTTTTTGTTTAGACTATGTTTATTGGTAGGATTGCCAACCCAACCCATCAAAAATACATACAAATATAATACTTTTATAATCTTGTATACAATCTTCATTGCAATCTAGATCACTTGGCAACCCAAGATTGCCAACCCACAATCTACCTTTGTGACTTTTTTTTGTTCTTTTTTCTTTTTTAATTTTTGATATTTAGTATAGATTGGTTGGGTTGTTGATAAATGATGAAAAAATATAGATTGGTTGTATGTATTGGTTGTGTAGGTGGAGGAAAGAGATAATAATATTTTATTAAGAGATTGAGTTGTGAGATGTTGTTGATAAAGATAGTCTCGAAGGTTGGCGTGGAAACCTGTGTATCTTTACAAATGCATAACTGTCTTTTGGCTTCATGTTTAACATACAATTAACTCTATATGAACACATCCCAACTTCTCAAACTTTAATAATCAACTAATTAACACACTTAAGTTTCATTTCTTCTCAAATATTCTCCTCATATTGAGGTATCTACTTTGCTTGCTCTTCGTAAACTTATCCTCTAAAAAAAATGTAATGTGAAAAAAAAGGAGAGGAATATTCTTGCTTGTGATTCTAAGCATGTTTATTCCATGCATGTTTACTAGTATGAAGAATAGTATAATACATGCTCTATATATAGCTAGTCTTAGGTGATTTTTCATCCTTGTATAACTACATCTTCATGCAAAGATTGCAAAAACACAAAGAACACGTCAAAATGCCAAAACACTTGATTAAACAAGCGGCTACACCAATTGAAACATCAAGGTGACTATGTACTAATTTACTCGACGTATTTTCCAGAAAAAACAATGCTTTTCAATTTTCTGATCAATTTAGTTTAGTTGCTTGGATATTTTATGTGTTTTCTATACTGACAATGACGGATCTTAAATTTGTAGAAAAGAAAATAGATCAGAAGATCCGAATCAAGCCAATCTTAAATTTATGACAGCGTTTCTAGAACCGGAACAATCAAATGAACCAGAAGATACAAATCAAGCCAGTCTTGAGAATGTTACGACGTCTCTAGTACCTGAACTATCAGCAAAATTTGACCCAATACAGAGGATTAAAGAGGGGTTTTATTGTTTCAAAATTAATGAATTCAAGTAAGCTACTTTAGCATCAATTTTAATGACTTTGTTTGAGCAATAAACTTTAACTTATATAAAGATACATTTATTTGAGTACTATTACCTTATAAGATTATAAAGTTCCTCAACATGTGCTATACAGTCTCAACAATTCATTATGTGTGTTTTCGCAGTGATGATCCAGAATATTATAGTGCATTGGCGGAGGAACAAGCGCCCAAGGTAATCAGTAATCACGATTCACGAGCACCTATTAGTATTGTATATCATCCTAAAATAGAAAAATCAAAACGTTTTATCTAATGATAACAATATTGGTGCAGTATCTAATGTTTGCTTGTTCGATTCCGAGTTAGCCCGACCAATATCTTCAACCTGCGACCTGGAGACGCGTTCATGGCGCGTAACATTGGCAACATGGTCCCAGTGTTTAACCAGGTTACAAGAACGGTCCTAGTATTCCTTTGTTGAGGTTTTTATCGACTACGAGTATTTGTTATATGGCACATCGTAGTAACTGCTATGTTTGTTTTGCAGCTTAAGTACTCTGGAGTTGGTGCTATCATTGAATATGCAATCACATCTCTTAAGGTCGCTTCAGTAATTTGTTATCATCCTAAATAATCACTTCATAAACTTCTTAAGGCTCTAACTTGTTCACATGTATTTATTAAAAGACATGTTCCTAGACCATATTAAATGCTACAAAAACTTTGTTACAGGTTGAGGTTATCGTGGTCATTGGGCATAGTCACTGTGGTGGAATTAAGCATCTAATGTCTCTTCCTGATGTCGAAACTTCCTAGTAAGTCTAAATTACCTTACCAGCACCAGATGGTTGTGGGTTAAAATCCCAATTGGGAAAAAGGGTCTGCGACTTTTCCGCTAAGAAAAAGTCCGACTTATCTTTATTACTAGTTCTTCTAAATGTAAGCGTAATAATATAACTAATCATACGGTTTATATTGTTGCACCTATTTGTGATGTGAAGTGACTTTATAGACGATTGGGTTAGCATTGGTCAGCCTGCAAAGGCAAAGGTGCTTGCAGAGAATCCAAACGCATCAGACGAAGAACTTCATACACTCGTTGAGAAGGTAAAAACCTCACCATTGGCTTCTCTTTTCACTGATTATAGTTAACAATGATTGATGCACAAGTGCAAGTGATTCATATTTTGTAAATGCAGGAGTCGGTGATGAATTCACTCATGAATTTACTATCCTACCCTTATGTTCGATCTGGAGTAGCTGATAAGAAAATCAAACTGATGGGTGGATACTATGATTTCGTTGGTGGAAAGTTTCAAATAATGGAAGTCGACTATGATATAAAACCAACAATCGACATATAAGCTTAATCAAGTTTAAAAGATTCACACTAGACTGTGAAAATCTTTCTCGCTCTGCTATGTTCCGTTTAGGTTAATTTAATTTGTTTGTAAGCTAAATAAAATTGTAATTTCAATCAACTTTGTATTCCATACTTATGATTCGTTTGTATAACAAGCACAATGTGCAGTTGAATAAACGTTTTTTTTCTTCTTAAAGTTAGGATCTATAATCAAGAAAAATCACATAATTTAAATCGAAGTAGTAGGCTACCAATGCTACTGGAACATCTTTCGAGTCCATGTAGATATTATCATGTGAGCTTGTCTTGTGAGGCTTAGTGAGTGAAATATATCAAGATGTAATTGTTAGTCCAATTAAAGCATGGGTCAAGACTATAGTAGACAGAAACTTTCGGAGCGAGCATAATTCATAAACAGGCATCTGTTACTTTGTATTTCAAACACATGCTGGCTTGTGTTGTGTGCCATGTACGTTGTATATGCAGAATTTAGTGATGATTGTGATCTGAACTATTTACTAAAAGCTATTGGAGGATATAATCATCAGCAGTTTAAAAATGCTATGCCTATATAAAACCAACAATCAACATCAGTTTCACCTCTTATATGATCTTGTTTCAATAATCCATGCTTGTTCTTATCAAATGCTCACTGATCAATCATGTTTAAATTTTATAATAGAGTGTGCAATTATCAAAAGGACAGAAAATAACATAACTAATTGCATTCAAACTACATATTGTTGTTCACATGAGAAAATATGGTTACATGATAATTCGATCTTACTTGATCATTGAATACTCTTGAGCAATTTATCTAAATAAATCTTCTGTTGCACCATGCTGAGAGATTCTGATTTCTGTATAGCATTTCCAACAAGGATTACTGTTGACGATTGTGATGCGTTCACCTGTACCAGATTTCAGAAAATTAAAAAAAAAAATGTTAACAAGTTATTTATGTATAGCATTTCCAACAAGGATAACTGTTAATTGAATTCTAACGCATTCACCTGTACCAGATTCCAGAAATTTACAACAAAACTAAAAAATAATTGTAAATCATGTATGATTGTCAACATGAAGGTGTTTCAGAAATCATACCCAAAAACGGCCGTTAATGCCAATTGCTATCTCAAACGAGAGTTTCTTCCCAAGGGTCTCAAGAACAAGATGAGGTGGAGAACTAAGCAGCCTGGAAAGATTGGTAAAGTTAGGTTTATATAGTCTGGTTTTAAGACAAGAACTAATCACAAATTAACAAATAGAAAAGCTGGGTTGAAAGAAATTCTCACTGTCTTGCAAGGCCAGTAGATGAGTCAAACATATAGCCCTCTTTAAGTATGCCATATTCTCCTGCTTTGCCATTGGCTACAGATAAAGCATATGGTGAGTCTTAGCTTTCATTTGGAGCTATGGATGTTTATTCATGAGGTCTAATGTAATAGTTTAACAAAAAGGATGTGACAAAGTGAAGATATAACTAACCATCCATGCATGACAGCTCAGGATTCATGCCTGTATTTGCACTGACCACACGAACATACAACAAAGTGCCAACCTCAAACTTTGGAATGTTCCTCCTAGTTCCTCCTTCGAACGATAGAACAGGTAGATGTGCCAACGCAGGTCCTTTAATGTCCACAATAAAGTTCTGTAACACAGATTATAAAGAATCACAAAGTTATAATTCTGACCGAGCACAATGATGTTCAGATGACAATCCTTTTCATTATTCTTTTATGCATTCATTTTTGCTATTCTGATTACTGTCTTGAAATAAAAAACTGAAACTGCCCAATTTCAATCATGCCACAAGTGATACATATTTTTGCTGGAAACGTTAAGTGCTCTCAAATTTTACAAGAAAGATATATAAAATAAAATGAAAAACTTAAAGATTCTCAAAGTGTTAGACAGCAGAAAATGTCAATAGAGACAGAAAAAAATGAGCTCTTGAGTAAAATTGTAAGCTATAACTTCTGAGAAGCTTACTTCTGGTTTAGTATCCACGACAACTCCAAGAACGTTATCTCCAGCATTAGGTATATACTACAAAAAGATCAAGCAGTCATGGTAAATTATCAGTTGTGCACACTTGCTTGTTAAATTGACATAGCTAAAGAAATTGCAAAAAGTCAACATTTCGAAAAAAACTGGAAATAGAAAAAACAATTAACTCAGCCTAAATGTGTGTATCTTTAGACAACAGCTTGACACAAAAGCATTTGCTAATGAACACAGCTGACAAGACTACAAATCATGGAAGTAATAGATGGAAAAGGTAACTTGCTATAAGACAATTTATAACAATATTACAAAATTTGGGAAACATGAAATCAATTTTTCCATGTAACTTGTCTATTTACAATGCAATACACGCAACATGACCTAAGATGTTTAAGAGAAAACATGTACATTTAACATTCTATTGCTAGCCTTGATAATTTTATACACCAAATAGTTTGCAAAGCAACATGTAGTTAAATCATCACCTATAGAGTTTTCTTTTCATTAACTAATATAGATAGTATGTGATGTAATATCTCCAGGGCTAGAAAAGATAATTATTTTAAGCTTATAAACTAAAATTAATTCATAACATGCAAAGATAACTAAATTTCCACCTAGCATACAGAAACTGGACCATGACTATCGCAAGATACTTATTCCATGTGTCTTCTTTAGTTTTGATCAAGACAAGTGAGAATATAACAACAATAAGCTTACCCTTTTATTGGAGCTCTCAACCCAATATTTGTTTGGTTTCGTAAACCTCAATGTCCCAGCCTTCATTACGGAAATGGTATCACCATCCTGCAATATGCGGGTTCAGATAAGATATCAAAATACATGTTCATCACATCAAACAAACTTGCAACGAAAAAAACACCTCTTATCCGGTGGCGGAACTTGACCATGTATTTTGCGGGGGGGGCGAATCGGAGATTTGTTTGTAACCTCAACTAAATTACCCCTAAAACCTATAATATTTTCACTAGGTGCCGCAAATTTTGAGGGGGGCGGGACCCTCCCCTGCCCCCAAAGAGTTCCGCCTCTGCTCTTATCATTCCACGAGTATCATAAGAAGACGTATTTTAGTATTTTACATTTGAACTTGTTAATTACAGTAGTGAGTGTATTTTAGTTTGTCAATTATTTTTAATTGTAAGGTGTAATGTCTTCAAACATCAAAAAAACTTATTGCTGTTATAAAGCATTAAAAACATGAAAATGTACAACTTTTTACTAAACATTTTGAATGTTGCAAATTTAAGACATTACACGTAAACAGTCACCTTATGAAATTACATCTAGGCTATGTTCGGCAAAATCAGTAGTTTGTTTTGTAATGTATAGGTAATTATAACTGGCCAAGATGACGTAAAAGCTAAACGCTTCTTTTATTGGCGTTTCAAATAGAAGCGTTCAAACAAATTCCAAAAGCTAAACGCTCGTTTCCAAACAAGCAATGTATTGTAAGGCTCGGGGCAATGCAGACAAGGCTCAGCCAAAGCTCACGCACACCCCATTACACCCCCTCTTGTCTCACATACACTTTCTCCTTCGTTCGGTCATTGTAAGCTAGCTCGTTTCTTATTCATTTAACTAAATATTGAATATAAGTAAATAGCTAATAGGGGTATGTTTGGCAGCGAGCGTTAAGGTGCGTTTAGAAGCAACTAGCGTTTAGCATTTTGTACATAATGCTTGTTTGGTAACAAGCAACTTGCATTCCTAATTTTTCGAAACTCTCCAAATCAAAATGCTACTTAAAGGAGCATTTACTAGCGGCTAGTATTTAGACTTAATAATTACAAGTATACAACTATGTTACCAAACGCTTTATCAAAACAAACAGCTACTTCTTCGTGACTGCTACTGCTATTTTCGCCAAACATACCCTAGGTTTAACATAACTAAATGTAACGAATAAATGCAAAATATTAACTTTTATTTGAATTTAGGTAAAAAAGAACCTGACGTAAGCCACCACCGAGCTTGATAGTCTGACTAGTCAAATTCGACAAGTCCAATATCACATCACCGGGGACCTATTATTATTAATTCACATAAATAAAAACAAATTAACGCAATACCAATATTAATAATAATAAGTATATATGTAGGTGTACTTACGACTAATTGGTCGACTAATGTTGACGGAGACGGTTTTGCTTCCATTGTTTTGTGGGTTTTCCGGCGCCGGAACTCAGGTTTATGTAAGTAGTTTAATCTTTGGTTTTCTCATTTTATCAGACTTGGGCTTTAAATACGTTTGTTAGCCCGATACTATAAAAAGCTGGTTTACCTATCTTAGCCCAATATATTTGGATTTATCGTATTACGGGCCAATTTCATATCGGTCCTCTTAAAATACAAAATATGAAATTTCGTATTTACCCGAGTCATACTTTAAAGAGATTAGAATTCAGCAAGCAGACAATTAACGATATGTAATATTGTGGTATGTGTTTTGTATAACGTTTAAAGATGAATGGGCTGACGAAATGTTTCATTGAATGAATTTTGACTTTCCAATAATATATATTAATAAAGATACGTTTCTTCTGTTGCAATAGTATATATGAATTTTGACTTTCCAATACTATATATTAATATTAATAAAGATGAATAGGACTTGCAAGAAATACATTTGCAAAACAAAGATACATGATTTTCCAATTTGAATGGGCTGGCGTATACATTGACTTATTGACCAATTTCACTTTTCACTTTTCACAATTTGACTTATTGACCATTTTTTCATTTTATGTAGTATAGATATAGATTGTACATAATGTATTCGGTGGTTTTATGTTGGTTATATATGAAATTAATCATGAGAATATTGGGAGATATGAAATTCTCCTGTATTGCTAATATGTTTTTTAGTTATTGCTCGTCTCAAAACATATTTTGGAAACTCGGAATCAATTCGGTTTTTTATGATAGGTTTACACGAAATAAAACTAAAATCGAGTTTGACTTGTTAAATGAATTAGAGTCGGGTTCGTTTAACTGTAAATATACTTCAAGATTATTTACACCTAGCAGAGACTGAACTTGAAGCCTCATATACTTTATGTGATAGTCACAAGCATATTATCATTAAGTCACCTGTGAATATTTAGAAATATACAAATTTGTGTCTCAACAAGATATGAATCTTGTCATTATTTTGCTGTCGTGATTTAGTTCACTCGAAGTTAAGTATGTAGAACAATAATGTGATTTTCTAGTCTAAACATGGCCAAATATTCAACAACATATGCTTTAGTAACAAAAGGACAACAATAAAATATGAACACTCTTGACTTTAAGAACCAATATATGCATTCATTTTTATTTTTTTTGGATACACATGTGTGTTTATCAAAAATAATGACAAGATTCATATCTTAACATAAACTACACCGAAATAATATTAAAGTTGATACTATATATATATATAATAAGATGACAAATGATTAGTTCGCATGAATGGCATTGGATACCTACCATGCCAACCTAGACCACCATGATTATTCGATTCAAAGTCCTTGAGCTTGTTTTTTCTAACCAACATCTCATAATATTTGAAATGTGAAAATGCCTTGAGATAAACCATAAGGGTGTTTGTTAGCTGTATTAGGTAATAGGTGATGATAAGTTGATACAGTAATAATTAAATGTGGTTGGTTTGCTAAAATGAATTGACTTGTTGCTTTTATGACATGTTATACCATTTTACTGTATAAGTACAAGTTAAGCATGTTAAATGACAAGTATACATAAAGGATAACCATATGAACCAAATATAATTAGGCAGCACATGTTCGATTTAATGATTTATGATCCATCTCTTTAAGGTGTCACGCTATCACAATACGACGTAACTATAGGGTAAGGCTGAGCATTATAGATTGCGGACGGATCGGTCGAAATTTTGGTCTGGTCTTCGGTCCATCCTTTTAATCATTTTCAGTTTTTGGTCCGGTTTGGTTTTATGCACAACTAGACATTATGCATTGTTGAATCGGATAGACCAAGCCGAAATTTGGACCGACCGCATATGGACCGAACATATCGGTCAAGTCCTATAATGGTCGGTGTTTTGGGCCCAATGGGTTTTAGTCGGTATGATTTTGGTCGGTCGGTCGATTTTTTGAACCGTGCTCAACCCTGCCAATGGGGTGTCTGTTGTGTCACGGGACCCAATAAAATTATGTTTTGTTGTATTAATTATTTAAAAGAAATGCCAACTTATTTAAATTGCACCTGGTTTAAAATACATAGGCTCTATATTACAGTTTTTGTAAAAAAGGAATCATAGTGATTTAACAGTTCCTATACAACCCAGATTTCCAAACACTAAAATTGTTCCAAGTCCCCGTCACGTTGGTTCCTATTCAACTTTCGGCTATTTAAACTATCTTTTAAACCTACCTTTTTACAATCATAAATAGTTACCATAATAAACACCTTTATAAATGGAAACTCATTAGTTTTAAGACAATAATGCAACACAATATTAAATTTTTAAGACAATAATCGAATCTTCTATGAAGCTTTTTACCTAATAAATTATTAAAAAGCATATCAATAAAAAGAATAAACCAACCACAAATATCTAAATGGTCTGTCCATTCTCTTCTTGAAACAAATATTAAATTCATAGATTGCTTAGGATTCCATTTCTGGTCTTGAAGGAGGCATGTCCCAAAGTGTTTGCACACTTCCAAAGTTATCTTTACATTTGACTATGACCTTGTGTCTAATCTTTTACAACATTTTACCCAACATAGATAGAGCCCACTACCCCAAGGACCATTCAGTCATTTCACATATTAATTTTCCTCTATATTTAGCAAATGCAAACAAACAACCAGAAAACCAACCCTGCCGTTACCAAAGTCCAAAAGTAGGGTGTTAAGCGTTTGATTTGACACAAAACAAACTGAGAAATTATTGGGTTCAGTAAATACCAAAACCCCTTAAACTAGGATTTGAATAAAAAATATCCTAAGTGTTTAATCCGTTAAACACAATCAGGTCACTGAGCGCATAGTATCTCAGTGAGCTATCTTCGAGACACTTAATATGAGGCAAAGAAGGAGCCTCTCCACTGCAAGTGAACTTAAAGGGTGAAGACTAAGTCAAGAAGAAGATAGTGGATTCAATGAGTGATGACAATAACTCACTGAATCCCTTCGACTCCTCTCCAAGCTGTTAAACACAAGACAAACGAAAAAGAGATGAAGACTTTAAAGATCAAGAATGAGCTGGATTAGGCGGGAAAGTTTTACCCAGATAAAACTAAGTCCCTCAAGTGTTTATCCCGTCTATACACAGTCTCAATCTATCAAGATCATATCTTCCCATTTATAGTAGGCGGCGATTCTCTATCAAGGAAAGAAGTTTCACGCCTACTATAGAAAGGTGAAACAGATAACCGAATATATCAATATTCGTGTTTGTTGTGATCCATGTTTTTGTCTTCTAGGATAAAGTTAATAATCATACTTGTATAAATAGCATAAGAGAATGAGTGAAAAGTTTAAGCTTGTGAATTGTAAAAACACACACACACAAGCCAACTTTTCACTCCTCTAAATACAACTTTATCCTTGAGCTAGCTCGATGGGTTCTAAGAGTTGTGCTCAGGACTTAGCCCTGAGCTTAGAGAGGAGTCACCCAAACTTTGTCATTTCAATCCCAAGTACTATTTCGCAAGTACTTGGGTAACGTATTCTTTTGATTTATTTCTAATAAGAATATGATGTTGAAAATTACTTTGTGTGTTTTACTTATGTTAATTTCAGTCATTATTCATTGTTAATTGCTTTAAGTACTTAATTATTCCTTTTTAACGATAGTGAATAGGGAACAACAAGTGGTATCAGAGCAGGGCTGATTATAAAACCTTTTAAGCCGCTCTAAAACGTTTTAAATCGGGGATTCCTATGGTGAAATTGATGTACCCCAACTAGTCGATAAAAGGGTGGAGCTTATTCATGTTTGCCCTAGACTTGAAGTTGGCAAATTCAACAAATGGAAAAAGCGTATGCTTTGCTATTTGATTGGGATGGAACCTTATTATATCAAGTGTATTAATGAGGGACCATTTGTCCCAAAGCTATTTGAAGGTTTGCCCAAACACGAAGCTCATGGACTCGGGATGAAAGGAGAGTGGTCAACCAGGACCAAAGACTCAAAAGTATCATCATATCATGTCTTCCTGATAATATAATGGAGTCAGCTTATAAGTGTAACGGCTAAACAAACCTGGGATGACCGGTCCATAGCCACGAAGGTCCATCGATACCAAGGAAAACAGGATAATGGACCCGAAACTTGAGTATAATACCTTCAGGGCTAAGGACTCTGAAACTCTCTCTCAAACTTACACCCGTTACAAAACTCTTTTAAATGAACTGGCTAATGATGGTGTTAAGTTATCCAAACATGAGATAAATGTTGGTTTTGTTAATTGTCTCCCTGAGAAATGGTTAAACTTCTCACAGGGACTTAGAAATGCAAATCACATCCAAACTCTTGAGCTTCACGAAATTTATGAGAAATTTGTCTATGAGGAAAACCTCATCATGACGATACCCGACTTAAAGAAGTCTCAGGAAGTCAAGAAGTCCCTGACCATCACCTCACCTATATCGACTGCCTTCTTTTCTAACAATGTGGTTCAAGATTTTCAAGAAAATTACGATGATGAGCGATGAGAGATCAAGTGAGGAGTACCTAAATGACACGAACGTTGAATTTCGGAAAGGGCACTCCTTGCAAACTCTCGAAGGTTTATTAAAAGAAACAAAGGTTCTTCAACTGCTAAAGCTAACGAGGACACTGAATGCTTTAAGTGTCACAAAAAGGGTCATTTTGCAAAGGACTGTTTTTCAAAACAATTTCTGAACCTTCTTACAGACCATCAGGGTCAAATCAGTCCTCAGGCTTTAGCAAATTTCAACCTAAAATCTATGAGTCTCATCAAAACTTTCGAGAAAAAATCACCAGAACAAAACAATAGATTTTGAAGCCAAGTATAGGAAGATCAAAGCTAAGCTTGCATTACTTGAGGCCAGTCCCTCAGAACCAAAAAGTGTTCAATCTGTGCGGGGTAAAAACAAAGGTCTTGTTCTTTGAAACCTTCGACTGGGATGAAGAGCCGGTCTCATCGGATGATGAAATGGTGCATGTCAGCGCTGATGGCCCTCTCGAGAAGAAGACAAGCTAGCTGTTGGAAAGAATCATGCCAGAAATGGAGAATGGGTCAACATCACAATGAAGAAGGTAAATATTCTACTTTCTATGGATGATGATTCTGATTGGCAGTCCTATATGAACTATATCAATGTAGATCTTAAGTTTGTAGAGGAGCAAAGACTAAATCTTTTTTATAAGTACAACAAGTTAAGTTTTGACTTGAATAAGTGTAGGGATGAGTTACTTGTGTTAAAACAAAACAAGCTTGAGGCTATCACCTTACAGATTCAAAACACTGAATTAGTTAAACGAAATCAGGCTCTTCAAGATGAACTTAAGAAAGAAAATGAAATCATTGATAGCTGGACCACCAAGAATCCAAGAGTCTTTGATGCTGTTGGTGCCCCCAGTAGCAAAAAGAGAGTCATAGGTGAACATCATATTACTGACTCTCTCAACAAAGACCAGAGTCCTAAATCATTTGTGTCTGGTGGCATGATTACCAATATGTTATATGTTCCCAAGACCAGTGATTGGATTGAAAGACTTAATCCTGATAGTAAGCTTCCTAACTTTGAATCTGGAAGAATTCTAGAGCACGAAAGTCAAGCTCTAAAGAGCATGCTTGGACTCCCGGATGTGCCCAGTAGCGAACACATCTCACGAAGTCGAAGATGAATCTCAAGCACCACTTCCACCTTTGAAACCTCTTCGAGGTGGTGATCCTAGCTCTGAGCTTACTCCATTACATTACAATCCACACTCTCCTAAAGAAAGGTCTGGACTTGGTAGAACCATTTTGAAAAGACCATCAAAACCAACTCAACAAGAATCCACCCCAACTGAAAATTCCACATCCTCGTCCCCAGAAGCTGATCCAGATTCAGCAAGTGAACTTGTGAGGAAGCTAAGCTGACAAAATGGAATCTATTGAAAAGGTCCCCTGAACCAATCAAGGAGACAAAGTCAGCTTCCTCTAGTTCCTCAAAGTCAAAAGCCACCACCAAAAACAAGCAAAAGTGTGATCTATGCCACTATACCGTCATACCATGACAATTGTTATAGAATTCTTTTTGCATGATGCGTAAAAGGATGATCACAGGACTGCTGACCACTTGCAATATGTGAGCTCTCTTACTCAAGAAAACTACACAAAAGTTGGTCATCAGTATGCTTCTTCATCCAAAGCTCAAAAATTGAGAGCAAAGCCTTTTCCTCCTTGCCCACACTGTAGCTTTAATGATCATCGCATACGATGATTGTCTTATGAACATATGCTGTGATATTTGCGGTAACACAGCTCATAAGACATCTCAGCATGACAATGTCATCCATGTAAGGAGAAATTCAAAACAACCAAAATCCACCGAGTCATCCTCAGTCTCTAAATGTAAAACCTGTGGTAGCTCATTGCACTCCACCACTGACCATGAATCGATTGCTCAATTCAAAGAGACCATGAGACCCAAGCCCACTAGTAAGTGGGTTACGAAGAGAAACTAATTCAGTTTACTACTTGTGCAGTGGCATGCCAGGGAACCTATCGGCATCTAGGCATGGATGTTCAAGAAGCATGACTGGTGTGAAGGAATATCAGCACAAGTATGTAAAGGAACCAGGGCCAAAGGTAGTATTTGGTGATAATTCATCATGTCCCACTAAAGGTTATGGTTGATGGCTGCAATGGAATATTTTTCTCTAGGATTGCTTATGTCAATGGTCTCAAATACAATCTCATCAGTGTCAGTCATCTATGTGATGCTAAGTACATTGTAGAATTCAATGACAAACAGGGTACCATTTTCAATGCCAACAAGGAAGTTGTGTTGATTGCTCCTAGGAGAGACGATGTTTATGTCTTAGACATGTCAACTCTCTCTAAAGATGGAACATGTCTTTTTGCCAAAGCCACTTTGAAACTATCAAGCGTGGCACAAGAGACTCTCACACTTAAGCTTCAAAAACATCAACAATTTGGCAAAACAAAACAAGGTCCTTGGCTTACCATCACTGGTTTTTGCTAAAGATAAACCATGCTCAGCCTGTGAAAAGGCAAACATAAAAGAGCATCTTTCAAAACCAAGCAAAACTTCTCTATCAAAAGCTGCCTTCACCTCTTGCATATGGATCTCTTTGGACCGGTCAGTCCTAGATCAATCCAGCATGAGAAGTATACACTTGTCATTGTTGATGAGTATTCAAGATACACTTGGGTATACTTTATTTCCAAAAAGAGTCAAGCGGTGATACTATAATGTCATTTATCGGGGAACATTGAAAACCGAATGACATTACGATTGAAACAAATCGAAGCTGACAATGGTCTGAATTTAGAAATCTGAGCTTGAGAGTTTCGTGATGAGAAGGAATCTCCCAAAATTTTCATCTCCTTATACCCCTGAACAAAATGGGGTAGCTGAAAGGAAGAACAGAACTCTCATTGAGGCTGCAAGAACCATGTTAAATGGCTCATCTCTTTCAAAGCATTTACGGGCTGAAGCGGTTAAAATAGCCTGTTACACTCAAAACAGGTCAATCATTGTCAAAAGACATAATAAAACCCCATATGAGTTCTTCAAAGGTAGACTTCGACATCACTACTTCCATGTGTTTGGATGTCCTGTGTTTATTCATAACCACAAGGATCATCTAGGCAAGTTCGATGCTAAATATGATGATGGATACTTTCTAGGTTACTCACTGATCTCCAAAGCCTTCAGGGTATTTAACACAAGGAGACAACAAGTTGAGGAAACCTATCATGTCACCTTTGATGAAAGTATAGAAAGCATCAGATTCACCAACACTTTAGTGGAAGAAATAGGAATTGATAACTCATTAAGATATCCTCCTGATGAGTACAACACTAAATTCAATTCCTCATACCAAGCGATCTTGACATCTCATATCATGTCTTGCCTCACAACCTGTCACAACCAACTATCAGTGAATTCATTGATAATCGGTCGGTCCCTACTTTGGGATAGGTAACACGATCCATATGATCGGATCCTATAACTCAAGAACCTCTACTAGAACAAATCACCTCGACAGATGATCTAAATGATCCTGTGGCTCTCACACTGAACTCCCGGTGACATCTTCAAGCTCAGATCCCAGACCACAAAATAAGTGGACAAGATCTCAGGACATTGAGCTTGTAAACATCATTGGTGAACCCACTGAGGGCCTGCTCACTAGAAGCATGGTCGCTAACTTAAGCTGCAGCCTCGGCCAATGAATGTCTATATGCTTGATTACCTATCGAAATAGAACCCAAAAGTGTCACTGAGGCTCTAAAATACCCAAGTTGGGTTCAGGCTATGCAAGAAGAACTGCAGCAGTTTGATAAAAACAAGGTCATGACCTTGATCAAATGTCCTCGGGATGTAGTAGTCATAGGAATGAAGTGGGTTTTCGAAACAAAAGCTGATGAAAGCGGCCTTTGTCATTAAAAACAAAGCGGACTTGTAGCCAAGGTTACAGTCAACAAGAAGGCATTGACTATGATGAAACATTTGCTCCTGTTGCAAGAATGGAAGCCATCGGGATCTTTCTTGCATATGCAACATACATGAACCGGGATCTACCAAATGGATGTTAAAAGTGCATTCTTAAATGGTGATCTCAAGGAAGATGTATATGTTCAGCAACCTCCTGGCTTTGAGAGTAGTGAATTCCCTGACTATGTCCGCAAGCTTGACAAAGCTCTTTATGGACTTAAACAAGCTCCCGGGGCATGGTATGAAACTCTCTCACCTTCCGATTCAAAACAAGTTTGTCAGAGGAAAGATAGACAACACACTATTTGTCTATAGAACTCAACAGGATGTGATTCTAGTCCAAGTGTATGTTGATGACATCATCTTTGGCTCAACAAACTACAAACTTTTCAAATAGTTTGAAAAACTGATGACTAAGAAGTTTGAAATGAGCATGATGGGGAACTCACATACTTTCTTGGACTACAAATCAGGCAAACCGACAAAGGAATATCCATCAGTCAAGAGAAATACACCAGAAATCTCTTGAAAAAATATGAGATATTCGACTGTGCCTCAGTGAAAACTCCAATGGTCCCACCTAACAACCTTGGACCTGATCTCACTGGAAAATCAGTCAATCAAACTCATTTCGGAGGGATTGTAGGCTCACTGATGTATTTAACGCTTATAGACCGAGATATCTAATTCTCGGTCTGTCTAATAGCAAGATATCGGTCAATCCTAAAGAATCCCATCTCACTGCAGCTAAAGAATACTCAGGTACCGAAGGAACCCCAAGCCTTGGACTCTATTATCCAAGATGCTCGGGTTTGATCTCAAGGGTTACTCGATTACGATTATGCTGGCGCAACATGGACATAAAAAGTACCTCGGGTCCTGTCAATTTCGTGGAGGAAAACTGGTTTGTTGGAGTGCTAAAAGCAACAATCAGTGGCTATGTCCTCAGCTGAAGCTGAATATGTAGCTGCTGCAGGATGTTGTGCCAATGTATTATGGATGAAAAGTCAACTCGGTGACTATAACATCCATTACAAAATGGTGCCCATCTTACGTGATAATACGGTGCTATTGCAATCTCCAACAAACCTGTCCTCCACCAAAGAACCAAACACATTGATATCAGATATCACTTCATCCGGGATCACATAATGAAGGGAGACATTGAACTTCATTTCATCCCTACTGAATATCAACTGGCTGATATCTTCACAAAACCTTTAGATGAACCTACCTTCGGAGACTGAAAATTTGAGTTGGGAATGCTTGACATTGAAAGTCAGGCATCTGAGAACCAATCTCAGTAAGTTCTGTGAATTGGTTCGTCTCCCTGAACATCCAAAACAAACCTCTCACTAAATGATTAAGACTCACTCGGGGTCCCTGACGGAGAAAGCATTGAATGAGTAACTAAATGCTCCAAGTATTAGTTACTTAAATGTCCTAGGTTGGTAATCCCACCAATTAAATATAGGAATACATGTCTTCTGTCGGGAGTATCATCATTTACCTCACCCCACTTGGCATTAAAAGCCTTCTCTCATATAAAATATCCTATGGATATTTTATTACTGCTAAAGTACACTTTTCTTGTGCATTGCAACTGCATTTTCCTTGAAAGACGGGATTTTACTGCGTGAAGTGGTGGGTGGCATTAAATGTGGAATATCAAACGATTTCAAAAATGGTCTTGACATATCCAAATTTATACAAAAACCACCCCTCACACTACTCTATAAATACCCTCTTCAAAAACCACAAAACACACATTAATCATTTTCTGCAACTAAACTCTGTCAAAATCCTTTCTCAAATCCAGAAAAATTTGTGTGTTCCCAAAATCTTTAAAACCTCTTTTGGAAAACCCTCCTTGTAAACATTTACAAAAGTTTTTCATCACAAACTTGAGAGATCCAAATACTTTGATTGTTCTAGTCAAAACAATTTTTTTTAAACCCTAAAATCTTCTTTAATGGCTAGAACACAATCTCTCCGGTTTGCTTCTCGATGGTTAGGGGATCTTACTAACGTTGAATTTAAAACAAATAATGTCATAGGAAATTTTGAATACCCTGAAAATGTCCCAACCTATAAAGACATTATAAATTTTTATTCAACTGCCCACTCAAAACGGCCTTTGTAAAATGTCCTGATGCGTACCCAAACTACCTCGGGGAGTTTTGGGCTACTGACTAATGCCTTTGACCCGACACCTTCATCTGATGAGAATAACCTTAGACCACTCAGGGAGTATCTCATCAGGTTCAGTCTTAATGGGGGCAACAATACACCCTGGATTACAAAACATTTTGCACTTCAACAGGGTTAGATTATAACAAAGGTACTTATGTCGCCCATCACTGAACCCTCCACAAAGGATGGGTTAAAACAAATTGTTTTAGATCCAACTTTTTTGGACATGACCCCAGTCACTAAAAGCTCATTCCCGTGGCTTGGAGGATCCTCTTCACTTTTGTGATTCAGGTCCTCGGCGGGAACCACTCATCAACTGAACAAGTTAACTCTATTGATTGATGATGGCATACTGCTTGATGAATGGGGTCACTTTCGACATAGGGGAGATCATTTACAGTGATCTCGTAACTTGAGCTCTGAGCAAAACTAGGACGAAGTACGTTTCGTATCCTAGGTTTGTCTCTTGTGCTTTGCAATCGTTACTAGGTTCAAATTATACTCAGGATGAAAAATTTGGAAATTTACCTGGCATCCCGAGCCCTTCAAATTTTCAAAAGGACCCATCCCTTGTCACTCCCATTGAATTGGCGGCCCACATGATTGCTGTAAACAATCAAAGTGGATCAGTGTCTCCAAACCCTGCTCCTAAAAAGAGAAAGGGAAGTCTGGACTAGGACTAAGACTAAACCAAAGTCTTAGGGCCCTGAGGCTTCGGAGCACACCTAAGAGGCACAAAAGCCCGAGACTAAACAGACACCCACTAACCAGGAAACAACCACCCCCATGACAACGAAGGACACGATACATCACGGTCGGTGCGGCTTGGTCACACCTACTACTCCCAAGATCCGAGGGAAACAAACAACCCGCGGTAGGGGCGCCTTCCACCACGCCGATGATGACATTAACAAATCCAAGTCTTTGTGCGAGGGCACACTAATCGATCCCAAAGACTCATGGGGGAAACAAACAACCCACTGATAGGGATACAACAATCACTGACTTCGCCAAAGGCACTTTGGGAAACACCCACCGGTGTCTCGGGGTCACTGGGGACAAAGACTCGGAGGGAAAGAAACAACCCGCCGATACGTAACCCAAAACCAATCGACTCGAGAAGACACTGGAAACTCCCACCAGTTATGCGAGGGGTCAACGGGGACAAAGACTCGAGAGGGATATATACCACCTGATATGGAACCCATCACCAACCCCTTGCTCATAATTGCGATGTCAGCGGTATTCTATTCTCAGAGGATGACCTTGCTGGAAACCGAAGATGAAATTTTATCATTTGGAGAAGAAATGGGCGTTGAGGTTCAATCGAACAAGAGCCTCAACTGATCCAAAGGAGCATACTGCATCCCCATTCCAACATGATGATCATGCTTCTGAATCCTCAAGCTCTGATGAATTCAAAGAGTTTGACAATGTTCTTCCCTCACCTGAAAGGCGGTTGGCTCATTGGATCACTAGGGCTTCAAGGAAGTTATACTCAGGGGTTACTAAAACATTGTGGGAACAACATACTGAGGCTGCTGCAAGTTATGCTCATCTAAAGGCAGAGGTGCAGGGCCGGCGAAAATGTTCATGAGCACAGGGACTTGATGTATGACCAAATTCACCGATTGGATGAAAACATGGCCAACTTCTTAAGGCATCTTGGGATCTTGGCACAAAGATCGATGAAATCAAGGAGTTTGTCAGAGAAGATCCAGCTATTAACTCTCAAGTACTAAAGGCTCTTGAGGCATACTTGCAACAATCCTCACGTTTTCTTGAACTGTTAGATCTGCTCAAGTCGCAAATGTTCGTGGTCTTCCATCATCAGTCCAGTCTCTTCAAGCTACATTGGACTCTTTGAATACACAGGTGGCGACCATGCCTCAGGCATCCTCTTCCACGGCACGGAATCTTGGTCCCGGATGGCTGCCTTGGAGCTTTCTCGGGCTAACTTGGATGCAAAGGTCAGCGGCATTCAGATAGACACCGAGATTAAGGCTATGATGACTGAAATCTATCAGGCCTTCAAGGGTCAAGCTGCTCAGTCCTCCTCCGCACCAACGCCAACTCTTGCCCTCACTGAAGCTCCGGCAGCGGTTGAGGGGAGAATCTTCTGAAGAAACTCCTCTTCACCTGAGGGGAGCAAACACCACTGTCTCGAGTAGCTCCAACATCATCTACACCCGTCTCAGCAATACCAATCTCCTCACTACCACCTCAAACATCAACAACAACAACACTGGCGGTCACAACAACAACACCACCCTTAGTTGCATCATCTTCCTCGAGGCGGGACAAGGGCAAAGGCATAATGACAACTGCTGAGCGAGATGATTCCCTATAAAATCAGCGACACTGAATACCTACTCACACCTCAACAGCTAAGTAAACATCTTGCTAAAGAAGAAAGAAGATTGAAACTAGCTGAGGAAGAAAAAACAGAAGCATGGCAAAGGTTGTCAGAAGAAGAGAATATGGGGTTAGATGCAAGCAAGCTCCCAAAGGGTCAGGCAGGACAAAAGTTCAAGGATGTTCAGGCTGCTCAAATGCGCAATGAGAAAGCGTTATGAAGAAAAGAGAAAGAAAAGCTGAAGCTCTCAAGAAAAGCGAGAATTGAGGAATACAACTGGACAATGAACAGTAGAAGGCTTCCGAAAAAATCACGATGTCAAGATTATTCCCAACACCAAACCATTGGCTATGAATGTTTAGAGAGGGGATGACAAAAGACACTTTGAGGTTCATGATCCCTTAAAATTCAATGACTTTGGGATCACTGAACTTGATGAACTTGGTCCAATCATTGGAAAGAAGCAAAATAAGGTGGTCAAGGAGGTGATGAAGATGCTCAGCAAAAGATATGAAAGGTGAGGGATGCACACTTGATTGGGACTTCAGCCTTGATTTGCACCTCAAGGATCTCAACCACAAACTTCCAATGGAAAAGGAAAAGAGTTGAGTTCCACTGAAATAAAAGTGCACGGCTTTGAATGCAACAGAGAGTTTGCCTGAGGGTGTCAAAATTTTGAACTGTTTGGTGATTGAAGAGCCTGAAAGAGGGCTATTCCACATTGATGTCTATGGAAACCCAGCATTTCAAAGATGTAGTGATATTGATCAGGTGGTGTAGGCTGCAATGATCAGCTATATTCCAGTGGCCTCTCGGATCAATCCCCAGCAAACATCAGGTTACGTCAAGACCTGAATGTAAAGATAAGAGACCATCCTGACAGGGAAACACTCATCACCAAGAAAGTGAAGCACGAAGCACTGGGTATCCATACGGGTGACATCATTTTATCCTTTTGTACTAGTGATACTGAAATATGTAATCGATCAATAAAAGATGTATGTTTTTGTCAAATTACTCAAATATTCTTTATTGTATTCACCAGTACATTCTGTGTAAGAAGAAGCCTTTTGCTCACTTACACTGATCAAACACTTAGGCTATTTGTATATCCAAATAGGGGAGACTGTTGGGTTCAATAAATACCCAAACCCCTTAAACTAGGATTTGAATAGAAAATATCCTAAGTGTTTAATCCGTTAAACACAATCAGGTCACTGAGCGCATAGTCTCTCAGTGAGCTATCTTCAAGACACTTAGTATGAGGCGAAGAAGGAGCCTCTCCACTCGCAAGCGGAACTTAAAGGGTGAAGACTAAGTCAAGAAGAAGATAGTGGATTCAGTGAGTGATGACAATAACTCATGAATCCTTCGACTCCTCTCCAACTGTTAAACACGAAGACAAACGAAAAGAGTGAAGACTTTAAAGACGAAGAATGAGCTGGATTAGGCGGGAAAGTTTTACCCAGATAAAACTAAGTCCCTCAAGTGTTTATCCGGTCTATACACAGTCTCAATCTATCAAGATCATATCTTCCCATTTATAGTAAGCGGCGATTCTCTATCAAGGAAAGAAGCTTCGCGCCTACTATAGAAAGGTGAACAGTAACCGAATATATCAATATTCGTGTTTGCTGTGATCCATGTTTTTGTCTTCTAGGATAAAGTTAATAATCATACTTGTATAAATAGCATAAGAGAATGAGTGAAAAGTTTAAGCTTGTGAATTGTAAAACACACACACACAAGCCAACTTTTCACTCCTTCAAATACAACTTTATCCTTGAGCTAGCTCAGTGGGTTCTAAGAGTTGTGCTCGGACTTAGCCTGAGCTTAGAGAGGAGTCACCCAAACTTTGTCATTTCAATCCCAAGTACTATTCCGCAAGTACTTGGGTAACGTATTCTTTTGATTTATTTCTAATAAGAATATGATGTTGAAAATTACTTTGTGTGTTTTACTTATGTTAATTTCAGTCATTATTCACTGTTAATTGCTTTAAGTACTTAATTATTCCTTTTTAACGATAGTGAATAGGGAACAACAGAAATAAACCATACTGAAACCGATAAAACTGAACCAAAAATTTTAATTGGTGTATGGTTTGATTTAAAACCGAACCGAAGTATTTAATTAGTGTTTGGTTTGACAGAAATATAACAAAATCAAACCGAAAAAAACGAATATCTCTATCTACATAAAAAATAATAAAATAAATATACATATTTTCTATCTTATCATCTCAAAAAACAATCATGATATTCAACTAAATTTGGATATTTAAAAATGGAACAATCAAGCTAATAAAAAAATTGAAGACCCTTTTTGAAGAAATATTTATCTTGTTTCGCTTTTACTTACTTCGTTTAAGTTGTAAAACTTTCTGGTTTTTTAAACTCTCGTTTTTGTTGATTTACCTGAGCATTTTATGAGACATTTTGATTTATTAATTTTATCTAAAGTTTTAGGTATTTATTATGATTTACAAATTATATTATTATGTTTACTTGAATTTGGTTTTTTTGGTTTAAAGCAAAACCAAATGGAATTCTAATTTGGTGTATGGTTTGGTTTTATCCGTTCTATAATTGATCCAGTTTGGTTTTGGCTTTGACTGTAAAAAATTTCAAACTGATAAACTTGAATCATACAACCCGCAAACCCGATAACCAAACCGATGAACACCCCTATCCAAAACCCCTCTAAACTTTGAAGAAAAAGGTAAATTGAGAGTAGTTCTTAGCAGGTTATTCGAAAAAGTCGATATTTTTAGTTTGACATATGCGTCTGATCAAAATTCCATCATCATTTTCTGACTTTTTCCTAACTATTTCAAGTTATTTAC
>OU343220.1:281393335-281432723 GCA_910596185.1 Chrysanthemum makinoi | reverse complement strand
AATTTAAACATGATTGATCAAGGACAAATGGAGAAACCATATATGAAACTGATCATAGCATTTGAATTATCTTGATACACACAATTGCATCTTGATATATTGTCACTGTTACTATAGTGATTTTCTAAGCCTCACAAGACAAGCTCACATGATAATATCTAAATGGACTCGAAAGATGTTCCAGTAGTATTGGTAGCCTACTACTTCGATTTAAATTATGTGATTTATCATTGATTATAGATCCCAACTTTAAGAAGAAAAAAAAAGTTTATTCAACTGCACATTGTGCTTATTATACAAACGAATCATAAGTATGGAATACAAAGTTGATTGAAATTACAATTTTATTTAGCTTACAAACAAATTAAATTAACCCGAACGGAACATAGTAGAGCAAGAAAGATTTTCAGTCTAGTGTGAATCTTTCAACCTTGATTAAGCTTATATGTCGATTGTTGGTTTTATATCATAGTCGACTTCCATTATTTGAAACTTTCCACCAACGAAATCATAGTATCCACCCATCAGTTTGATTTTCTTATCAGCTACTCCAGATCGAACATAAGGGTACGATAGTAAATTCATGAGTGAATTCATCACCGACTCCTGCATTTACAAAATATGAATCACTTGCACTTGTGCATCAATCATTGTTAACTATAATCAGTGAAAAGAGAGGCCAATGGTGAGGTTTTTACCTTCTCAACAAGTGTGTGTGAAGTTCTTCGTCTGATGCGTTTGGATTCTCTGCAAGCACCTTTGCCTTTGCAGGCTGACCAATGCTAACCCAATCGTCTATAAAGTCACTTCACATCACAAATAGGTGCAACAATATAAACCGTATGATTAGTTATATTATTACGCTTACATTTAGAAGAACTAGTAATAAAGATAAGTCCGACTTTTTCTTAGCGGAAAAGTCACAGACCCTTTTTCCCAATTGGGATTTTAACCCACAACCATCTGGTGCTGGTAAGGTAATTTAGACTTACTAGGAAGTTTCGACATCAGGAAGAGACATTAGATGCTTAATTCCACCACAGTGACTATGCCCAATGACCACGATAACCTCAACCTGTAACAAAGTTTTTGTAGCATTTAATATGGTCTAGGAACATGTCTTTTAATAAATACATGTGAACAAGTTATAGCCTTAAGAAGTTTATGAAGTGATTATTTAGGATGATAACAAGTTACTCAAGCGACCTTAAGAGATGTGATTGCATATTCAATGATAGCACCAACTCCAGAGTACTTAAGCTGCAAAACAAACATAGCAGTTACTACGATGTGCCATGTAACAAATATTCGTAGTCGATAAAAACCTCAACAAAGGAATACTAGGACCGTTCTTGTAACCTGGTTAAAAACCGGGACCATGTTGCCAATGTTACGCGCCATGAACGCTTCTCCAGGTCGCAGGTTGAAGATATTAGTCGGGCTAACTCGGGAATCCGAACAAGCAAACATTAGATACTGCACCAATATTGTTATCATTAGATAAAACGTTTTGATTTTTCTATTTTAGGATGATATACAATACTAATAGGTGCTCGTGAATCGTGATTACTGATTACCTTGGGCGCTTGTTCCTCCGCCAATGCACTATAATATTCTGGATCATCACTGCGAAAACACACATAATGAATTGTTGAGACTGTATAGCACATGTTGAGGAACTTTATAATCTTATAAGGTAATAGTACTCAAATAAATGTATCTTTATATAAGTTAAAGTTTATTGCTCAAACAAAGTCATTAAAATTGATGCTCAAGTAGCTTACTTGAATTCATTAATTTTGAAACAATAAAACCCCTCTTTAATCCTCTGTATTGGGTCAAATTTTGCTGATAGTTCAGGTACTAGAGACGTCGTAACATTCTCAAGACTGGCTTGATTTGTATCTTCTGGTTCATTTGATTGTTCCGGTTCTAGAAACGCCGTCATAAATTTAAGATTGGCTTGATTCGGATCTTCTGATCTATTTTCATTTCTACAAATTTAAGACCATATCATATCCTTCATTGTCAGTATAGAGAACACATAAAATATCCAAGCAACTAAACTAAATTGATCAGAAAATTGAAAAGCATTTTTTTTTCTGGAAAATACGTCGAGTAAATTAGTACATAGTCACCTTGATGTTTCAATTGGTGTAGCCGCTTGTTTAATCAAGTGTTTTGGCATTTTGACGTGTTCTTTGTGTTTTTGCAATCTTTGCATGAAGATGTAGTTATACAAGGATGAAAAATCACCTAAGACTAGCTATATATAGAGCATGTATTATACTATTCTTCATACTAGTAAACATGCATGGAATAAACATGCTTAGAATCACAAGCAAGAATATTCCTATCCTTTTTTTTCACATTACATTTTTTTTAGAGGATAAGTTTATGAAGAGCAAGCAAAGTAGATACCTCAATATGAGGAGAATATTTGAGAAGAAATGAAACTTAAGTGTGTTAATTAGTTGATTATTAAAGTTTGAGAAGTTGGGATGTGTTCATATAGAGTTAATTGTATGTTAAACATGAAGCCAAAAGACAGTTATGCATTTGTAAAGATACACAGGTTTCCACGCCAACCTTCTAAACAAAAAGGCCTTTACCGGTTTGAGTTAGTGTGGTGGTAAGTTCAAACCTTATGAATTAGTCGTCTTCCCCCGAGGGTGACTTCACTACCTGGATCCTCATCTCTTGAACTCGTTCTGGCAGCTAGTTTAATGGCACCGGCATCTCATCTAGTCTAGATCGATTCCCTAAGAGCTTCTTCTCTAGCAGGCGATTTGGCCCATTTTCTCTTTCCTGGTAATAAGGTCAGAAACCATGATTAAAAAGAAAGAAATGATACAAAGGTTTCCATAATCATGCATAAATATGCATATATATTTTATGTAAAATTGATTAATCAGTCATAGTTTGTGGGTATAGTCATTATATTCTCTTTGTGTGATCATATAAAGTGGATAATAGAAAGTTTTCTATAATATGACTTTGTATAATCATTAATATTAGGCTTTTCACTATAGTGGGTGAAGGACCATCACTATCTTCACTCCTCACGCACGAACCCCGTTGCACCCATCCCTAACTGCACGTCAAGGGTTGTTTTTTGCATTGGTTCGGTGGTGTAGACCATCGGCGGGTTTTATTATTATTTTTTATTTTTTATTTTGGGTTATATTTGTATATGAGATATTTTTATATTCTTTGTTTGGTGGTGGTTATAACACCTCTTTGGTGTAATTATGTTATGTTTAGTCTTTAAGTCTAAATTGAAGACCGTCTTCAAGTCCAAATTGAATTTGAAGAGCCATCTTCAAATCCAATTTAGAGTTTGCTTCCTTCCTATATATAAAAGGAGGTGGGGAAGGATCACGATACTTCATTATTTCTTTACTCAATAAACGTTTGATATTGAGGTTTATATCGTGTGTTTCGTTCTTTAACTTCGGCAAAAAACGCATGATTGTTTGTGTTCTTCTAACGATATTGAGGTAATCCGCACTAGTATCCAGGTTGTTAGTCGATCGAAAACTAATAAATGATGTGACGCTTACGTGAAAGTGGTGAATTTGATGTCCAACGCTCAGTCTTAATGAATATTATAAAGTTTTTCAGGACAAAATTTTTAACATGCCAAAAAACAACTCGTCTTTGTAAGAAGCAACATTTTTTTTTATATTTGTTAAATTTTAAAAATTTAACCATAATATCTGTTGTTTCGTATAGCATACTAGTTTTGTGGATTGATAACATTAAAATAAAATAATGCCAGAATCAAATAATGTGTTTGGAACAAGGTATAGATCGACCACAAAACTAGTTTAATTATATGCAATAAAAAGGACACGCGTTAGATCAAGTGCGGAATTAAGGGTTTTGTGGTGTCACGAGACCTGATGAAATTTTGTTTTGTAATGTTAACTTTCATAAAAATCTTTAATTTTTTTAAAATGCCTCCGCTAAAAAAAATGTGTTTTTTTATTTACTTCATTGATACATGGAAAGTAGACTTAAATTTTAACCAAAGCCCTTATATTTTGGTACGAAAAGTTTGTACACTGGTCCATGGTTTGGTTTCGTCATTGGTTAGTGTAGAAATCAAAAAGGGAATAAATTATACTAATCGATTCAACTATAATGTTATAATACAAAGACATTAAATAGAAAACACAAGATCTAAACCCTAAAAGCTAAATGGGCCTAAACAAGTGGGTCGGGCCAATATGCTTTTATTATATAACATCATTCCTACACGATGTTGCGTATAACATTGAGAGTTGTCATACATAAATAAACTAGCTGAAAAAGCAACAAAAAGCAAATGGTCTCGTTGTGCAAGCGCGGTGCATGCTCAAAACGAGCAACATAATTACGGAGATGAACGAGAAGCGAGAACAGTGACAGTTGATTCGTACGATTCATATTCATATTCATATTGAGACAAAATCAAGTGAAACCAAATGCAGAACCACGTGTCTCCTGACAGTGGATGCAAACAAGCGAAACGGTGCAAACATATCTAAAGACGGATGCGAGATAACCGGGTAGAACAGGATGGAGATGTGTAATCAGACAGACGTATGCGAATCCAAAATATATTGTTGATACCAAGATGTTACACATAACTACTCAATACACAATCGGATTAGTTAATACCTATGCACCACCATCACCATAACCATAACCAATTCTTCTTATATCTCGTCTAAATATCGATACATTATTATAATTAGCAACACATCAAATGCAAATTTTAAGATTCAGTGCAACACACATTAAATGCTAAGTTTTCAAAATTAAGCAACAGTCGCGAGGTTTTTCGTTCGCGAAGTAAGTTCAAACATTAAATATAAAGTTTAACAACTTAACAATTAAAGATTTAAGTGGCGTTGCCAAGTGAATCAGAGCATTAATTGCTATCTATAACTTGGCAAAAGATAGTCGCAAGGTTTAAGCCTACAATAAGAAGTTCTTTTAAAGCAAATCCAACCTTTTTTTTAACTTCGTTCTAATTGATTACCAATACTATTATTAATACCGATGCAGATTTCGAACCAAACAATACCTCGTCCAAATGACCAAAAGTCAAAACAGTCTACAACTACATTCTTTTTCATCACGTGAACCACATGAATTCAAACAACTTTCTCGCTGACTCACTAATCTTTTCTTTTTACCGGTCAATATCTTATCATATTTTAATTGCTAGATCCAATAAAAACAAGCAAGATGTAACAATAGGCGACATATTCAAGCAAATCAAACCTTTTCCAAACTGACGGCAAGGTTGTAGCCAACCAACTAATTCAAAACTGGAACAAATCAAAATATGAATGCAAACTAAGCCAAACTTTTTTTTTTCCTCCTATGGTGGCAGATCCAAAAATATATCAGAGTATGAATCATTTTTAAGAAACCATAAAAAGTATGCGTTTCTCAAGTTCAATTTCTAAATTAACACCTGAAATGTGACAACAACTTTAAAAGGAAGGTTTTACATGGTTTGAGTTTGTGTGACGTGGGTTCAAACCCCGTAAATTAGTCGACTAAAAATTCAGAAACCATAGTTTCAAAAAAGTAGCGTTTAGTGTTAAACTCTAATAAAAAATTTTCTTTTTATTATTAATGATGCTTAAAATGTATGCGTTTAGTGTCCAACTACATCTCCCACCTTAAAAATAGTATTCGATTCTTCTTTTGTGTGCCAATGCCGAAAACCATTTAAACATGTTAAACAAGAACAATATGAACTTAACTTGGATAATTAACAATTATCCCGTGATCTCTCGATCTGTTCACCTAATTATTTCTAGCAACAAAGCTCAATACATGCAATTAAGTTTGTTAAGCATCTAGCTATAATGCTATAGAAACCACTTAAAAAGAACTTGAATACTAATTAAACTAGTAATAGACCAACAAACAATAAACTTGAATACACATGTGCTTATAATAAAATTGGTGACAAAATTCTTTTTAGAATATTCTCACTGTGAGGCTAAAGTTAGTTGCAAGAATGTTATTAATAGGATTGCCAAAACTTATAGAAATTTGGTTGCAAGAATGTTATTGGTAGACTTGCCCAGCCTAATAGAAACTTGGCAAGTCTTTGTATTGTAAAATACCATGAAAACTATCAACTTCATAACAATTATTGGATTGATGGTTTACTTGTATTTTCTTCTCTCTGTTATGGAGAAGAGAAGCATCAAAAGAAATCTCTACATGTTCCCCATGAGATCTTCCACCCTTGAATCCTCGAGCACTCTGTGATCGAGAAAACGATCATTAAACATGAATCTTGTAGTAAAGTTGTTCAAATTGAACACTTTACATACCGTTACGTATTTTTGGCAAAATAAATATAAGTCACAGTCTCAGCTTTGGTTACTTTTACTAACGCCGAATATCCCAATGTCTAAAATTCACCAATTTGAAGTAATTATTAAGTGGGGGTTTTGCTATTCTTTTGGTACTGCTTTTTTTTTTTCCTACTAAACGGGTTTATACCCGGAAAATTTTATAGATATTAGATCAGTGGAAAACGGCCATTGACATTCATATTAGAGGATATATACTGATTTATTTATAATAAAGCTACTATCTTCAAAATCTCTGTCACAACTTCATTATACGAGGCTTCCTCTTTATCTTCAAAATCAGTTCCTCATAAAGCTATCTTGTTTATCATCTCGGAGATCATCCATCTCGACTATTACTGACAAAACATTATTCATGATGTACCCTAAAACTTGCAATTTTAACGAAGGAATTAACACACTCTTGCCTTGTCTAAATTCTTTTTATGATACTCACAAACTGTTTAACAATTTTAGAGGGAGATTGTAACCACTTCCTAACCACATTAATCCCCAATTGAAAGCTCAAAATCACATCCATAAAACATATCAACGCCAAAACAACCCTTCGGCTTTGCATAGATTACAAATTAATCCTTAAACCCATTGACATGTATCGTGTAACATCTTTTTAACTTTATTAATATTACATTTTAACCTCTTTAAACTATATATTATTACTCCTTGCTTTATATTTTAACATCATTTAAAGTTTTGTAATATAACAAATTAACATATAAACCCATTTAACTCTATATATTCATTTGCATAATTTTTCTTTTTTGTTATTAAATTTTTTATCAAAAAAATATACTATTGTTACAAAATAAGTGTTATTGCTCCCGCCGCAACGCACAGATAAGCATATATTGTGATAAACATAACACATTTCATTTTGTAAGTATATCTTGTTATCTTCCATTTCTACCATCTTAAGCACCTAGGACGATGGTTTGTACCATAATGTCATAAGCTTTGAACAAACCACCTCATAGATCATGTTGGTCCTATGTTCTTTCAACATTATTAACAAAATATAAGGAGATGTCAAATCGATCATGTCGGAAATTGGTCACCGAAATAAAAGAGAACTTAGAGTTTATTCAAATCACATTGTGCTTCTTTTGTATGTAAGCTAATCACAACAAGAAAAAAGAACACATTGTTTATTCAACTAAATATTAAGGTTATACTTGTCATCAAACAAGGTGGCTCAAACGGAATGTGGCAAAAGAAAAGATTGACCAAGTCTAGAGTGAATCCTTTCGGCTTGATTATAACCATGGTTATATGTCGATTGTTGGTTTGATATCATAGTCAACTTCCATTATTTGGAACTTTCCATCAACGAAATTATAGTATCCACCCATGAGTTTGAGTGTCTTATCAGCTACTCCAGATCGAACGTAAGGGTAGGATAGTAGGTTCACGGCAGAGTTCATCATCCGACTCCTGCATTTACAAGATACATATCATGCAAGGCATCAATTTTGTTAATGATAACTGGAGAAAAGGATAGCTAATAGTGAGTTTTTTACCTTCTCAACAAGCGTCTGAAGTTCTTCACCTGATGCGTTAGGATGCTCTGCAAGCACCTTTGCTTTTGCAGGCTGGCCAATACTAACCCAATCGTCTATGAAGTCACTTCACATCACAAGCAATTGCAAAAAATTCTTTTTTTTATAACGTACGTGCCAAAGTAACAACGTAAAGGAAGTTTTTTATTTGCAAATTGAAATTATATTCCAACATTACTTATTTGCTATTTACAATCATCTCAAGATGTTCACACCATTGAGATTTTGATTTAACAAATACTATCTTTTTGAGGAACAATTTTGGATATGTAAGTAATGATTAAACTCTTTACCGCGGATGGACTTAAAACCGTTACCACTAGATTAATTTTACGTTTACAACCTTATTTTATTTTATTTTTTTGTAAAGATGATTAGACAATACAAACTGGTCACATAATTTAGACTTACTAGGAGGTTTCAGTGTCGGGGAGAGAGATTAGACGTTCAATTCCACCACATCGACCGGTACCACAATTACCTCAACCTATAACAAAGTTTATCAACAACATAAGTGATAGGTTTCACAAATTTAATATAGTCTTGAAGGGTTTAACTTTGTTCAGCTTTAATAAGTTTATAAAGTGATTTATTTGGACGAAAGACAGGTTGCCAAAGCGACCTGAAGAGCTGTGATTGCATATTCGATGATAGCACCAACTCCAGAGTACCTAAGCTGCAAAACAAACATAATTGTTAGTTTGTTACTAGGATCTTCCAGTTACAAATAGTCGATAAAAATCAACAACAAAGCAATGCTAGGACTCTTCATGTAACCTGGTTAAAAACCGGGACCATGTTGCCAATGTTACGTGCCATGAACGCTTCTCCAGGTCGTAGGTTGAAGATATTGGTCGGACTAACTCGGGAATCCGAACAAGCAAACATCAGATACTGCGCCAATTCCATTCTTATAATTAAGAACATCTCATGTTTAATTCAAAAAAATATACGAACTTCATTACATGTGCATATGGTATATGATAAAACAAAACATTGCTTCGGTGAACTTCAGAACTTCTATACTAAAATCTCTGGACAAAGTTAAATACTTTCGATAATGTTTTTATTACCTTGGGCTCTTGTTTCTCTGCCAATTGACGATAGTATTCCGGATACTTACTGCATATACACATATATGAAAATAGTTAATAAGCCTACAATGAACTTATGGTTTTTGTTTTGTTTTGCTGCCTTTAAAGCATCATGGTATCAAAATATTATGGCAAAATGATCAAACGTTTTCCATGTTTAGTGACTAGTCAAAATGTATAAACATTTAGTATTGGTCAAAAAGTTTTTGTTACAGTTATTAGTAAACCTCACAACACTTCATTTTGTCTATGCATGGCTCTAGTATATATATCTATTACTACGTAATAAAAAGATTAATAATCGATCATGTTCAAATAGATTACTTAAACTCATTGATCTTGAACCAGTTAAAGCCTGCTATGATCCTCTCTATCGGGTCACATGTCATTGATAGTTCGGGACCTTGCAACATCGTAATATTTTCAAGACCGGATTGATTAGTATCCTCGGGTTCATTTTCGTATCTGCAATGTAGGACCATATGCTTCATGGTTAGCATAGAAAACTCAAATCAAGCAACTTAACTATATATAGTTATTACTCTGAAAAATGATATATTCCAAAATTATGTTGAGATAACCGAGTCCTAGTACATCACCTTGATGTTTCATTTGTTATAGACGCTTGTTCAGTCGAGTATTTTGACATATTGAAGTGTTTCTTATCGTGCCTGCAATCTTATGAATATGTGGTTAAACAACATATATAATATAATGAAAAGCAAGCAAATTGAATACCTGATCAGTTTAAAGAGAATATCTCTTTACAAGAAATGAAACTTAAGTATGAAACTTAGAGGAAATGAGATGGTATATATAGGGTTTTTCTAACGTAAAGCCGAAAGTACACTAAAAAAAAATATCATTTTACCACACTTTTAAAAAGTGTGCAGAATATTTTGAAGATTTTTAACATTTATGAATGTGTAAAAATTGGTTTCATAAATAAGTGTGAACAAATTTTATAAAACAAAAGAGCTTCCACACTTATATGTGTTTCTAAAAAAAGTTCACACTTTTAAGTGTAAAAAGTTTAGAATTTGTTCACTTTCCAGTTATTATATTTATATTCAAAATTCTCCAATTCCTCTGCTGAGAATTTAAGTGTTACAAATATAGTGCAACTTCAGTCAAGATACTATATTTCTTCACACTTAAATGTGTGAACTTTTTTTTAAAACACATATAGATGTGAAAACTTTTTTGTTATTTAAAATTTGTTCACACTTATTTATATAACCAATTTTACACTTAGTGTGATAAAATGATATTTTTTTTTTAGTGTAATTTCCTAGTTAAGAAATACCTTTTTTACATTACATGTTTGCATAATCATGTATATATATATTTTATAGAGGGTTGATTAAGTCATACTTAGTGGGGGCATAGTCATTGTATTGTGTGTGGTTATGTGAACTAAATAGTGGAGTGTTTAACATAGGCATTCTAGAATCTAGAATGTGACATGTTTTTTTAATTTTTTTTTAGAATGGCATTTAACATGGAAAAAACAACTGGTCTTTTTCAAACCAACCCGTAAGTTTTTGTTAACAAGTTTTCAACAAGGTTTTTAGAATGCATATAAGTTATCTTTTTTCTTAATAAATATATTTAATTTTTAAGACCGCCTGTGTAACTGTGTTTCGTACCATACCAACACATAAAGTTTTCTTTAAAAAACCAAAAAACATGCGAACAAGTAATGAATTAAATTCGTTTAATAAATCCTAAAACTTATTAGTTTAGTTCCATCTGGTACCTGCTAGGATCTAGTTATTAGGGTTTCTTTGTTTATTTTCTATTTATTCTCACGTAATCTCAATAGATAAAAGTTCGGTTAATAGAAATTGTTAGTAACTTAGTTCCAACATGATATTAGAGTATTAGGTGCAACCACACTGACCCCTTCATACTTGGATCGTAGACTAATTATTAGCGATATGGAGGGATCCAGTTTACTTTTTTGTTGGTTTGTTTTTTGTTCGTCACAATCTGCATAGTTGTGGGATTATAGTCGTGTAAGATTCGTGAACCGTATTTTTTAAAAAGTCTAGGTTTTAAAGACGTAGATCTAGCTTTTGACCATTCAAATATGCAATTAGATGTTAGCAACTTCAAAAATCAGACGAAGTTGATTTTGTTTTCAATCGTTACTACCAGTGAAGTTGTGGGAAATTTGATCTAACACATTCATTAACCGTTGGATCATCTTGATTTTTGGGTTGTAACATATAGATAGTTGTAACATATAGATACATATATTCACGTTCTATATGGAGGTTTTGTCATCTGATTTTTCTTCATAGAAATATTGGTTCGTCGAACGTACTATTGATTTCCTAGATGATAAAAATTATTGGTTTAGTTTGTCCTCATCAATGTTTGGTTTGGTTTATTTTGATTTAGGTTTAGAATTGGCTTCATAGATTTAGTTTGATTTATTTTGTATTGTCTGCTTAAAATGGTTCTTTTGCATTGGTTTGATCTACTTTGCTTCGTTTCAGCCTTCAATTTGGTAGTTATTGGTTCTACTTATCAATGTTTTAGTTTGCTCTATTATGGTCTTGTTCTCCGGTGTTATAATTTTTTTTAGTTTAGTTCTGTTCTAATTATGCCTTGATTCACATATGGTTTTGCTCTGATTCCGCCTTGTTCGCATCTAGTTGTGTCTGATTCTACTATAATTATATCTCGCTCTGCATCCAGTTCCATGTGGTTATGTTAATTCTTCTCTGGTTCCACTGCATATGTGTGATTTTGTGTTTGATTCTGCTTTGATCCCGTCTGATTCATTTTACTTTTATTTTGATTTGTCTCTGGCAAACTTTCAATGCATCTTGATGTAGAGTTGTTATTTTGAGAGGGGAAATTAGTCTAATAAAAACAAAAAATTATCAGTTTAGGCCCGTCTAATTCTTAGACTTTAGTTAACAAGGTTGTTTTCTATTTAACATTTTATAGGCTCAATAGTATAATACTCTGTAATTTCACTAGGCTGTTAATTATGATTCTAACACTTAATATATTGGATAATAATATTAGAATCATACTTCAAATGACATCAACATCAACAACGTATGAAAGATAGTTATCTTGAGAAACAACTCAACGACGATCTAACTTAAGTCAAACCTCAACCATCATATATTCCTTAAGATTCATATTCCAATTAAAAAAGGATTGTTATGCCTAATAAGTGTCACTACTTGTATGTTTAATGATGCGATTGGTTGATTTGAATAACGATTAATGAGAATTTGAAGAAACAACAAGTGTCAAATGATCAGTGTGTTAAAACCTACTTGCTGAAAGCACAAATGAAATGGCCGATCCTGAATTCTGAAGTTTTAAACCTTTTTAGTTCATAATGAATGAAATGAACCCCGGATGAGGAGCAAATCTCCCATCCCTTTTACTAAATCATGGGGAGCCTAGTAGTATACCGACAAATTGAGTTGTCGTGGCGAGACCTTTCTTAGTGGAAGATCGAATTCTCTTCATCACGTAGATCCGGATCGGACACCGAGATACCTCCACAATTGAGTAAGTAAGAGGACAACAAGCAAAGAGTTATGCTTTCATTTCTTTGTTGAGATTGAAATCAAGTTCTTTAAAAGGGGTAGGTATAATGAACGTATATGTTTTTAGGCATATCTTTTAGCCTATTTAACACTATTCTTTCGTTTATAGTTACCATGAAACATGGGGCCAATTGATTTTGTTATATGATTAGTGTGTTAAACATGTATTTATATGATTAGTGTGTTAAACATGTAAAGTCATTGTTGTTGGAAAAAGAAAAAAGTTTGTGTTTTGTTTCTTTCATCATCTTGATGAGTAGTTTAATTAGACTTTAATTTGATAATTTCATTAATGTATACATAAACCAAATAATATGGGATTTATGTTGCTTAAAAGATGAGTACACCGCATTTTAGTCAACTATTATTCTTGGCAAAATCAATAGTGTGAACTAAACATATAACTATATAAGATAACACAATAATATAAAGGGGTAATTATGCAAATACACCTTTTGCTCAAGGTGTCAACATTTTTTAGGAAAAAAGTTTGGGTATCTCCAAATAGGCGGCAGACTTTGCGACTTTTCCTTCCCAATCAAGGCCAAGTGTCCTTCAACTTTTCAGAACCCAATGATTGAAATTTGCTTTTTGTACCTATGTTTTCTAATCGACTTATATCCAAATAATTTTAAGATTCGAAATTCTTTTTGTTATTTTCGAGAAAAAGTCAAACTTTGGAAACTATTATTTTATTCCTTTAGCTTTCCCAACGCCTTTGGCTTAGCGAATTACTTTGGCTTTTTAACTTTGTACTTTTATATTTTTACATAACTTTTTTAAATACTTTTTAAATTACAATGACTATTGTACCCTTAACTATTTTTACATGTTGAGCATCTTCTTTCCTTTAACAAAACCAAACTTCCATTGGTGAATTAGCCTACTACTACTACCAATTCACTTTTTAAATTAAAACCTATGAAACTAAAACTGTTATTGGCAAATGCTACCAATTCACACTACAAAAGAAATGCCAATGATGAAACACTTTTTGAAAATAAAAAGTCAATAAAAGTCAACAAAACAAAACAATAAGTCCTCACATTATTTCTTATTTCAATTAAAAACCGTAAGTTTTATCTCTCTCTCTCATCATCCATCAACTCATTTATCAACACCTTTACCTCCTACCATCACGCGATTCGTATCAACACCTTCACCTCCTCCTCCACACCTTCATCTCTGGTTATCTCACCATCTCAGGTCAATTCACCGTCGTAGAGGTATTATTTCTCTAATATACATATAATAATTAGGGTTTCATTTACACCGATTATTGTGTAAATGAGCTTCGATTATCACCAATTGTTGTGTGGACTTAGTATGCAATAGTGCGAGTCCCATATTGATTAGAAGTTTAATTTTTCGAAGTTATTGATAGGAAAACTTATTCAACTTGCAAGAATCAAAACACAAGCAAGAGAATCAAAACAAGCTAGCAAAGGGTAACGACAAGAAACTAGCAGTGGTTTCGAAACGTAGCGATGGTTACCTAAATATACTAGCAAGGTGGTTTAGTAACACTAGCATTGGAATAAAATAAAGTAGCGATGGTTACCAAAATATACTAGCGGTGGTTTGGTCGGTGTCTGTTCGTCCATCTTTATGCCACTAACCTTGAGCTTTTCTGAAATATATGTAAAGTAAGTCTTCTTTGTGATGTAGCAGCAAACCTTAAGTAATGATCGCACAAATGGAAATGAGAAATGAGAATTGGGCAACTTGAAGACGAAGCTAAGAGATTCTTTCTAGAAGTTTCTCTATACTCTGCAGTCCAAGACCATGCCCATTTCGACCTGCACGAGTTGCACATGCACGCTCATCGCCTTTCTAAGCTTTACATTCATGCAGGCAAGCATTTATCTCAAGAAAAGCGCAATATGATTTCCAAAACATTGTATCGGGCTTGTTATGATTTCTAGCTCTTGTGGTAATGACGTTCCAAGGTATTTCACTTACATGTGCTCCGTGGTTAATTGGCATTGATTTTATTTTTATCTCAATATGGTGGACTAATAATGCAGATCCATTTTGCACTAACGTGACTTTCCGGTGGTCGAACATCATTGTTTTGAGGGAAATAATTGCACAAACATTTGAAACTAAACAAACCAATGATCCTGATCTCACATATGAACTTGAAAATCGAGTCGGGCATATTTTCACGAATCATTGAGTCTACATGGTTGCAGGTACAACCTCTAAAATGCAAGACTTGTATTTTTATAATATTATAATTTTGAGTGTTCATGAAAACTTATTTGTGATTATATGGGTGCAACTTTGATGCGATGCTTAAAAAGGAAAGAACGGGAAGTTAATGGAACCTTGAGTGACCAACAGAGAACAACTTTTCAATTAAAGTATGGCAAAATGCTTTACGATGCTTTCACGAGACTATGTCCCGCTTTAGTGCTTGAGGACACGAATGTGGTCGCCTTCCGTGTTGGCAAAATCTTAGGAAAGCCTTCCATTGTTCTACACTATGTTAAGGCCCGTTTGTTTTACCTTATTTTTTTTTTCTTTGGTTTTGGTTGTGGATACGCATGAGTAACGCTTTGGGTTTCTCAAAATCTTAGGAAAGTCTTGACCAACTTTTGGTTAGAAAATGCAAAAACCTTGACCAAAAAGTTCAAAAAGGCATGAGATTATGGTCTTCAATGTTATTATATTTTCATGGTGTTTTCAGTTTGAGTTTGGGTTTTTGATTATGTGTTTTCGGTAAATAGGTTAGGAATTTGGAGTGGGCAACACGGATGGAGCAACTACCGGTTCATGAGGAGTAAAAAGAAACCGGTAATGTACTAGAAATATTTTATGTTAGGGGTGGTGTTAATTTTTGTTTTTGATTGTTGGTCACGACCATAATTAACTTTCATAAACCCGTCGCGTTTTTAGACTTTGATTATTTTGAAATCTTAGTATTGATTAATTAACTTGGGAATTGACAGCTTTGGTTATGTCGTGGGGTGACCGACACTTGCTTTGCTTCTCAAATTGTTGAAAGGTATTTTTTTTACAATTCTTAGTCCACTTAAATTTGTCTATATAGAGACTGTTTGTTGAACATGTTTTTAATTCTTATTAATTCTTTCTATTGCTTTGTTATAATAATAAAGGAAATGGAACCTAAACATTCTATGTCGAAGTACCTTATAAAATAATTCGTAATGTTTATTTTTATTCCCATTGTAATATTTTCCATTTGTATTCGAATCATCTTTAGGTAGCGTGATTGTTGCGGAAATTGGCTTGGTCAAGGAGCTGGGTTCAATTCCGGGTAACATGTTATCTCAATGATACCTTAAATTTTGATTACCCGCTCTTTCGCTGGCGAAAAAAGATTAGCTTATGCGGTTCAACAAACGTTAACGTTTACTTCATTTAGCCCACTTCCTAAGTCCAGTAATTGGTGTAAATAAGTGTATCGCTACCATTTTTTAGTAGGAGGAAAATGGTTATCATGTACTTTAGATAACCAACTTTGTAAGAAGAAGCGAGAAGAAATTTGGATCTTCAACGACCAAAACAACAACGCCAGAATATGTATATGTAGCATGTAGCGAAGCGAGAGTTGGCCTCTGACTTGAGTTGGTGATGGTTTGTATTAAAGAGGTAATTATATATCGTAGAAATATTTGTTATGAAAAGCTGAAAAGTATTGATTTGTTTCTCATGTTTATGCTATAACAAATAAGGTTACAATGATTACAAATTTTTTTGTTTCATTTTCGGTATAATATGTTGGTTTTTAGATAATTTTTTTATGACTAGGTATTTGTTTGACTCAACTATTGGAAGCTAGAAGCTTGGCGATATGTTTTTGATGTCGTTTTAAAGTTCATTTTTATTTGATTTGATGTTATTGGATATCTTTGTATTTGTTTTGCTAAAATTTTACCCATTAATAACATCGAGTATATAGACCCGATTCAGACATTAGTGCTCACATTCCTTGCGTTTGTTCGTTACAACTATTTCATCGTAATGGTAGGGAATGTAACCGTCATGCCGATCTTTAGTATATTATTGAATAAGCCGATCAATTATAAGGCGAAGTGCAATCGTCCGTATTCATACAATGAAATGCTACTTCCATATGTTGATTCATTTAGTAAACAACCATTGTCATCATTTTTCATAAGACGTACCCCAATATCATGGGTATACGTTTATAACTCTTATCCATATTACAACACAACATTGCTTTTGCCACTTATTCACAACATTCACTACATAATGTAATATCTTTGATGATAATGAGATGTTCATTGTTATTTGTACAACATAGATTACATGTCGCTACCATTTTTCAATAGAACAACATACGCTATAACACTATGTTTGTTACGTGTTTCGCCTCGGCAGATAAATGGCAACCAGCTGGCGGGTCGATGTTACACCAAAACAGAGCAAAAGCAATACGTTGGCGGAAGTCGTTAGTCTTGCACATCAAACCTACGGACATCAAGAAAGTAATCGAAGGTTTGTCGCATGAAATGGCCCAAAAACTATTCTCACCTCACTCAATAGGGTCTTCATGTTACTTGACATAAAAGATTTGCGGTACACACACTCACTACCGCGGTAAGTAGTAATGGCCGCATCTTATATTCTTTGTCCACTTTCCAAATGACAGAGGACTAAAACTTTCGGCGGATATTACATAAATCCGTGATATCCCATAAGCAAAACATATACTTGATGCGTAGTAGCGATACTACCCATAAAAGCCTCAATAGAAACTACTTGCCACAATTAAAACACACATGCTACTCGAAGATACAATCAATCCCCAGGCCATTACGGTGTTGAAAATCCAACCTTGCAAAGACTCGAAACTTAAAGGAACAAAGTTTGATAAACCGCATACCCTTTAGCATGTTGCTAGAAATTAACCCAGAAGGCCAAAAGGTAAAGTTCATGTTGACACAAACAATTATTCAAAAATAATAACACCACTAATTAGTTGTCATTCCTGTCGGGGACACTTTGGCGAAGCCACCATTTGGAAGGTTATGAAGAGGTGCCAAAGAACCGATGTGGCGAAAAAAGCAATCACGAGTAACAGGACGATAGACGCTATGGACACCACCTCTACTCCATATCATATGTATAATATCGTATGTATGTTGACCTTTAATAAGCGGTTAGGCGCGCGGTAGTATTAGTACCATGGAAGTTCTATATGTATGCTTACATAGCTTTGAAGCATCATTGTCATCAATAGTTTGCTAATTATAGCAAAACCCCATAGCAGCGGCGTTTTCAACTTCGTTACATATATGATAGTATAATCTTATAAAATCCTAGTAAAGTGGTCTACTTTCGTGGCGGTTGGAACCCGGTCCAAATGGCTTAATGATAGGTTCTTGGTGGACACCAATCGCATAATCACGCTAATGAAAACAACACCATAACCAGTGAAGTAAAATGGTCCAATCATCTTAATTCATTAAGTCATCTTCTAATGGTACCCAAGGACATGCTTACGGACAAATCAATGAGTCAGAGTTTTTCCTTTTACCTTGACTATCTTATCATCATAAAATATGCCATATCCGAATATCAAATCGATACATGTTAGTCACAATGTTTTTAGGTATGTCCATTAATAAATCTTATGTTACTTGAGCAAAGGTACGATACCACTAGCGATTGGAAACGACAAAGCTAGCGGTGGTACCGATACCACTAACAATGGTTTCGAAGCCTAGCAAAGGAAGCAATTAAAACTAGCGATGGTTTCGAAGACTAGCATGTATGTAGCTTCGAAAAGGCGGTGCAATTAGAATATGGGATGGGGTGAATAGCAAATATTTCGCTCCATTCACGATTACCTGGATCTTCCGGGAGCCACCACTAGTGCAAGTTTTACCAAAGATCAAAGGTGCACACGGTTTACCTCGCTATTCATGTTTCGGTTTTGTCATCGATTAACCATATACTTGCATCTTCAGTCAAGGCTTTAAAATGATGGTAGTTAGGTAAAACTATTTAAACAAAATTATCGATGTTCAACACTATATTAGAGGGGGCAAACGTTGGTTAGATTGACCCCCACCAACTTCCTTTCTCCAAACGTTTATGATCTCAAAATTATCGAGTCAAGACATTACGTATATCGTCGTGTTGTCAAATACATGACTAGGATGACAAATAATGGCACAAATGTATTAAAGAAAGACAATCGAACCTTTTTCTTTGATTAGATCGTTCTTTAAATTGTGGGAAGGATTGATGTGAAGCTATGGGAAGTTGGAACCGGAAGATTGGTCAAGCATTATCTTGGAGCCACACACACACAATTGCGTTTCTGGTATGTTAATTATTACCGGATTAATGTTTGAACTATCATATTTGGCTTTTTGTTAGACACAAACATGCAAATTTAAAATGGAACCATAAGAACACCACATATTGCAAGACTTAGTGATTTCGGACCTAAAGCATCAAGGAATGGTCATTTTATATCGCATTTTATATTTTATGATTTATCCAAACTTATCCTTCTTTTGCAAGAAATGTTATTTGTTTGTAGCGATCGTGAAACTTTAATCACTAATCAATAATGAAACTTTAGTTGTTATAATGATGACACTTTATTTGTTATGCTATGCAGGCCGCTTTCAATGATACGCAATAATTGTAATATGCATCGATGAACCTAGCAATGAGGTCAAGTGTAGCTTCCCATTTGTGTGGTTGTATTTAATGATATTATTTGTTCTAATGTTTCTAACTGATATTACCTTACAATTGTTGTACACATTGTCATCCGGGATGCTCTTACATGAGAAAAAGTAGCAAGATGGCCATCTAATCATGTCAATGCACTTGTGGCTCGACTGCACTCACCCAGAGGCAACATTTGCATCATGTGGTACTCGACGGTCAATAAGATTTTGGAAGGGAACTCCTTAGTGCCATACAAATTTAGGACGTACTGTCATGTCAAAATTTGTCTTGTAACATTATGAAATTGGTTTCGGTACTTACTAGTGGATGTTTAGTTACCCTGGCATATATTTATAAGCAATATATATATCCTTTTCTAAACTTCTTATCAAAAGTAAGGGATGTTGATATTTATAAGTATAAGAAATCTTATGAAGTGTCTATAATGAATGAATTTGTTATTTAGTGTTACTTTCAAAAAAATTTACTACAACCTAATTAACTACATTGGTTTAAATCAAGAGGTGTAAAACCTTCATGGATTCAAGCTTGTCCTCAAAGTGTGTACGGATAGTCTTTATGGATAAACAATGCAACGCTTCTTGACATTTGAAACTATTGGTGTAGTTCCTTCTTGCGAAGCTTTGAAAGATGGGCGAGATAAATGTTTGTTGGCATATCCCGCGTTCTACCGTCAAACAAAAGACCAACTTTTGCTAGTCGATCATTGCTTATGCATACCCGTTAGCTTTTTTCTCCTACTACTTTGCCCTCAAGTCTTGACTACTTTGTAAGAGTAAATACTCACACGTTCAAAAGGAGATAGTGTTCATTAAGTTCAAGTTTAGCCGATATAACTTGTCATTTTTAGTACAATTTGTTATAAAATAACGCTGGATAGATGTACATATCTTTTAGCAGCTTGCGAAGATTAAAAGAATAAAAAATAACATCTTATGCAGATAAACATGTCGTTACTGGAATGTTCAAACATTAGTATCGGGGAACAGTCCAGTTCAATCATATTGTTCAATGTTGTCAACAATAATCATATTGTTCAGTGTGGCAAATTGTTGACTGTCCCATCCAATTTGTTAAATTACGAAGCTTTCTGAGACTGCACCATAGGCTTTGAAGGCCCGGAGAAGGAACATATGGGGGTTAAATCGATGGCACCGGACCGGTGAAACAATCCAAGGACTTAACGGTCCATTGGGTTCTCTATCGTGTGAAATGCCCCTTGATCTGATAACTTGTCATAAATTAGCTCTCTGGGCATAGTCCGGAAACTAAGTGTGGCATATCGAGTCATGTTAACAAATGCCAGTGTCTTGTGTTGGATAATGTATTCCTATGTTGCATGAATCAGTGAATGTACTTGTAACACTTGCAATTTAGACATACTATGTTGCAACATTGTATCAGAACAGAAGTTGCAATGATTAGACGAACATGTCATTTGTTTGTGTTCTTGAGAACCGATATCCAAACTCCGTGATATATCGTGTTTCGTGAGTAGCATTTTGTTCGAATCTTGGCGGTGATAATCTGGTCTAAGACAATGGCCAAGTCTAACATGTGCAATCTTGGCGGTTGATAATCTAGCCTTAAGACAATGGCCAAGTCTAACATGTCCGACGTTCTCTAATTTACGTACTCAACTGAGACACATAGATCAAGTTTACAGCTATCATTTGTATTCAGTTTCATCAAACATTAATGTTTTATTTGAATCCAACAGGTGCTACTTTGGTGAAGACAATGGCCAATTCAACATGAGTCACCGTTCTTAATTCCATTCTCAACTGTGAGAGGTAAATCAAGTGCACTTCATTTGTATCGCTAGGCTTCCGAACCACTTGCTAGTTTTAATTCGTTTCCACTGCTAGGCTTCTCAAATCCACTGCTAGTGGTATCGGGTACCACTGCTAGCTCTTTCCTTTCCATGAGGCCGAGTTATGCATTCATCCATTAACCACTACAACACAAACTTCAATTTGATTGATTATTGACTGTACAGTGAATTGGAATCAAATGAAACCCAAAAAGCATAAACAAAATCATAAAACCAAAAAAGATTAAAACTTCCATAACATTTACACCTTAAATTACTAAAATATAAGAAAACCAATATACAAGCCTAAACATAGGATGATCAAGGTCAAATGTTTATCATATTTAATTAATAATAGGAAATCTTGACATTATCACCTTAAAAATCAAGAATTTTTCATGACACAGAAAGAATCTTGGAAACATTCATGAAAAATGTAATAAGAAAGAAAGAAATGTATAATAACCTTTGACCGATGAAGATCCAAGTGTGGATAAGGTTTGGAACAAAAATCGATTGATTGTCGTGTGAAGAACGAGTGAAATTTTTGGCAAAAATAGGAAGTGTTTGAGAGCAATATTTTTCTCATGATTATCAATTACAAGTTGGTCTGTGTACCACTTAATTATTTTAACAATGGGAGGAAAGAATAATTGGTGGAAATGGAAGAGACAAAGGTATAATAGACAATTTAGTTAAAATTATAATTTTGAAAAGTGTAAAAAGGTACTAAAAGGTACAAAAGTATAAAGTAAAAAAGTCGCTAATTATTTCGCTTATTCGCCATCATTGGGAATGAGCTAAAAGTATAAAAAAATATTTTAGTAACTTTGACTTTTTTTACTAAAGGACAAAAAAAAATTCGCAAGATTCTTAAAAAAGTCGCTAAGATTCGGTCGATGTACTATCATAGCTGGTAAAAGTAGAAACAATAATTGGGTACACAAATTACGAGGGACACTTGTCAAGCTTTAGATTAAAAGTAGAAAGTCCAAGTCTCAAGGATATTTTGGAGATACCAAACTTTTTTAGAAAGTGTTGACACCTTGAACAAAAGGTGTATTTGCATAATTACCCCTAATATAAATATGACAAACGACGAATTTTTAAAATCCTAAAATATTTCTACACTCAACAATAGAAAAACCAAATAACAACTTTTCTTATACAAAAATACAGAATGGAAAGAAAGAAGAATAATTTAGCATAGAGTAGTCAAACTTTGTTTAGAATTTTAGATTTAAAACAATCATTTTGGTATATCTATTTCTCTATAGGGGTGACAATTTTTTATACGACCTGATAAATGATATGAACCTGACATGAAATTAAACAGGTTTGGTTTGAAGATAAAAATGTTTAGGTAAGAAAAAAACAAGTCAGCCCGTCTAAATTTTAACATGTTTAATAAACGGTCGCGTGTTGGGTTGAGTAAGTATTAAACAAGTCAACCCGTGAACACATTTAAGTATATAGACATCTAAAAATAAAATATATATAACTTGAATTTTATGTTGGATTTGGATTAAATGTACTTTGTTACGTACTTTAGTAAATTACGATTATAACTCATATATCATTGAAATTCTCTTATAGTATAGTTTGTATGTTATTTCTATAATTTTCAGATTCTTATATTATTTTTGCATTTAAACTAGTTAAATCAGCAAACCACCAATCTTATTCATCGCTTGACCTATTTACTTAAACAGGTTAAACGAGTCACAAACATGTTACACGTGTTATGCAGGTCTAGGTTATGGTTGCGTTTTTTGATACGATTAATAAATAAGTCGTGTTTGGGTAGAGGTTATTATAACCGTCAACCCACAAACGCGAATAGGTCAACACTAACACCACTCAATGCACCCTATTAAATTGTAAATACCCTATTAGATTGTAAATTATTGAAGCTACAAATTCTACTCTATTTTGACGCCGAAACATTAACCAAGTACAACCCCGCAAAATGTTCAAATCCTGCTTTTCTTTTCCTCTTGTATTTAATTTAAAACACGGACACACGCACTTCCTATCAACACTATCAAAATCGAAAGTTGTTGTCAACCGTCAAAAATGGCAGAAAACGTTAAGAATTGACAAAAGCTATCCGACGTCGCCACTTCTAGCACATACTATGCTAATCATTTACTGGAGTTCGCTTAAAAAAACACTAAAAAGGGCAAGCTTGTCAATGTAACTGCTAAGGTGCTTATAAATATACTGTAAATTTATACCAACTGTGTATTCGTTCCTAGCTAAACTTATGAGGCATGCCTATTACAAATATCCTACTCAGTTGTTGTAAAAGCCAACCTGTTTTTTTACTTAAAATTTTCGTTCGTAGTTGGACAATAATCGTAAACGTAAGACATAATTTGTTTAGTTCTTGGTTATGCCAAATTCTTTTGATTTTTACTTGCATATGTATGACATGATGCATATGTGAGAACATTTAGAGATTTTTAAACAATTAAAGAATCTGTTATTACAAATAAGCCGTAAAACGTTACTTATATTTTACGATCTTCTAATGTTTTATCGATAACAAACGTAAAATCATTTTAAGGAAACAAATAAAATACGTAAATAGTTTGAGCCAATAGTTTACTAACACACCTACATTTTCATATAAAACACTAAACAAGTAATAGCATTTACATTTTATAGAAATGCATATGTATAACAACTAGTATTTACATGTACTTATATATACTTAGTATATATATTGTAATGGGTAATGTAATGGGTAGAAATCTAAGTATTTGACCCATTGACTAGATACATTGAATGGAGTTAGGTAAAACCCAAAGTCCATGACCCATACCCATGGAGCTTGATCCATAACCCATGACCCATTGCATGACATCATGCATGAAGTCATGTTGGGTATTATCTATGGTCCATGACCCATACCCATGATCCAATGTCTAGATACATTGTATTTATTTGGATACCCATAACCCAAAGTCCATAACCCATGACCCATAACCCAAATAAGAGGAGCGTCTGGCGGATCCCCAGGAATACACTGGACGGATCCCTCAAGCAAGGGATCCATGGGATCCATGGGATCCGGGGGACAATAGTTGTTTTTGCCTATAAATAGTGAGCCATTTCTTCATTGTAAGGTGTCATTTCCACACATACTTTCTTTTAGTATTGTAAGCTCTCTAACCTCAGATCCAAAGGATCTTTCTATGTATTTTTGTGTTTGTGTGATTCTCTAGGTTCCTCTTAAAGTCGAGATCACCACCTCTTGAAGTCGAGCAAGCTCAAGTCCATGAGTTGCCAAGCTCGTCATCATCAAACTACTGAAGTTCTCTTTGTTGATAGTTCTTTCTTCCTCTCTAGAAGTGTTGTGTTGAAGGCATTAGTGAAAGATGTCAAAAGGGTCAAGTCGAAGGCATTAGTGAAAGGTGCCGAAGGTCCGTGTCTAAGGCATTAGTGAAGGGTGCCAAAGGTCCGTGGTGAAGGCATTAGTGAAAGGTGCCAAAAGATCGTGTCAAGGGCATTAGTGAAAAGTGCCAAGGGTGTACAATCGATGTGGTGCATCGATGTATAACATAGATAGGTTGTGTCCAAGGATATTGATATCCTTGATGATGTTGTAATAAGGAGTGTATCTCCTTTGGGATAGGTGTTGTGTAGCTTTGGGTAGTAGTTCCACCTTAGTAATGGAACTCGGTATCTACTAGCCTTGTACCGGTAATACGTGTGGCGACGTTGTGATAGGTTTGGTTCTACCTGGATGAAGAACCAGGTGTCTACCTTGTACCGGATAAAGAGTAGACGACGTTGTGAAGGCTTCTCCGCCACAAGGAGCTTGTGTTGTGTAGTGATTACGAACTCTCGAGTAGGTGACTCGGGGAGTGGGGTAGGGTAAGGAAGGTGTCCTTGTAGCCGAACCACTATAAATCTTGGTGTCGTGGTTTTGTGTTTCTTACTCTTTATCTTTGCATTTCTTATTTATATGCTTATCTATCAACATCCAACACACACATTTATTAGATTGACATAAGTCGATCTAAATAGTTTACAAAGTTTTAATCGGTAAAACTATTCAACCCCTTCGGTTTTCACAATTGGTACCTTTATCATCTAATAGTCTGAATATTAAGTGTCAATTTCCCCAGATAATGCTCGTATTTTATATCATTTATATGGATTTACGCTTGTTTTCATCTATATTTCACTTTCAGGTAAATTACGAGCATTGGAGCTAATGAGGCGGATTTGGAGAGTTTATTGATGATATATGATATGTAGTATGCCCATTTTAAAGATGTTGCGGTTATGCTCTCCTCTCACATTACGCCGTAACAGAAGCGTGGCTCAGAAAACCCAACTAAACTGAGACGAAGACGGCGTAACTCCTCCTAGGATTACGTAAGTAACTAACTAGGTCAAATGATGTTCCGGCCGCTGCAAGCTACCCGTACATCATTCCACAATTACGGTGTAACCACGATTTATTGAAGATACGGCGTAACTCATTCATGATGTTTCACGTAACCGCTTTTCGAGCAAAATACGAAGAATTGAGTGTACGGCGTAACTCTCAACTTAAGTTACGCCGTAACGGTCGGCCTATAAATACCGCCCAAATTCGGCATTTCTAATCATTCACTTCACACACCTATTGAGCGTGGGTAGAAGGTTGAAGGCAGATCTTGAGGAGCATCGGAGCCATCTCCAAGGAGAAATCACTCCCTGCGATAAGCATTAGCAATTTATCATTTCTTTACTTTCAATTCATGTATTTCGATATGTTAAACATTGAATCGATTAATTTAGTTAATATGCGCTAAGCACCTCTGGTTCTAGCCTAGTTATGATTCCTTAATTATTTTGTTTATGTTTACATTGCTTCCGTACAATTGTTTCTAGTGTATGCATGCATAGTGTTCGTTACTAGCTACCCTGTTTCGGTAGTTTTGAATGGCAGTAGTGGCTAGTTACTTAGGAGATATGACCAACTGACCCTAAGTAGGTAGGCTGAGTGAGAAGGGTAATAATTGACCAACTGATGACCCTTCATCGCGTGTACGATTTGACCAACATCACCCTACCGTTTGGATGAACTTAAGAAGTTAGGGATGAGTATTATGAATCTTGCATGTAGGCCAACTTAACGACTTGGCTTAGGGACTAAAACAACTGGACTTTCAAGGGTCACCTATTGATCTCTGGTGGAAACCTTTGCGATAGGTTAGGGGCGAACTGACCAAATGCTGTCCTAGCGACTTAAACCCACACTTGAAGCAATCGGAAGTAATTAAACGTGAACTTAACTTGATAGGATGAGTAACAGTTAGGCACACTTCTACTATTGATCATAACCCTCGCCTTTATTTTCTTTCTTTTATTTTCTTGTCTTTAGTTATTAATTAATCATTTCGATCTCAAAACCAATTAAATCTGTGACACCTAGACTTAGTTAAAATCCGCGCACATAGCTCTTGGACGACCGGGTTTACCGAATTACTACACTACACGCGACCGGTACACTACTGTTGAGTGCATTAGGGGAGACCATAGGTATAACGAGACAATATAAATATTAAAACAGGTTAGTAAACTTGCATCAAGTTTTTGGCGCCGCTGCCGGGGAGTTATATTTGGATTTTCATTAAGTCTTTCATTTACGTTTTGTTCTAAATTTTCTCATTTCTCACGATCTCTTTTCAAGTTTCAGTACCATGAAGTTGTCAACATTGATGACCTCACTCTTCAGGAATATTTGGCGTTGAAAAGAGAAGAACAAGGACGGGGATCGTTAGGCCGGCCATCGCCGAAGATGCTCAATTCGAGATCAAACCTCAATTTATGAGGAGATTGCGTGTAAACCCTTTCTCTGGAAGCATTACCATGATGATCACGAACATGTGGAAACGTGTGAATACATTGTCAGCTATTCAAAATTCCAAGAGTCTCAAACGATGCTTTAATGTTACGTATGTTCCCTATTTCTCTCACTGGAGCTGCTAAAAGATGGGTTGATCGATTACCTCCCGGACCCGTTAACACTGGCCACTCCTAAAAATATTTCATTCAAAGGTACTGTCCTCCATCTAGGACTGCAAAGCAATTAGAATAAATCCATAACTTCAAGCAGGAGGGTGATGAAACGTTGTACCAAGCATGGGAAAGATACAACGAATTATTATACAAGTGCCCTACTCACGACCTTAACATCCAGCAAAAGGTGAACGTCTTTTACATGGGTCTAAACATCTCCTCAAGGCAAATGATCGATTCTCAAGGACCAATACCTGGAATGACTTCAACAATGGCTCTAGAAACTATTCAAAAGATGGCTGACCACTCTCACAAGTGGCACAATGGGGGGAGCAATCAAAGTAAGAGTGGAAATGTGGAAGGCCTTGCAGCAATAAATAACAAATTAGAGAGTCTTGGAAGAGACATGAAAAAGCTCAAGGAAAATGTGCATTTCATCATACGTTGGGAACGAACGAACACAATGGCACTCTCCCTACCAGGAGTGCCCGTTCTAAGGAGGAAGTCAAAAGGATTGAAGAAGTGAAATATGGAAGTGGAAGACCCTTCAACGGATACAAGGTATAGGCGCGAGGTACCGGAAAATCCCCAGGATTCTATACTAGAATCAACAACAATCCTCCTAGACCAAGCCTTGAAGAAATAATGCATAAACATATCGAAGAATCTACAAAGAAAAGTGATAGACTCAAAGAACGGATGGTTAAGGTAAAAGAAGACACCAACATGAACTTGAGGAACAAGATGCCGCATTTAAAAACCTCGAAACCCAAATTGGGCAATTAGCTAAAAATCTAGAAACCAGTAATGACAAAGCCATTGCTTGCAAAGCCATATTTGCACAGATAAACGAAGGAAACAGTGCACCTCTTCTATCACTAATGATCTTTGCAGGATTAACTACTTAAAAGAAGATGACAAATCATGAAGACGACGACGAGGACCGCCGAGCACTTCCTAAGAAGGAACTCTATCAAGAATTTTCTTCTACCATGCATTATCGGTAATCTTTAAACCCGCTTTAGCTGATTTAGAGGGCGGGTAAACCTTATTTCTACTTCATTGTTTGATAAAATAAAACTTACCAATTTAAAAGAAACAACAATGATGATTGAAATGGCTGATTCATCTAAAGGGCTGTACCTAGGGAGTGGTTAACAATGTTCTCTTTAAAATTGGTAAATTCCTTTTTCCTATTGATTTTGTGGTTATCGACATGGGCAAACGGGAGACTTACAACTTAATTGTTGGAAGGCCTTTTCTGGCCACTTGTCGAGCACATATAAAGGTCTTTGAAAAACAAATTTCTTTGGGAACTGAAGGGGAATGAATTACTTTCAGCATGAAGGAACAATTGAATCCCAGATTGGAATTTTCAAAAAAGGTTGATGTTGTCAATGTTCCGTCGTTTCGACCCACTTTATGTTGTAACTTAAGAGCTAACAATTGTAGGCAAGATTTTGATAGTTGTGAATAGGAACAGGAAAAGATTATCCCGATTGGGGGCATTAAGGAAACTCCGGACCCTAACAAGCATTACTGCATCCCTATAATGACGGAGCATGACGGATCAATGAAAGGTGGAAACACAAAGGTGGAAGAATGGACGTGCCCTCACGAGATTGAGAGACACGACATGAAATTTCGGAAATTTATCCTTTGAAGATTGGTACAAGGTAAGATTTGGAGACTCGAACATCAATACGAGATTAATGAAACAGTTAAAACGCGATTACAATGAATATCACCTCATTGATAAAATGACCAATGATGAAAAATCAAACATAGGTGCTACGATTGATCCTATAATTGAAGACGACGACTAAGGAAAGTCATGTTTATCATTCAATGAGTGGCTCTTACAAAAATTTGGTACATGTAGCATCGCCAACACAACAAGAAAAACTTTTTGTCAAATGGATGAATGATTTCCTTCCGCCAAGTAGCGGAGGAAGTTGGCCAAGTCCAAGGCCACCATAAACCCCGAGGCTTTGAGTCTAACTTAAAGACTCATAAATAAAGAAAAGTGCTCTTTAGGGAGACAACCCGAATTATCTCTTTCATTTGTTTTATTTTCATTTCTGTTGGGTTTTGTGCTTTTAACCATTTTTGAAGGAAAACGGAGAAAAGTTGTTGCGGCATGCGAGTGGGGACACGATCAGTCCCAGATTACGGGCGTAACTCATTCTTATGGTACGCCGTAACATACTTTTTGCAGCAGTTTCTTCTTAGAGCATTACCAATACGGCGTAATCCCATGCAATGGTTCAGCCGTAGCTACACTTCTGGCGTCTGCCAGGTTTTGCAATTAATTATGGCATAACCTCCTTATAAGAGTTATGGCGTAACTATCCTCGTAACACTTCTTTCCTTTTAAATACAATAACATTGTATTAGTTTTTAAATTAACTTTGTGGTATATTGCCTGTAAGCCCTCACTCGACTACACTCGTCACTTCACTTGGGACACCAACTGGTTTAAAAGGCTTGTTGCATACGTTAAATGAAACCGTGATTCCTACGAAAGTGATTTAGGTTTCTTTTTCATTTTTCTTTTTCTTTTTAGAATTATGCTTGTCGGGTAGTGTGATTTCAGGGATTGAAGTTTGCTCGTGGATGCTTATGCGAAGGCACGATTCTTTTTGTGGGCCTTCTTTCTTTTTGGAGCAAATTTCAGGGAAGTTCTCGCTCTAATTCTACTTTTCTCTTCACCTTTATTTAACGCTTAACAAAAGGGACTTTGTACATTTCAAGTGGGGGCGGGAGTAGAATTCTCTCTTGAACTTTATTTTTCCCTCGTTTTTCTAGTTTATCTTGAAAAATTATGTCATTTTTAAAATTTTGACATGTTTTTCTTAACCTAACTAGATTAGACCTTAGCCGAGCACATTATAACCCTTGATTATATGGTGAGATTAGCCTTATCCATTTCTAAATTTTTACCCAAAATCCACCAAATTATGAGTGTGCCGGTAGCTTGTAAACTTTAGAACTTGGCCTTTGCATCATTTGAGACCATAGACGAGGTATGTTGAGTTAGCTCGATGTATTTGGACTTTTCAGTTTAATAAGGCATTATTATAGGATTATCACCCAAATAGCCTATCATTGTGTGTTGATAACATCAAATAGTCCTGAGTTTCTAAGCATTAATTTCCACCTTTATCATCACATTCTGAATATATTATTAGTGAAAACATCCTTATTCCTTGTTATTTCATTTCAGGACGTATTCAAAGTAAGGAAACTGCAACTGGACATTTTCAAGAACTATTGATTCAACTTTCTCGTAATTACGGCGTAACCAAGTGATGAAGTTACGACGCAACTAGAGATTTCGAAGACTCCGGCGTAACCCTCAGAGTAGGTTACGCCGTAACCACTGTTTACAAAGACTTCTGGTGTATCTATCAGCTTGGCTACCCGTAACAAATATTTACCCTGGATTATAGCAGCTACGGCGTAACACCAAATTTGTAGCCGTAGCCATGGATAAGCACTGAAGATTAAAGGAAGTTGCGGCGTAACAATCTAATAAGGTTACGCTGTAACTATTTTTAAGCCTATATATAGTCGATGATTTCACCGGTATTGGATATCTCTCCTTTCCCAAACCTTCTAGGGTTTGGGGAGATCAAAACACAGAAGAAGAAGCATGCTTTAGGAGCATGAATAACGAAGTTCTCATCTACGATTCTCTTTGTATTCGAGTTTGGATTCTTTTTATATTTTTCTAGATCTTATATTATGAATTCATGATATTAATTAAAGTTTGCATTTATGTTATTGTCATTCTCTATAATTCTTTATAGACATTTGCTAGTCTTTTCATAGATCGCTAGCCTTGGTAGTATTATAAGCTTGGTAGTATCTAAAAAGGCTGGAGATATGACCAACTGACCCCAATCTGTAGATAGCGAGTATGGGAGAATTGGCCATAATACGACCACTCTTCGTGTGCGAATCGACCAAAGGATCACTTATCAAGTGGAGGTACTTAAGAGGTTTAGGGAATCTAAGTTCCTCACGGCCGGTTCCCCCGTCTAGATCTAGTAGGTATGGTGCTTAATGACTGCAATTAGTTGCCGAATGATCCCGGGTGACCTGTTCATCTTGGTGAGGAATCTAAGAACCATAGGCCATGACAAATCGACCAAAGGAGTCTGGTGATAATTAACCACTATACCGAATCTTGGTATAGGGATTCAATTCATATTTGTTTTCTTTATTAACTTCGTTTATTTTCTCTTTTACCTAAATTCGGTGTCTTAAAATAATTGCACACCTAAGGATTATATCGTTTGTCTACCCATGTATTATCTATGTTTTATCTAATCATCTTAGTTCTTTCAAGGTCACAGCTCTCTTGGGACGATACTTGGATTTACCTAAGGCTTTACTACATCTAATCGGGTACTCTGCCCGTTAGTATGTGTTTATCCTAAGTTATTCAAGTTTTATAAATATTAAAAGCATGATGAAATAGCACATCAGCTTTTTGGCGCCGATGCCGGGGAGCAGTTAATGAAAAGATCTAAGGTATTTCATATTTACCTCATTAAGAGATTTGAGCACTCCCGTAAGGTACGTTTTTAATCTCTCCTATTACAATATTACATAATTAGAATTCTGACGCTATTAGTTACGGCGTAACTATTTCATCTAGTTACGACGTAACCTTATTACAATTTATTAAAATCTTTTTGACTATCTAGTTACGACGTAACCTCTTTATTAAAAGTTACGACGTAACCACTATATAATCAGATTTTTATATAAAAATCTAACCTTTGACTAAATTAATTATGGCGTAACCCTTATTTTGATTACGACGTATCCTTTCCCACCTATTGTTATTTTAAAAATATTAGTTACGGCGTAACTATAATTCGAATACGCCATAACTTTCGAAGTGATATAAAAACTACGGGATAAAACTAGGTTTTACACATATTTTACCGCGCCCTCACACACAGTAAAATTTTCTCTCGAAAATTTTTCTTTAATCACTTCATCTAATCATTCATCATGGCTGGTAAGATCTATCACTACTCTTTTTTTTTCTTTTGATTATTTCAATTAGGGTTTTATTTATTTTAGGGTTCTTGCCCATTCGAATTAATTTTTTATGTTGGAATGATTAATTGATAGTTTTGATAATTTCCCCTTGCTATTTTGATTCGTGTCCTATTACTACGGGTTGATTTGGGTGTTTTGGCTTTATTAAAATTAGGTTGGTCCCTCAGCACTATTAGGTTATAAATATATTAAAATTTTCACCTCTTGATAAAAATTGTTGGTTCCGGCGTAATCTATAACGTAATCATGACATCTGTGTTGCTTATTATCTGGGGAAGCTACGGCGTAATTGGGGATTCCGTTACGCCGTAACCAATATAACTGTAATTACGGCGTAGCTGTTTGTCTTAACTACGCCGTAGCCATTGAAATTTTCTAATTACGGCGTAACTCTTAGCTGGTTCGCCGTAACTTGACATCAGTAAGGTCTGCACTTACTGTTTCTTGTCTTATTTTCAGGTGCAAACAATCCCACGAATTGGCCTAGGTTTTTGACACACCCTAATGCTGGTATTAGGCAACTGTGCGTGGAGGAATATGAGAAATTGATGGCAAAGGATATCAGTCAGCCCGAGGTTCTTAACTTTGAGGCATTTGGTACTTTGGCAAATGGTAAAGCTGGTAGGAGATTGAGAAAGTTTTGCAAAATCAAGTTCACATGTACTTTGCTGGGATTTCACATGTACTACTTGGTTGAGGTTATTTCGTATCATGGAGCCTGTCATTCGGATGTACGTTCATGAATTCCTTGCTAGTGTGGAGTTTAAGACTGAGGTTGATGATGATGAAGTAGATTCTATGTTTTTCCAGCTTGGGGGCGTTTGGAGAGATGATTCTTAGGGAGTTTACTATGCTATGGGTTTGTACGGAGGAGGAAATGGAGACTGAGGCTTTTAAGCGGTTCTATAACACATGCTGGAGAAGAAGGGACGAGAATCAGGACCTTGCTGCTTATTTTGATCAGATCGCTGTCTCAGGGGGGTATAGTCTAAGGAGCCCTCCGTCGTATGTTATGGTGAGGAGCCCCATTCGGAGACTTGTGCACCGCCTAATTGCTTGCTCTATCTGAGCAAGGCACTCAGCCAAGGAGAAGATGACCATGGATGATCTTTATATGATGCAGGGAATGGAAGGAGGGAACAACATTGATGTTCCTTATTATTTGGCTAAGTTTATGGCTGTGGGTGCTAAGGGGTTTTCTGGTAGGAGTCCTTTGCAGGGGGCACATTTCATCGGGAGATTGGCTAGGAGTTTTGATCTCATGACCGATGAAGCTTTGGCCCGATTGACCATTGTAGGATACTTATTTGATTGGCCTTCCTAAGCTAGTGGAGTATGGGATTTGCATCCAAGATGTTTATGGTGCGATTCACTACTGGACTCCCCTAGAGAGAAGAAGGGGAGGCCAGTGGTGTAGGTGGTGATGCTGAGGGAGAAGCCGAGGGCTCAGTGCCCAGGGACGTAGAAGGGCACATGTGAATATTGGGGAGAGGTTGCAGATTATTGATGAGAGGCTCGAGGGAATGTCGACCCATTTTAGCGGGGAGATCGAAACCCTCGAAGTGGGTCTTTATGCTCTTAGTAACCAGTTTGAAGGTTTTTCAGGTACTTTGGATCAGGTGAACCAAGCCCAGCAGGATTTCTTCCGTTGGATTGCGATCGGACAAGCCAGATGCTACAACATATGCACTTGAGTCACCCCAAGTGGGGAAGAGGTCCAGAGTACGTATACCAACCCAATATCCCAAATCTTGGAGTTCAAGGAGGAGTAGCCTACATGCATCCCGGCGCCACTCTTGGTATCACCGCAAGCACTCCATTTGATCCTTCTTAATTCCACTCCATGGATCATGATCTCACCGGGGACGAGTGATTTCCGCATTTGATGAAACAATTTGAAACAATTTTAAAACTATTTGAAATTCAAGTCTGTAATAACTTAACTATGTGGATATTTGCTTGTTCTATTGTTAATTGTACCCGTCGGGTCAGAAATTTCCTGTGGATGCTGTGCAGGTTTTGATTCGGTGACACGGTTACGGCTAACCTTATGATTTAGTTACGGTAACCCCTTGCTGAGCATAGAGGGAATCTGGAACAACACACATTAGTTAAGGCCAATTCCAGATTCAACACACATTAGCCACCCCATGACCCACCTTCACCCTTAGTGAGACATCTTGAGCAACCATTCGAGAGGGAGTTTATTTGCTTGATTATTTTTCATTTCTATCTTATTTTTCCTTTTTCTTTGTACAAATGGTCTTTGTACACTTCAACTGGGGGGGATAGGAATAGAAATGAAGTGTATGATACTTAGCTTACTTGCCTAATTTTCTAGTTGGTTTTAAAAATTTTAAGCTTATTTGAAAAAAATTTGTCATGTTTTTAACCAAATTAGAATCACATAAAAGCCGAGCACACTTTAACCCTTATTGCCATTGGTGAGATTTAGCCTTTCCATTTCCCCCATTTTTCCCAAATCTACCATAAATTGAGTGTGCCGATAGTATTGTAAACTTTAGAATTTGGCTTTTACATCACTCGAGACTAGACGGTAGTGTATCAAGTTAAGCTTGGTGCATTTGGAAAAGGCAATTTGAAAAAAGTAAATGTTTTAGGATTTCACCCCAAATTGCCTATATGTGTTCACTTGTGTGCGTTTATCGATTAGTCGCATTGGCTTTTCGAACCCCGTGTTAACCCATTTTTGGCACTCATCTTTAGTGCAAGATACCCCTAGTAACACCCTTTTGAACCTATCCTTTCATTTCATAACCCTTATTTTCGTTACAACCTTACACCTTAGCGTACCGTGTAGTTTTATTACCTTTTACCTAGAAGCCATTGTTCACCCTAGTTTGAGGTTCAAATAAAGTAGCGTATATCATCATCTACAACTCGCTAAAGATCTCTGAAGACCCCAAGTAATCACCTTATGCTCAGTTCAAGTGGGGGGAAATATATCATTGTATCTCAAGCATATCGCATTTATGTAAAAAAAAATTAAAATTAAAAAATTTGTAGCATGATTGTTTATAGTGCGAAAACGTATAAGCACTACATGAATTGGCATTGAGAACAATCTTCTCGATCACGTTCAAAGGTTGGAATAATAAGTTCAAGAATAATTTTGGAGGATTCAGGAGGCATGTACTGACCATATGGAGACGAACCTTGAATTATTGGTTGGATGATGGCAACTCGGTTTTAAGCTAAAACTATTTGTTTTCTTTTTCCTTTTCACCCATTAATTATCCCATGCCTATCCTTACCCTTTTGTCTGAAGCGTGTCTAGGTGATGCAGCGAGCAATCCTTGATGTCTTGGCCATGGATTTGGTCATGTATCAGTGATTTTATCCACTTCGCCGTGACACGTTAGTAATGACACCATCCCCTTAAGCCTTTGAAACTCAACCCAACATTGCTTTCTAAAATTGTCTTAACCTTAGCTGTAGTGGTGGAGTTGTGTGTAATTGCCAAGCTTATGATAGAATACTTACTATGTGTACCGTTGAAATTGGGATCACCCCAAAAATACCACTTAGAATAGGATGAGTGAGAGTGTGTTTTCGTTCCTATTTAGTGGAGGTGTTCGGTTCTTATTAATATTCTAGCATGGAATTCATAACTGCGCATTCGTCATGGATGTATCATTTGCAATCTAAATTAGTCTACTTGAGGGCAAGTCGAGTTTAAGTGGGGGGATATTTGATAACATCAAATAGTCCTGAGTTTCTAAGCATTAATTTCCCCCTTTATCATCACATTATGAATATATTATTAGTGAAAACATCCTTATTCCTTGTTATTTCATTTCAGGACGCATTCAAAGTAAGGAAACTGCAACTGGACGTTTTCAAGAACTATTGATTCAACTTTCTCGTAATTACGGCGTAACCAAGTGATGAAGTTACGACGCAACTAGAGATTTCAAAGACTCCGGCGTAACCCCTCCGAGTAGGTTCCCGTAACCACTGTTTATAAAGACTTCGACGTAGCTATCAGCTTAGGCTAGACGTAACAAATATTTACACTGGATTATAGCCTACGCGTAACACCAAATTTAGTTCGCCGTCTCCAATGGATAAGCGAAGATTAAAGGAAGTTCGGCGTAACTATCTATAAGGTTACTGCGGTAACTATTTTGAACCCTATATATCGATGATTTTATCAGTAGGATATCTCTCCTTTCCCAAACCTTCTAGGTTTGGGGAGATCAAAACAAAAAAAAGAAGCATGGTTTAGGAGCATGAATATGAAGTTCTCGTCTCGATTCTCTTTGTATTCAAGTTTGGATTCTTTTTATATTTTTCTAGATCTTATATTATGAATTCACGATATTAATTAAAGTTTGCATTTATGTTATTGTTATTCTCTATAATTCTTTATAGACATTTGCTAGTCTTTTCATATATCTCTAGCCCTGGTAGTATTATAAGCTTGGTAGTATCTAAAGGCTGGAGATATGACCAATGCCCCCGAGTCGATAGATAGCGAAGTGTGTGGGAGGAATTGGCCATAATCGACCACTCTTCGTGTGCGATCGCGCAAATGATCACTTATCAAGTGGAGGTACTTAAGAGGTTAGGGGAATCTAGTTCCTACGCTGAGCGGGTTCCCACCGTCTAGATCTAGTAGGTATGGTGCTTAATGACTGCTATTAGGTTCCCGAATGATCCCGGGTGACCTGTTCATCTTGGTGAGGAATCTAAGAACCATAGGCCATGACAAATCGACCAAAGGAGTCCAGTGATAATTAACCACTATATTGAATCTTGGTATAGGGATTCAATTCATATTTGTTTTCTTTATTAAGCTTCGTTTATCCTTCTCTTTACCTAAATTTCGGGTGTCGTAAAATAATTGCACCCTAAGGATTATATCAGTTTTGTCTACCCATGTATTATCTATGTTTTATCTAATCATCTTAGTTCTTTCAAGGTCACAGCTCTTCTTGGGGCGAAACTGCGATTTACCTAAGGCTTTACTACATCTGATCGGGTACTATGACCGTTAGTATGTGTCTATCCTAATTATTCAAGTTTTATAAATATTAAAAGCAGGATGAAATAACACATCATGTGTCTATCGATTAGTCACCTCGACTTCTCGACCCCATGTTAAACCCTTTGTTGCACTCACCTTTAGTGCAAGATACCCCTAGATACACCCATCTTAGCCATTCCTTTCATTTTGTTCACCCAACATATTGTTTCGTTACACCCTTACACCTTAGCCTACCCTGTAGTCTTTATTTGTAATAGGGAAGTCATTGTTTGCCTAAGTTCAAGGTTCAGTGGAAAGGTTAGGAATCCGCTTCGTCGACGACATATTCTTAAAGATCCTTGAAGACCCCCAAATTCTCATATTGTTTATCTCAAGTGGGGGGGGGTGTTATGTTTAGTTCTTATGATTAAAAAAATGACGTTGTGATTCGGAAAAAAAAAGTTATAGTTATTTGATTGTAAAGTGCGAAGTTATAAGCACTATGTTATGAGCTTACTATAGATTTAGTATCGAGGAGGCCACCTCGGTCACATTTGAAGAATGGAGTTGGTAATGTGCCCATCATGACGTCATCTAATGGCACATCTATGCGGTATTATCATGATCCGTTTTCTTACCCGAAACTTGAACTTTGGACTGAGCGGTAAGTGGTGATGACTTGGTTATAGATTTAGACTATTTGCTTGATTTATTTTACACCAATTTTATCCCATGTCTTATCCTACCCTTTAGTCATGAAGCATGTCTAGGTGATGCAGCGAGCAATCTTTGGTGTCTTGGCCATGGATTTGGTCATGTATCATTGATTTTTCCACTTCGCCGTGACATGTTAGTAATGACAACTCACCCTTAACCTTTGTCATGTCTACCCATATAGCCTTCGAGAATTGTTTAGACCTTAACTCTAGTGATGGAGATTTGTGTGACCGCCAAGCTTATGATATAATACATGCTATACTGTGTCGTTGAGTGATCACCCCAAAATTGACACTTAGAATAGTTGAGAGATTTGAGTGTTTAGTTCCCATTTCGTGAGGTGTTAGGCTTTTTGTTTTATTCTAGCATAAGGGATTTGTAAACTTATATTTTCCAGGTAATGGGAGATATCTTTTAGGAATCTATCTAATAAGTTCTACTTGAGGGCAAGTAGAGTTCAATTGGGGGGATATTTGATAACATCAAATAGTCACGAATATTAAGTGTCAATTTCCCCGATAATGCTCGTATTTTATATCATTTATATGGATTTACGCTTGTTTTCCTCTATATTCACTTCGGGTAAATTACGAGCATTGGAGCTAATGAAACGCGGATTTGGAGAGTTTATTGATGATATATGATAGTATGCCCATTTTGAAGAGGTTACGGCATAACTCTCTCTCCCATACAGCGTAACATAAGCGTGGCTCAGAAAACCAACTAACTAAGATGCGGCATAACTCCCTCCTAGGAGTACGTCTAACTAACTAGGTCAATTGATGTTCCTGCCGCTGCAAGCTACGCCGTAACTCATTCACAATGCGCGTAACCACGATTTATTGAAGATACGGCGTAACTCATTCATGATGTTACGCCGTAACCAACTTTTCTAGAGCAAAATACGAAGAATTTGATGTTACGGCATAACTCTCAACTTAAGTTACGCCGTAACCAGATCTGGCCTATAAATACCGCCCAAATTCCATCATTTCTAATCATTCACTTCACACACCAATTCAGAGAACGTGGGTAGAAGGTTGAAGGAAGATCTTAAAGAGCATACGGAGCCATCTTCAAGGAGAAATCACTCCCCTACGATAAGCATTAGCAATTTATCATTTCTTTACTTTTAATTCATGTATTTTGATATGTTAAACATTGAATCGATTGTTTTAGTTAATATGGTGGCTAAGCACCCTCTGGTGCTAGCCGAGTTATGATCCTTAATTGTTTTATTTGTTTTGTTACATTGCTTCCGTATAATTGTTTTCTAGGAGATATGCATGCATAGGTTGTTGGTAGCTACCCGTGTTCGGTAGTTTTGAAACTTGCGGTAGTGGCTAGTTACGCCTTAGGAGATATGACCAACGACCACTGATAGGTAGACTGAGTGGGAAGGGTAAAATTGACTATCCAACTGACGACCCTTCTCGCTTGACATTT
>OU343220.1:281351896-281393235 GCA_910596185.1 Chrysanthemum makinoi | reverse complement strand
GAAGCATCTAGTCTTTTAAAAGCCTTAAAAACTTATTTTTTTCAAATCAAGGTGCCGATTTTACCCCTGACAGTTTCTAAATTTACTATTTTATCTTTAGTCTCATCAACTCTAACTTGTCAAAAGGGACGTGATTTGCACACATTGTATGAAAGTTTACTTTTTTAAAGTTTTTATGTAATTTTCTTAAATAGTTAAAGCAGGTTTTAGTAAAATACAATTGTCTAATGCATGCTATCATCTATGCAGGACTGAGCAAAATAACCGAAAACCGACCCGACTAGACAAACAGACCTGAAGCGGGCCTAACCGAAATCGAACCGACCTTATTCGGTTTGGTTTTGTATAACTATTTCGGCTTTTATCGGTTCGGGTCTGGTCAAAACACAACTATTCAGTTCGGTTCGGTTTTGATAGGTTTTAAACCGAACCAACCTAATTCGGTTCGGTTTTGATAGGTTTTACTCGATTTGATTCTCGGTTCACGTTTTATCCTTAAATGAGTTTATTAAACTGAATATCACATGTAATTAAAGTAATTATGCATTTAATTACTACGTATAATTTATTTAAAATAATAATAATAATAATAATATCTATACTATATAAAATGGAAAAATGGTCAAAGTGGAAAAAGTGAAAAATGTTGAAAGTTGAATGTTGAAAACATGGTCAATGGAGAGAGAAATAAATAATATAATTAATACTCTTATTAAAACACCCATTACTTAAAAGTACAATAATTTATTCACATTGTACACCCAATTAAAAGCACATCTACCAAATTAAAAACAACCAATTGAAACCGATGCCGGGTTGACCCGTTGAAACCGATACCGGGTTGACCTGTTGAAACCGATCACGGGTTGACGGGGACGCTTCAAACCCGGCGGGTGACCGGTTTAATTTGACATTTTCGACCCAACCTATCGGTTTGACTTCGGTTTAAATCGACTGCTTTTTTTATCGAACGGTTCAACCAGTTGAACCACCCGGGTGTAATCGGGTTTCAAATTTGACAAAATTATATGAGAAATGATGAAGTAGTTGTGGAACCCGTGACAATTTTTTGAAAGGAGAGACCAAGTAATTGTAGTTTTGGTTTATTTTGCTTTGACACATGTAATTTGTCATTTGTATAATGTTATTTTAAAAATGTTGCTCTTGCACCATTTAAGGGACTAGCATATATGAATCGTCGTTTAAAAGTTAATATATATTGTATAGCCCTTTGTCCGGTGTATCAATAATGTTATGTAAGTTTATTAAAATCACAAAAATAAATAGTATTGTTATTTTTAGCGATAATTATTTGTACCTCAAACAAATAGCTTTGAACAATGCATAAATATCTATACAAATTGATAGTACAAAATAATCTTATATGGTGATATTCAATTTGCAAAGTTACAATTTTAAAAGCCACACACCAAATGATAAACGTTACACATGTAAAAAAAGAGTTATCAATGCCTAAATTACTTGACAAAACAAAGAAAAAACGGTCACATGTTGGCTATACCTCTAAACTACAATATAATATTGCCAATTACATAATACCGTTGCTTTTGTAATGCTTGAATCTATTATTACTAAAAATCTTAATAACTTAAAACAATCCTATTAGAAAATATACTCACACACTTAGATCGACTCCACATAATTTTTTTAAAACTATATATTTATCTTTGCTATGCAACCACGCATTAGAATTGTAGTTATTCGAAAATGATTCTCTAATGCTACAAATACAGTTTGTTGAAAGAAACTTATGGGTCATCAGAACTTTGCAGAAAACTAGACATCGCTGCCGCTAGGCGCGGGTACTCGTCTAGTCAATAAATAATTAAATACTCTCTAAAAGCCGCCTAGACAAACCCTTGATAAAAATTGAAATTGTCAAAAAAGAAACAACATACCTTTATCAACAGAAACAGATTCTTCATCTTTTCTCACTATAAATTCTCACTGAAAAAAAATCAAATTTCTTCATATTTCCTTTATGGCTTCTCCCTAAGGTACCATCTTTTCCCCAATTTTTTTTACTTTTTAACCATTTTCTTGCAAATAACCAGTCAACTGCATATAAAGTTCCAATCTTTATACAATTTGTAACTTTATTTCATCTGGGTATGTTTTATCTTGATTAAATTTACTGCATGTTACATCATAAGATCTGTATTTACTATTTTTATGAAGTTGAATTTACTTTTTTTAAAGATATAAACTTTACTAGCCTAATGTTCCCACTTTCTATCTTTTTATGTTTTGTTGGATTAGATAAACATTGGGTTGTTATCTTTATGATCTGTTATCCATGACTTTATAAAGTTTTCTAAAGTTTTATGCTATTATTGTTCATTTTGACTGTAAATAAGTACTACTTTTTTATATTTTATAGGCCCAGTAACTTTTTTTAGGATTTGAATGTTAAAATGTTTACTTTTAGTATATTGCTATTTGGGTAATTTGTTTGACAGTTTTTTTATTAGGGAAAGATGCCTGGGTTAGTTTTGGATGAAATTCAGGCTGATGCGGTGATTGGTGAAATGTCTGAGAATGGAAATTTGTCGAAAAATAAGGATGGTTTGGAGTTGAATGGGGGTGCTGAGAATAGTGTGAGTGTCGCGGTGGATAATGTTGTGATCGAGCCTTCTATTGATCAGTTGTATGATAATGTGTGTGAGATGCAGAGTTCTGATCATTCGCCGTCACGGCTTAGTTATGGGTCGGATGGTGAAGAGTCACGGATTGATTCGGAGTTGAGGCATTTAGTTGGTGGTGAGATGAAAGAAGTGGAGATTATTCAACAAGATGAAGAAAAAGAGGAAAGCTCGAAATCACTTTCTTCGAAAAAATCAAAAAAAGCTTCTGAATTTGAATCGGAGGTGAATTCGGGATCGAGTTCCAAAACCAAAACCAATAAAAAGAATACCAAAAAACCTGTTGTTAGCGATAAGAATGCGGATCTTGGTCCTTTTCTGCTTAAGCAAGCTCGTGATTTAATGTCATCCGGTGATAACTCTCGTAAAGCACTCGATTTTGCTCTTAGAGCAACAAAGTCTTTCGAAAAATGTGCTAATGGAAAACCTAGTTTAGATGTCGTTATGTGTTTGCACGTTACAGCAGCCATACGCTGTAACTTAGGTCAGTATAACGAGGCTATCCCAATACTTGAAAATTCCATTAGCATTCCGGTGCTTGAACAGGGTCAAGATCACGCGCTTGCTAAATTTGCGGGTTATATGCAGTTGGGTGATACTTATTCCATGTTGGGTCAACTTGAAAACTCGTTACAGTGTTACACATTGGGTTTGGAGTTACAGAAGAAAACTTTAGGTGACACTGACCCGAGGGTTGGTGAAACTTGTAGGTATCTTGCTGAAGCTCATGTTCAAGCACTGCAATTTGATGAAGCAGAAAAGCTTTGTCAAATGGCTCTTGATATCCATAAGGAAAACGGGTTACCGGCGTCTTTAGAAGAAGCCGCTGATCGGAAACTTATGGGTTTAATTTGTGAAACGAAGGGTGAACACGAGGCTGCACTTGAACATTTGGTTATGGCTAGTATGGCGATGTCGGCTAACGGGAACGATAACGAGGTTTATTCGGTGGATTTAAGTATTGGTGACACGTATTTGTCATTATCGAAGTTTGACGAGGCGGTTCACGCGTACCAAAAAGCACTCACGGGTTTAAAATCATCGAAAGGCGAGAATCATCCTGGTGTTGCTTCAGTTTATGTTCGTTTGGCGGTATTGTATAACAAAACCGGGAAAATACGGGACTCGAAATCCTACTGTGAAAAGGCGCTTCGTATATACGAAAAACCCGTTCCCGGGATCCCGCAAGAAGAAATCGCATGTGGATTTACAGATGTTTCGGCGATATACGAGTCTATGAATGAGCTCGATCAAGCCCTAAAGTTGTTACAGAAGGCATTAAAGATATACAACGATGTGCCAGGTCAGCAAAACACGGTTGCTGGAATTGAAGCTCAAATGGGTGTCATGTATTACGTGCTTGGGAAATACTCGGAATCTTATAATTCGTTTAAAAGCGCTGTTATGAAACTTCGTGCTAGTAGCGAAAAGAAATCAGCTTTTTTTGGTATTGCACTTAACCAAATGGGACTCACGTGTGTGCAACGTTATGCCATAAACGAAGCGTTAGATCTTTTTGAAGAGGCACGAAGTGTACTAGAACACGAATGTGGGTCTTATCATCCGGACACCCTTGCTGTTTATAGTAATCTTGCTGGGACTTATGATGCCGTTGGCAGGTACACAACAATATCACAAACACCCTTTTTATTGCAAAATTTATTTTTTATTTTTACTTTAAACGGCGTACTTTTCTTTAATAGCTAGATATGCATTGATAAAGCTAGGCCAAAGGCCCTTTGGTTATTGCATGTTTTTTTAACGTGTCTTTTAATAACCAGATTGGATGATGCAATTGCAATATTGGAACGTATCGTTGTCATGAGGGAGGAAAAGCTGGGGACAGCTCACCCAGACGTGGATGATGAGAAAAGGCGGTTAGCCGAATTGCTAAAAGAGTCTGGAAAGGTTAGACCGAGAAAAACTAGATCACTAGAACACCTTCTTGATTCTAGCCAGGTGACAACAGCAAACAACGGTTCTAGTAATAACGGTATCGTTACTGTTACTGATTAATGGTAAGGGTGATTACGCTGTACAAGTTTATAAACACATAATTATATAAAGATTGAAAAAAAGTCTTGGAAGTAGGGTTTTTGTTTTGTTTTTGGTTTGTCAAATTATGTTGTACTTTTTTAAGTTATTTCTGTATCTGAGTTTTTTGCTCACTGGTGAAATTGATTTTTTTTTGTACATTATGATATACCTGTGAAGAAAGTAGTGATGTCTTGTACATTTTGTACAATAATGAGATGTTTTTTTCAGAGAATCTGGTACTTATTACACCTCACTCAGATATGTCTTTTTAGTGTTTATATTGGGACCCTTCACTCCATCACCTTATTTGAAGGTGGGTGACCCTTCTTCAATCATCATGTACAAAATTACAGCAATTTTCGCGTAAAACGCACTTGAAGTTTTGATTTTTTTTTTTTTTTTTTTTTTCTTTTGAACAAAATCCTGGAAGTGTTGTTATATATGTCTTCGTTATTACTGATGCTTGTTGCTAGTGTTTTGCGGCTAAAAGGCGTCAACTTTTTTTGTTTGTTCATTTGTAATGTTAAAGGGACGGAAACTCTCATCCGTTTAACCCGTTAGATGTCATTAAGATTTAATTAAGGTGGTGGGCAATGGTACTTGACAATCATTGATGGGTGATGGTGGGAAACTGGTACAGGTTGATGCTAGTTGTCTTGTGTACCATGCTGATGTTCCAAACAAGTTATTGCATCTGTCTGTCTTTACAGGTATTTTTGGCCCAACTTATTATTTATTTTGATTTTGATTTTCTTTGTTTGTGGGTCATTTTGTATATGATGTGCACAGAAATGAAAATATGATCATTGTTCTGGAAGAAATGATGGTAAATAATGAATGGTGGACTAGGAAATAGCTTGTATGGGATAATTAATCTACCAATTACCATATAGTATTACTAGTAAACCTGTTGTGTGCATACCCGGTTCCATGTAGGTAATGACATTTGTTACTGTATAACTATAAACCCGTATAACTATCATCCCGTACATGTGCTTGTAAGAAGGATAGGTGGTATGCAAATCACTTATGCAAGTGTAGAAATCACCTTCTGTAATATAATCAACAGGTGAGAACTTGAGATGAGCTGATATTCAAATCTCGATGGATTGTCTAGTTTTCAGCCGATAATGGTATAAAGAGCATATGTTCTTCAATATGAATGCTTTTATCGATGTACATATCCATTTGAAGTTCAAGCCTTTAACTTTTGATTTTCCATTGCTTCGTTGTTTAAACAGCAATTTTAGTATGATTGCTACCATTTGTCCATTGGGCTATTATAGCATGTTTGATTAGATGTTCCTCCATAAATGTCTTCCTTTGATTGTGTTTCTGCCGCAAACACTGAAGATCATCACACGGCATAACAATGTTTGCAAACCATACAGCAAAATCATACTGTAAAAATCTTAAGGTACATAATTTATCGAACCATTTTGTATCTATTTGACATGTTGTTTACAGTTGCCATCTTTTTTTTGATAGTTGACCATTATTTACAAGTCTCTCTGTTTACAGTGTTTGATTACTTGCAAATTGTTTCGGGTTACATGTTAAAATCATCTCAAAATACTTGTTCTAAACTTCTTAATAGTTCTCATATAGAAAGTTTTTTATTAGCTTGTTAAAAAAAATTGAGAACGTGATAATCTGGATGAGATTCGTGATTGCTGTGGTTTAAGACGGCGTCTATAAAAACATAGCATCTCGTTATATTTACTTTGTATAGTATTTAGCAGTGACCTTATGTCCATATACCTAATACTAGAAGTTCTCATTCCTTCACTACATCACCCAGATGTCAAAATTTGGTTCCAAACAAGATACATTGTTTGACTACATAACACAGATACATATATAATTCACTGTATCATACACAGATGCATGTATATAACTGTCTGTGTTTACACACTAACTTTATATTATCCCTAATTAGGCAAGTTTGATTGGCTGACATTGCATGTCAAAGTTTGGTACGTACCGAACAAGATATAAATCAGATTATCAGATATGTCGTATACGGCATAACCCGTGGCCATGAAATATACATGCAAGATCATCGTTAGACAATCAAACTCAAAAGGGATATGACAATAGACACATGCAATCAAGCTCAAAAGGGACAGAACAGTAGACATGGTTGAGCTCAAAGGGATGCAACAATAAACTCATACTCAAAGCCTAACACCAAACTTGTCTAAATTCTAGAAATAAGCGATCCTAAATGAAGAAGACTTTATTGTAACAAGCAATCTGTAACGACATGACCCCTAACCAGTTAACAAATAGTATACGACATTATGTTAGGAAAAGGCAAGCATGGTCAATTATTGAATAGATTTAACACTATTTAGTAGCCACCGAATCACCGACTAGTATAGGGTATTATTGATGCATTCAACACATAACAAACATTAAAGGGATATATAAATTGATCCCAAACCAGAATATATTTATATCTGAATCCCCATTAAAGTTGGGAAGGTAATGGAACCGATAACAATCTCTTAATATGTTAAAGTTCATAATTCATAATCGATGGTCGTTCAAATATCAATGTTTCACCACCTAATAATGAAGGAAATAACCAGATCACGCTCACTTGGCATAATCCATGATTAAATCCCGCTATACCTTCCTGGATCCGGTTTTACGGGGACCGAAACATCCACGGTCACACCCAAATACACCACCATTTCCAGGTTCATACCATTTTAAAAAATCAGGATCTTCCTCCACACGTTCTGCATATCTTTCCAGAATACTCACAATTTCATCAAAACCGGGCCGCCTTTCAGGTTTGCCTGACCAGCAGCGGCTAATGAGTTGACGAAATGCACTTGGGCAAGAAGCAGGTAACGGAGGCCTAGCATTCTGCATAATCAGAACCACACAGATTAAAAAAAGACTGTCTATCATAAATGCCTAGTGGGCACAACTAACCAATTGTCTGTGAAGTGTTTTTATGGTGAATCAACAATATGTGGCTATTAAAAGTTAAAACCATGTTCTACAAACTATGGTGCACATGATGCATTGATGCTAGTCCACTCTTCTATCCATAAGAGCTTAAAATAGATAGATTATTTTTATCACCAAGGCCAATTTGCTGTTATAAAATGGTGTTTCGTTTCCACTTGATGACAGTATACTTCATTTATTAAATTGCAGTAGATCAACTACCTTAACTAGACATAATAGAACTACAATAATAAATGGCAACATCAATAATGCAACTTAATAAAATCAAGAAACTTTACGCTAAAAAAGAATCATAAAGTAAAAAATCAATTCCCTCCAACATCATATGAAACGTTCAATCTATTTGGATCACCTGCGTGTAGTACGTTGTAATATGAATGATAAAACCTCATTAAATCAAATGCTGCGAAAGAAATTACCTTCTGACAGACGGCGAACGCAGCTTGTTCTGGAGTCATGTCATCAAATGGTGTCAAAGCAGTTGAAAGCTCCCACAAAAAAATCGCAAAACTGTAAACGTCGATTTTCTTTGTATGTTTCTTCTCTCTGATCATTTCTGGTGCCATCCAACGATAAGTACCAGTAAATCCCTTTGCACTGCCGCATTGAGATTCTAAACATGAGATGCCAAAATCGGCTACTTTTACACTCATATCTTCATCCAACAAGAGATTTTCAGATTTTAGATCCCTGTGAAGTATACCCTGAGAATGAAGATATTGCATTCCCAATGCAATGTCAAGAGCCAACTTTAGAACTAGGTTTGGAGGTACGGTGTATGGCTCTTGCTGATGGAGATATGCCCTCAGGGAACCACCCGCTAAATACTCGGTGATTATACAAAATACAGGAGGTTTTTTACAAGCCGCAATTAACTGCATGAAATAGAGGAATAATTAAATCAGAGGAATCGAACTACAAAAAGAATAGTATTATTTTCTTATGGCAATTGGAATTCTGCTTATGACGGGTCTAATGTTAATCTAACTGCATATACTGCACTAGCAAACTTTCAAAACTGTAATTAGATTTTACTGATAAAGAGGAGGCTTTCTCAAGTATTGTGCTCTCATTACTAGTTCATTCGTGGAAAGATGTTTAAATTAACTAGTAGAAGTGTATTTCAATCAGCGCAAAGGCTAATGAACTGACCGTATCTAATGCATCAAGAAAAGATAGTAACGTTTAATTGCATAAACATAAATGTAATCAATAAAAGTAAATACATACAGAGAGAGGCCATACAGCTTATGGTAAGTGCTAGTCGGGGGTCCGAATCCCTAAAGTATTTGAGGCACCACGACAACCCACCCACTAAAATGCACACAGGTAAAGCTAAGCAGCTCTCTTCAACACATTAAAGTGCATGCAGGTGCTCTGAGCTCAATTCTAACCAAAGGTGAACTAAAAGGGGCCAACCCCTCTTGCAGTTATTGATTCCAGGTTCCGAATTGGGCTGATCTCAGAAGATCAAGCAAAAGCGATGACAGAAGCTGACATCAACATTTGATATATAGTAGGAACAACTTCACCAACGGAAACTCTTAAGTGTAAACCAATTTCCGGCACACTGAAATTACTTTACAGCATGATCTCTTTTACCCACACTTTCACAACCCAATTTAACCACTAGTACGTTGAAGGTTCTTGTTCGCAAAATTAACGTAATCATTAAGCAAAAAGATCTAAGGTCGTTATTACTAAGAATCATACCAGACAAAATAAAACTTATTGCTGATATTTTTTACCTAAGTTAGTATTCATCGTCAATTGAGGAGTCAAAACCTTTCCTGGTAGATTCTAAAATTTAAGCCGGCAAGGATAAAGATTCGTAACTCAGGTCCAGCATCATGACCCGAAAGTGGAAAAGAAACCAATTTTCTATATATCTACAAGACATAAAAAGTTATGTTACATTACATACATCCTATTAAAAATATGAAAAGAGGTTATGTGGTCCAATTTCCTGGTATATGCAACTAGTACTGTCCAAAAAGTTATGTCACATACATCCTATTGAAATTCTGAAACAAAATCCATGTACCCATAGATTTCATCCTCCCATTCATGAACCTTTAATACTTGTGTAACCTATATTCCTATAATCACCTAAAATGTGAACCCTTTAAAGCTTTGGCCATTAAAACTCTAGGGACACAAAACACGAAAGATCCTTAGAAATCTAGCGTGTTAACGCACTTATAGCTTTGCACCAGCAATCACAACTAAATTATAAACATCCATTAATTACCCATAAATTGTTACAACAACAACAACACATGTTAAAGTACCTATATATGACTAAACTTAGTAAAAAAACAATACTTACAGTGATGATATTGGGATGCTGAAGACGAAACAACAAGACAACTTCAGAAGTAAACTGTTTTTCCAACATAGAAGCCAATTCACTATCTTCTTCAGGCTGACTAACAAGCTTAATAGCAACATCTTGTTGTTTATAAACCCCTCTATAAACCCTACTATGTCTCCCAGTAGCAAACTTATTCCCAATAAACAATTGTGACATGTCAGCACTCCATTCTACCTCATCATCTTCCTCTACGTTATTCGACTTTATTTCGCCACCAGACGACACTAAATACTTAGACCACGAAATCGCTCTTCTATATTCTCCTAGTGATAACCTCCTCTCTAGCTTGCCATTGTTTGAAATTTGCTTAAACCAGTTTAGTTTCTTCATAACTCATTAGCTAGCTAAAACTCAACAAAGTATATATATGGTGCTAAAAACAATGGTGAGTGATGAGTCACAGATATGCATAGAAACCTGTGCTAGTGTTTAAGATACGAAATAAAATCTGACAGTGAATCTAGTCCGTCAAATTTTTGACAGAGTTAGTTTGGTATGAAATGAAACTGCCTACATCGAAAAACGTGAAATGTGTTTTGTGTGTGTGTGTGTTTTAGGGTGTGTGAGAAAGGTGGTGGTTGTTTCTCTCACTAGAAAGTTGAGTTTCTTTCACTAGAAACATGAAGAAGATGAAGTGTGGAGTGTTTTACACATAGTTGAAGACATGAAATAAAACATAGACATGGACAGAGAAGAAGTTATTGTTTGTTTGTTAACGTGAGAAGATCCACTTAAGCGGAGACAAGAGGGGTATTTCCGTTGATACTGACTTTTAACCAACTTTTTTTATTATTACTTTCCTAAAAAACCCCTTCTTTTTGCTTTCTGGTTACTTTTTCCATCATAAAGGCATTGGTTAAGATTTGTCTCTTGTGGTTTTTAGTTACACAAATGGTCCTTATATTTGACATATAATTACATATTTGGATGAGGGACCCACATAAATAGTTTTTATAAACCACAAAAGGACAAATCTTAACCAATGCCCTAAGGGCATTGGTTAGACATTCCCTAAAATTATAGTCCTCATTTTCATTAACATTAAGGGTCCGTTTGGTTTGGGGGTGTCACACTGTGTAGATTGGATTTGAGGTAAGTATTATTGTTTGGTTTGTGCTTTAGTTATGAAATAGTGGTGTTGGCCCACAAAATAGTATCAAATTTGATTCCATATTAGTAAGCCCGGATTTAACCAGATTTGAGGGAAGTGGTGGGGCCATTTTTCTTGTTGTGTCTAGATCTTTATTTGCATGTGTCACAAAACTAATATAATTTAATTTAAAATAATATAAAATATATATTAAAACTTATAAAATATATTTTTATATTTCTTATATCAAATCCAAATCCAAATTTTAATCCAAATCCGAATCTGAATCCGAATCTAAATCCTAAACCCATCTACAAACCAAACGGACCCTAAGTATGTCAAATCATTTTTATATATTTTTTAGTCAATTGTCTATTATGATACACGTTTTTTTTTTTTTTATCAAGTTACTTATTGTGAATTGTGAAATATTTACCTGAAATTATTATCGCAATATTTATATAATACAAACTCAGTTAATTAATGATAAAATTGTTACCTAACAAATGATAAAGAAAACAAGCATTAATGATTGTTTCATTTTTTTTACCAGAAAATTATTTTAGTCCAAAAAAGTATTAATTACATTACTAAATTATATATAAAATCATATTATGTATTATTACATACTCACAATAATTTATCTATATTATATTATGTAATAATAATTAATTGGTTAATTAAATGTAAGAGCAAGATTTTTTTTTTTTTAAAAATCCAAATATGAGAAACATTTATTTCATTGTAATTACTTTGGAATTATGTTTAAACGATATGACATGTGAAGATATAATCCTGAAGATTATTATCAACAAAACACATATATTTACTCGTGCTGCTCTATAATAAGTGTACATTTTTTGAAAATGCACACAATTTTAAGAAAAAATTCACTAACTAAATTCTCAATAATCAAATATCATCTTTACTCATTAAATTTTATTTTGATTAATTAAAATATAACTAAACACTTAAATCATAATAACATCATAAAATAGCAATATGAGCACTTAATGGATACTTGAATTGTTTTTAGAATCAACTCAATTCCACAAAAAATGTAGATTGGTGGGAACACTCTGATCTCGGATGACTTTTGGCACCAGTCATTGTCCACCCCACAAGGAATAGCTCCGGCAACTCTCCTGACCTAGTGGGCACTAACTGGAGTGAGCACGAGCCAAGACTCGGACCCCTGAGCTCTTATTCCATAAAGTCTCTCCATTGTGCTCATAGGTTTTGCGGAAGTGAGTACCTATATGAAGCAAAATGTTAAAGATGAGACTTAAACCTATGTCAATTGACTCAAACATAAATGCTCAAACCATTAGACTAATGCTCCATTGGTTAGAATCAACTCAATGATCAAGCAAGGCATAAGTTTTATTTCAAACCTTTTTAGAATTTGGACCAGTTTGTTACACGTGGTAATGTTTTAATATTAAAATGTAATTTGAGTACTTAATTAACGATTTATATTTGGATTTTTTTATATAGCATCACTGTTCAGTCTTGTCATATGTTATTTTTATTAGTTCATGATCTCAAATCTTAAACAATTGCAAGGCGGTTTATGTACGATTGGTTTTTCTTTTGTTTATTGCATCTTCGTTTAAAAATAGAAACTCCATTGAGACTTGGAAAAGTACAATTTCCTTTAAGTCACATGGTATTGCATAGTTCTATAATTGTTTTTTTGGTAACATAGTGGTATTACATCACATGATATAGCATTGTTCATAAGATTAAGATTATGGTCATGTTTGGGATAAAATGGTAAATATCATATACATTTAATGAATAATATGAATTAATAGTTATAGTATTAGGTGATATGTCTACATAAAAATTAACTTTAAAGATTTTAAATCATCAACTTTTTGGTTTAAAAATGACTTGCAAACTACTCTTTGTGTACATTATATAGGAGTTGGAACATGATAATAAAGATGGCGAAAACAATATGATTCCGACAAAACTTCTTAATTCTTATGTTGTTAGAAATGATATCGTCATCCAATGGCTATTCGTCTTTGAGAACAATCTTAAGTATCTTATCAAACATTAACGAGATAGTTTCCTCTTGAAACTAATTTTATAGCTTTCGATCAAAAATTGGTTAAATTTTGGTTTTCACTTCAGATTTATATAAGCTTTACTTATTTGGTATATAGCTTATATTACCATTACAATACACAAGTAGTATAATGTTCATAAATTTACATGCTTTGTCATCAATAAATGTATCAAAACATTCAAAATATCAGGGCAACATGTTTAGGCAAGCGTTTTAATTGCATTGCACATATATAGTATATCTTCATTATCATCAAATCAATAACCCCATTAAATCACCTTCCAAAAATGACTTATCACCTTATCAACAATAAATAAATCTTAGACATTGAATTTTAATAATAAATTATTCTCAAGAAATAAAAAAATTAATGGGTTACAAAACAAATTAATTAGAAGGGTAAAAAGGTAATTTGAGGGTAGGAAAGTGAGTTGAGAAAAACAGTAACCAAAATAAACAGAAGCATAGGGACCCGCAGAGTGTGTCCTGTAGTGGGTGAGGTGTGTGCGTGATACGCGTCAATTTGGATTCTACTGATGGATTCCACTGAAGACCCCTGATGGATTCTACTGAAGGCCAAAAGTTAGTTATAACTTTTGGCGGGAAAATCTGTTTACTCCTTCCTTCTATTTCTCCTTCCTTCTTTTGTATAAATACTCGTTTACATTTCACTTGTAATTCATTCACGAAAAGACTTGTAATATTTCTCTCTCTTAATTCCATTACAAACTAAGTGAATCATTTGATTACAAATACGGTTTCATTTCTTCTTATGTGATCCCCTGTTTGTTTTCATCAACAACTACATTTCATAACTGATTTCTGGTTGTTACAATCTGGTACATAACAAGTGGTATCCAGAGCCCTTTCTTGGCACCCGATAATATTCAAGATTGTTAAACCGACATTCTTGATTTTCGGTTATCTTCTCCAGCGTAATTCCGGCAAGAAACAAGATTTTCCGGCAAAGAAATTAGTCACCATTAATTTCACCTATTCTATTACATCAGATTAGTGCCAAACATTTGTACGGTCACAAGACTAGCCCATTAGTGGTTAAATTCTCTAGCCTTGAACAAGCTGATCAGAAGCACTTGGTTTGGATAATCAAGAATAGGACCAGTAGTTGTTATTCCATTGTAGATGAGCAATAACATTACTGGTGAGATGGTGAACACAAGAACCACAGTTAGTAATCAAGATTCTTCAATGGAATCACTCCAACAAACTGTTAGTGATTTGCAAAGAACTATGGCAGATTTGATGGCTGAAATGCAACGAATGAGGAATGGTGAGGGTACCAGTTCTGGGAATCCTGGTCACAATGGTAGAAATGGTGGACAGATGACTACACAATATGGTAGGTTGTCTAAATTTGAATTTCCAAGATTCAATGGGGATGATGTAAAGGGTTGGATATTTCGGTGTAGGCAGTTCTTTTGTCTTGATAATGTCGATGATGAATTGAAAATGGGAATTGCTGCAATGCATGTGTATGACAAGGCCTTGGTGTGGCATCAGATTCATTAAGCGATTTGGTGAAAACAGTTCTTGGGAGGTGTATGAGAAACAAGCCTTTCAAAGATTTGGTTCATGTTTTGAAGATCCAATGATGGATTCGAAGAATTTGAAACAAAGCGGTAGTGTGCAACTTGATATCAAGATTTGTTTGAAGATTTGGTGAATAAGGTGGAGTTGAGTGAAGAATATGCCATCAGTTTGTTCATTGGAGGTTTGAAGGATGAAATTGGGATGCCCATTAGAATGTTTAAGTTGTCAACATTAATGGATGTGTATAGTCAGGCCAAGAAACAAGAAGCCACTAATGCTGCATTAAAGCCAAGGTATAATTTCCAATCTCCTATGAGATCTGTTACTACTGGTTATGTCAATAAGGATAAGGGTATTCTACCAAAACCAGTTAATAGACCTATGGCTTTGCTGCACCCACAAGAACACCATATGGTGAGAATAGACCCTTTAAGAGATTGACTCAAAAAGAATTGGAGGATAAGAGGGCTAAGAATCTTTGTTTTTACTGTGACCAAAAATATGTGCCTGGACACAAATGTAGTGGTCAATTGCATTCATTAGAAGTGGTGTTAGATGAGGAAATTGAGTCTGTGGGAGAAGAATGGGCTAATGATGAAATGGGTCATTTGGGGAATTATGATCAGACTTTTGAAATTGATCATAATAATGAAATGGTCGCTCAAATCTCATTGAATGCACTCACTGGTGTATACAATTATCAAACAATGAGGGTTAAGGGTATGGTAGGCAAACAAGGGGTGCATGTGCTTGTGGATTGTGGAAGTACACATAATTTCATTGATTTGCAGACTGTAAAAAAATTGGGTTGTAAGACTAAAACTATGTGCCCTTTGCAAGTGGCTGTGGCTAATGGTCAAGCTATGACCAGTACCTTGATGTGTTGTGGTTTATCCCTGACCATGGGAGAAGACACTTACATGATTGATGCTATGGTACTACCTTTAGGAGGTTGTGAAGTAGTGTTGGGAATACAGTGGTTGTCTACTTTGGGAGAAATGATGTGCAATTTTGAGAAATTAACAATGAGGTTCTATGTGGGCAATAAGAAAGTACTGCTAAGAGGTTCGCAACAAGCTACACTTCAATGGATGCAACCTAGAGAACAGAACAGTGCTATGTTGAATTCTATGACATTGTGTGTATGTCCTGTGTCATTCTGTAGTATGGTCGGGACAAGTATGATTGAGTCACAGAAGATTGATGAAATTTTGGATGACTTTAAAGGTGTGTTTGAAGTTCCTACTGGTTTACCACCAAAAAGATCACATGATCATCACATTCCTCTTATGCCAAACACTCCTCCGTTAACATCGACCCTATAGGCATCCTCCTAGCCAAAAAGATGCCATTGAACAGATGGTACAAGAGTTATTGGATCTTTGGTGTCATCAGATCTAGTCAAAGTTCTTTCTCCTCTCCTATAGTCATGGTTAAAAAGAAGGATGGCAGTTGGAGAATGTGTGTTGACTATAGACAATTGAATAAGAATATTGTCAAAGACAAATTTCCCATACCTATGATTGAGGAATTGATAGATGAATTACATGGATCAGTGGTGTTTTCAAAGCTTGATTTAAGGTCTGGGTATCACCAAATCAGAATGAAGGAGGAAGACATTCATAAAACTGCATTCAGAACTCATGATGGCCACTATGAGTTTTTAGTGATGCCATTTGGACTCACAAATGCTCCTTTCACATTTCAATCACTAATGAATGAGATCTTTAAACCCTATTTGAGGAAGTTCACACTGGTTTTCTTTGATGATATTCTGGTTTATAGCAAGTCAATTGAAGAACACATTGAGCACCTTAAACTGATTTTGCAGACTATGCAGGCTCACACCTTGTTTGCAAAAAGGATCAAGTGCACTTTTGCAGTATCTCAGGTAGAGTACTTGGGTCATATTATCACTGATAAAGGGGTTGCAACAGATCCTTCTAAGATTGAGGCTATGAAAGATTGGTCTACACCCAAGAATGTAAAGCAATTGAGAGGATTTCGGGACTCACGAGGCTATTATAGGAGGTTCATAAAGGGGTATGGAATCATCAGTAAGCCATTAACTGCATTACTGAAGAAGAACTCTTTTGAGTGGTCTGACATAGCTCAAGAAGCTTTTGAGAAATTAAAGTTGGCCATGATACAAGCACCAGTGTTGGGGTTGCCAAACTTTGAGAAAGAATTCACTGTGGAAACTGATGCATGTGGAACTGGTATTGGTGTTGTGTTGTTGCAAGATGGTCATCCATTGGCATACTTGAGTAAGGCCTTATCTCTCAGACATCAAACTTTGTCCACTTATGAAAAAGAATTTTTAGCTGTCATTTTGGCATTGGAGAAATGGAAGGGTTACTTAATGGGTAGACATTTCAAGATTAAGACTGACCATTTCAGCCTCAAATACTTTCGGACCGCTTTAACCAACAACAAGCCGAGATGGATAGGAAGATTGATAACCTTTTGAAAGCCATGACCAATAGTGATAGGAAGACCACTGAAAAGGTTAATGCCATCTCGACTCATTCTCCCGAAGCTTCCGGTGTGAAAATTAAGGACCCAAGTAAGTTAGCCAAGCACGTTCAATTCGTCAATACCATCACTTTAGTGAAACCTAATAGGACTAGTGACGAAGTGAACCATGAGACGGTACTTGAGGTTAGTGAAACTCCTAAGGATGAATCAACCGATGAAGTAGATGAAGTAGACAATGACTATTTCAATAAGTTTTCTACGGAAGAGGAACTCTCTCGCCACCCACACTTAGTACGCGACCTTCGCCACATGTATGTTAGGAAAAGCCATCGGATCAAATTTGGGAATCCTTGGAATCTCAACATACCATGTTTCATAGGACATTTTTTCGTGGCAAAGGCCTACATTGATCGTAAGTCCCCAATAAACATCATGACTAGCACCTACTATAATTGGGTAATAAAGAAACCTATCTCAAATAGGCAAGACCCCGATGATCCTAGGGTTAGTTGTAATTTTCTTGGTAAAGTTAAGGGATTTCCCGTCTATGTAGGTTGTTTCATGTACCCTACGGATTTCATAATTGTGGAAGATATTAGTACGGCCATAGATCCTAGCTTGTTCAACGTAATTCTAGGAAAGTCTTTCATAGAGAACACCGGGATGACTTATGATTCGTCGTTAGGAATAGTTAGATTCAGGGATGAGACCGATGACGTAGCTTATCAAATGTCATTTAAGATTGAGAAATTTTCATCATTATCCAATGATGAAAAGGAACTTAAGCTATCGGTCTACTATAGGAATGAAGAGGATAAGGAGAGAGGAGTAGATTATGTTATGAAAAAGATTTTTGGGTTCTATAATAGGATTGCTTGAAACTAGGACTGGAATATAGAACCGATTGGGGAGAAGATGACTTCTTAGAAAGGTGCATAATAGGGCATTACTATAACATGGAAAACCACAATAGAGACCGTCATGAGGAAGAGGGTGACGGTAATGAAGTCACGTAGGAGCATGGCTTCGAGTCTAGCTACAAGACTCATAAATAAAGAAAAGCGCTTCGTGGGAGGCAACCCATGCTTAATTGTTTGCTTGTTTGTGTGTCATATATCTTTTCATTAATTGTTTATTCTCATGTTTGAATTTGTGAAAATGCTTTATTTTGTCTTTAACCTCGTCTTAATTACATATAAAGGTATTTTACAAAAAGGATAAATGTAGGGAAGATTACACACGTTTTTAAAAGAACGTGAACACGAGAACTACGATTAGTGAAAATGATATATATGTGTGTTTGTTAGAGTCAAATGCTTGTATCGAGTCATAATGGATGTTTTGCAGAAACTTTTCCAGATTTTAAAGGTGTAATTTTTCCAGAAAGACGCAGCAGACCAGTTTTTGTCAGGATAACCTGACGGCGTCAGGAGGAGCAGAAACAACTTATCTAACTTTCTCTCGTTTTCTGTGCTACTTATAAAATTTTGGAATTTCTCATGTCTTAATTTTTCAGAAAATCTGCAAATATCCATTCCACAAGCATTATATCCAAGTGTAGTAGAGTCATATGTAGTTTTACTGCCGATTTTACGCGAAGGTTTCGTCTATTTTCTTAAAGTGTGCAGGTTTTATTTATCAAGAAGAAGAAATATAAGATTGGATGGAGCTTTTCACGCATAAATTCTTCTTGGAAAGAATTTAACCAGTAGTTCACACGGATCCTACCTAGCTAATCAGGGGAATACTAGTTTCTTTCTCTTTTAATTAGCTTTGTTCTCTTGCAAAGCGGCGAGCTATAGCTATTTAGAAAAAGAAAAGATTTGAATTTGCAATGCACTATCGCCCCAATCTCGATGAAAAAAGGAGAAGCAACTAAAGAATGGTGACGAAGCTTCTTTGCATCCCATAGTGTTGTCGCACTAAGCGACTACCGTTCGAGTCATTACGAAGTGATTAGCATACCAGAGTGACGCAAGGCTCTAAGCTCGTACCTTATAAGCAAGCTCTTTCGTTATCATAACTTTGATACTTTCGGGGAACATTGGGACAATGTTCAGTTTAAGTGTAGGGAGGGAGAATAAAACGGGAACTTTGAAACTATGCTTATCCTTGATTATTTGTCTTGTCCTATTTTATTTGTGTAATAAGCTATGAGAAATATCGGTTAGGGTAATTTTAGCACCAAATTTAAAAAATTTCATGACTTGTACGAGTGGGTCTTTAGTCTTAATAAAGCGTCTCATGGATAGGAGTTATATAACTAGCACAAAAACCCTTTACCACTCAAATTCCACCCCAAAAATGTGAGGTTCGCCCTTAGATATATAGGAATTAAAGCATTCACCTTTAATGCTTCGAGAGTGTACCGGTAGTATAATAGATTCTAGAACTTGTTTTGTGATGCATTCTGAGATCGCTAGTGAGACTACACTTGTGTAGTTAGGAATAACTAAATGATAAGAGGCATTAGGATAACCCTTCTTTGATTCACGTATTATAATTACTTCTTTCACATCGGTTGAGTAATTCCCCCGCACCCTTGCGTTGTACTCATCTTTTGTACACGATACCCGTAGTTAACCCCTTAGAGCCTATCATTTTGGCGGTTCTCGTGATGTTTCGGTTTTTCGGAATATCAATGAAGAGCATTGTTTACAATCCACCACCAAATGTACACCCAAATCGCCTTAGCCTACCTTGTATGCACTCACTTTTAGTGCATTATTGTTATCATACTAAACCCTTAGTTCAATTATCTAGTTACTTGCATGGTTGCTAAGTCGAGTCATATCTTTTGTACACAGTTTTGGGACGATTGGGACTCATGGGTAAAGTTAAATTTTATGGAGTGACGGGAAAGAAAGTTAAATTCAAATTCACTTTATTTACGTAATAATGTACTCCAAGTGTTTTGATCTTTTCAATTGGGTCAAATTAGTGTTAGAATAATAAAAACTCAAGTGTAGGGATGTGCCTATAAATCTCTTATATTTTGATGTTATCGTAGAGGATGGTAGAGTAAAAGTGTATGCCAAAAAAAAAATGAAAAAAAACATACGGGCTACCATCCTACATTTATCTTTATATTTATGTTTGTTTGTTTCAAAGTTATCTAGAGTTTAGAGAGTCGAGTCTTGGCTTAGCAATGCCATTCTTCTCATCCTTGTAACATAAAGATTTTTGACTTGCCACCACTAAATCGCCTATCCAACCAAACCCTTTGTTTCTCTAACCTTAAGCCTAACTTACAACCCTTTAAAAGACCTCTTAGATAGTTGTTCATATGTGCTTACGCCAAAGCGGTGTAGGTTTGATCTAGTCTCAAGCCTATGGTAATCTATGTACTATGACCGGTTAATGAGTGTTTATCTTCCATTTCCATTTGCTATATTTCATATACACCCGAGAGATGAGAGTATCCAAACACCACTTGTGAGGTGTTAGTACATAATTTCCGTGCTTGTTATGACTATTGCGGGGCTTATACTTGTTATGAATGATGTTAAACCATTGCTTTATGCCCCCTAACTTATAAATTGATTGGCCAAAAGCACATTTTTTTGAGGACAAGCAAATACCAAGTGTAGGGATATTTGATAAGGATTTAAAACGTACACTTTTAAGGGTCATTTAAGCCCTTAATCTCCCACTTTTATATCCGTTACTGCTTAATTTCGTTCCTTTTCACTTTTTAGGTCTCTTAGAAGCAAAATGCTGAAATGATGCATTTTTGGACGAAAAGGAGTGAATATGTGAAGAAATAGGCTAAGTCAAGATCAAGACACTCAAGCTGTTGAAATTACACCTGACGGCGTCCCAGATAGAGGGCGACGCCGTCCCTATTTTGTGACGACTTAGGAGCGAATTTGCTATTTTGCATCTGACGGCGTCAGGCTTTGAAGAGTAAGGGCGTCACGAAGACTTTTCTTCTAAGACGGCCTAGATCCAGATTCAGACGACGTCACTGCTGAAGACTGACAGCCTCACAACCACAACGTGACGCCGTCCCAGTGATGACTTGGCCAAGACGAAACCCTAATGGCGGCGATCTGACGGCGTCCCAACTATAAGGCGACGTCGTCGCAGTTGTAAAACTATATATAGAATTCGATTTTTCAGTTTTTAGGAGGTAGACTTATGGAGTAAAAACCTAAAACGATTGTAGTCCGGTTTGGACAGTATTTTAGGGTTCTCATACCCTATTTTTCATCGAGATAAGTTATTTATTCCCTTGATTTCATTATGTCTTCGATTGAATGTGTGTATGCTTGCATGTTTAACATGTCCGGCTAATTTACTTGTGTGTTTGCTTAGATCTATGAAACATAGTTATTAATTATTGATTGATTGTCTCTTATCTTAATTGTAATTGGCTTAGGAGTGCTTTAGGCCATCGTTGTGTTTTTAATGTTTGAGTAATCTTTGTTGAACATTAGTTTATAATTACTAGTAGAATTGTAGGCTAAACATCCAAAGAAAACCTTAGTGTTAAGTTTATGAATCCTAGAGATTTCGTAGTCATTAACCTTAAGGTAGTCTCAAAGAGTTAGGGATAAAAGCACACTCTACGACCTTAGAAAACACAACGCGTTAAGAATATGGACGTGACAATTCAACCACCAATAAAAGATAACTAGGGAGTAATAGTATCTAGGTAGACATATCTTTAATCATCATACGAGCACACATCAATAGACATAAACTACCCATTAGTTAGATAATTAGATAGTAGAAGTAATCGGTAGAAGTACCAACCCCCAAATCCAAACCCAGAGATTTTACCCTTAGCTTTATAAAAAAATATAAAAAAGATAAAAAAAAAATAATCTTCCTCAACCTTAGCGTAGTAAATTCTCACTAGCATTCCTATTCCCCTAGAGAACGATATCAATACCCGAGGCTTACCCAATACTACACTACAACGATTAGGTTCACTGCCTAAGGTGTTGAAAAACTTGCTTGACGAAAAGGAAGTTTCATTTGACCCCGAAATGGGTATCCAAATAGATACAATGTATCTAGAAGATGCAATGCATCTAGTCAATGGGTTATGGGTTAACTCCATGGGTTATGGATATGATCCATGGATATGGGTCATGGGTTATAGTTTTTACCCATCATAATAAACTATTACAATAAATGAATCATTACATCAATTTATATTAAATGATTATATATGTAGATGTTTTACATAAATAACATGTATTATAATTTTACTTATGATAACATTATATTTGTTTTCAACAAAACACAAAGAGATCGCTAAATATTAATAAACGTTTTTACGATTTATTTGTATTAAAAGATAAAAAACTTGTACAAAAGATATATATGCAATTATTCACTTTGGGAGTGATATATATGCATTTTTGCCATAAATTGTTCATAATACCAAAACATCATGAATGCCCACAGTTACAAGCTAGCTTAAATAATTAAAGAATAATTTTCAAAGTATTTACATAAACTTGAAGTACTTAATTTCCATATAAGATTTACATAGAGAACTCAATGTCTTTGATCTAGTGGTATGTGTATTGCTTATCAATTTAAGGTTGTGAGTTCGAAAGAAGTTATTTATGAGATAGTTGGTATATAAGAGCATCCTCAATGCTTCAAGTCTTCAATGAATTGAAGCATTTAATGCATTCAATGCATATTATACTTATAAACTAAAACTTTTGAGAAAGACTTGTTGTATGTCAAGTCTTTGTGTAAAGCTTTTCAAAAAACTTTCAAAAAGCTATTGATGTAATGCTAAAAACACTACTAAAAGACTTATTAAAATAGGAAAAAGCTTTTGCCCATTTGAAGCATTGTAGATGCTCTAAGGGGCGAGAAAATTGCATTTCATTTAAATAAATAAAAAATACTAATATTGATTTATTTAGAAAAATAAAGTATAGCAAAAAAAGATGTGATGGTGAGAGAGAGTGGGCCGTGGGAATGGGATCAAACGAGTAACTGTCGAAACCATAATTGAACGCACATGCAGCCACGTGATGTACGATATGGTACAATTACAATACGATTCCTCATTATATATTAGTATTATTTTCCCCAATAAAGCCTAGTTGTAGTACCTCACAAATCACACCCAAACAAATCAAATCTCATACCGATACTTATTATATTCATGATTTGTTTTATTTTAATCTAACTTTGACGGAATGTGCTTGGACTGAAACTTATATTATAAATCGAAAGTTGAAATTTATATTTTTTTAAAATTGTTTGACGAATTAGTTGAAGCTGAAGCCTATTAATGTAAAATCACATAAAAATAAATCAAATTAAATTCACATATATTTTCAGCTTTTACGTGATAATTAATTATATTTTAAAAGTTATTTAAGTAATTTAACAAGCTATAAGTCCCGATAAACCCTTTTCTAAAGTCTTATGAAAGCTTATTACTTATAAAAGTTTCATAAACCCGTATGAAAAACAAGATTTATTTTATAAGAGAGGAGGGAGTGGCTTCGGTCTTGGGCTCGACACCGATCGGGTTACGCGGTAACACCGCCCTGTCTCAATCGGTTAAGAGAAATCGGGTAGCAAATTGGCTTGTGAAACCGAATGAGGTGAGGAGGGAATTTTTGAAAAGTGACCGTTGAAGTGAGGAGGGAATATTTTGCAACGGCTAGTTGCATTAAAAAAAATGCTTTTAAAACCAAACCAACCCACAACTCATTTCCCACAACAAAAACACAAACTCATTTCTCAAAACAAAAATCAACCCACTAATCATGGATCCAAGAAGAGGTAAAAAAAGTTCCACCTCGCGTCAAGGTCGGTCTCAACCCCGTTTATCCGCAACCACAACAATCTCCTTTTCCAAACCAATTTTACTCTCAACCATCTCCGAATCAATTTTACGTTCCACAACCCGCATCTCCACATCAATATTACCAATATAATATGACTCCTCCTCAAATGAATCCACAACACTACAACATAGAGGTGGCAATCACAACCCATTTAGAGAAAAATGGGTTGCAATGGGTCAAAAATAACAACTTATGGGTTGGATTGGGTTACCCCATTTGCAAAGAACAGGTCAAATGGGTCAACATATGGACTTATGTAAATCAACAAATGGGTCGAATGGGTCAACAAATGGGTCGAATGGGTCACTTAAGGGTCGGATGATAACTCAACCATCATTAGATGTCGTGTTTTTTATGTTTTTATACGTTTTTATATTTTTTTCGTCAGTTTTAACATTTTCATCCGTTTTTGCGCGTTTTCGTCATTTTTTTTCGTTTTCGTCCGTTTTTTTACGTTTTCATCCGTTTTTGCGCTTTTTCGTCCGTTTTTTTACGTTTTCGTCTGTTTTTGCGCGTTTTCGTCTGTTTTTGCGCGTTTTCGTCCGTTTTTGCGCGTTTTCCTCCGTTTTTTAACGTTTTCGTCCGTTTTTTTACGTTTTCATCAGTTTTTGCGCGTTTTCGTCCATTTTTTTACGTTTTCGTCCGTTTTTTACGTTTTCATCAATTTTTGGGCGTTTTCGTCAATTTTTTTACGTTTTCGCCCATTTTTACGTTTTATCGTTTTTTGCGTTTTCATGTTTTTGCGCGTTTTTTCGTCCGTTTTGCACGTTTTACGCCCCTTTTTTCGTTTTTTACTGTTTTGCGCGTTTTGTTCGTTTTTAAGTTTTCGTCCTTTTTTTACGTTTTCATTTGTTTTTACGTTTTCGTCCGTTTTTTACGTTTTCGTCTTTTTGCGCGTTTTCGTCTTTTTACGTTTTCGTCCGTTTTTTACGTTTTCGTCCGTTTTTTTACGTTTTCGTCTGTTTTTGCGCGTTTTCGTCCATTTTTTTACGTTTTCGTCCGTTTTTGCACGTTTTCATCTGTTTTTTAGCGTTTTCGTCAGTTTTTGCGCGTTTTAAATTACATTTTTACGTTTTCGTCCATTTTTGAGCATTTTTAAAATTTTTTACATTTTCGTCCGTTTTTTTACGTTTTCATATGTTTTTGCGCGTTTTCGTTCGTTTTTTTACGTTTTCGTCCGTTTTTTTACGTTTTCGTCAATTTTTGCGTGTTTTCGTCCCTTTATTTACAATTTTGTTCCCTTTTTTTACGTTTTCATCTGTTTTCGTCCGCTTTTTTACGTTTTAATCCGTTTTTACGCGTTTTCTTTCGTTTTTTACGTTTTCTTCCGTTTTTACGCTTTTGCGCGTTTTCTTTCGTTTTTTTACGTTTTCATCTATTTTTGTAAAAACGGATGAAAACGAAAAAACGTAAAAAAACGAAAAACAAAAACGCAAAAACAGCTGAAAACGTAAAAATGGGAAAACGAACAGCAACGCGCAAAGCGAAAAAGCGGACGAAAACGTAAGAAAAGCGAAAACGCGCAAAAACGGCAACGTGAAAAAAAAACGGAGAAACGTAAAAAAACTTGGCAGCGCGCTGGATGAAAACGTAAAAAACGGATGAAAACGTAAAAAACGGACGAAAACATAAAAAATAGACGAAAACGCGCAAGAACAGATGAAAACGTAAAAAAAATGGACGAAAACGCAAAACGGGGAAAGCGTGAAAAACGGGCGAAAATGCGCAAAAACGGGCGAAAACATAAAAAACGAAGCGAAAACGCGAAAAACGGCGCAAACGCGCGAAAACAAAAAAATTGACGAAAACGCGAAAACCGATCAAAACGCCAAAAGCGGATCAAAACGCGGAAAAGCGGGCGAAAGCGTGCGCGAAACGCCGCGAAAACGCTTAAAAAAAAACGCCGCGGGACGAAAACGTAAAAACGGACAAAACATGCAAAACGGGGAAAACGTAAAAAATATTTGAAAACGCGCAAAAACGTAAAAACGGCCAGCGTAAAAAGCGGCACGTAAAAAGATGACGAAAACGTAAAAACGGATGAAAATGGGCGAAACATACTATAGTAGCATGATTACATGTGGAAATGTAGCGAAGTCCACCCAACCCGACCCAACCTGTTTGACCCATGACCCATTCAACCCATTCTTATAGTATGACCCGTTTGACCCATGACCCATTTGACCCATAAACCATTTGACCCATGACCCAAACCGACCCGACCCGACCCATTTGCCACCTCTACTACAACATAACTCCTACAAGCGATTATGTAATGTTTTTTTTTTTTTTTAAGTTGTAGTTTTTTTAAGTATTATGTAATGTTTTTTTTTAAAATGAAATGTATGTTTTTATTTTAATATTTTTTGTGATTTTATGTATTAAAAATATATGGAAAAAAAAAAGAAATTGGGTAGTTTGGGTACTACTCCCTCCAATTTGGGTAGTTTTTTTGGTAGAATTGAGTAGTTTTGAGTTGGAGTGTTTTTATTAAAAAGAGGTGATGTGCCAATTTAGGTAGTGTTTGGTATTTGTGTTCCACTCCTTCCCCCCTAAGTCTGCTTATTTTAAAAGCTCAAACCTCCATAAGCAAGAACCGTTGCCAAATATAGATGTTCGTTGGTAACTCTATATGAATTCAGGATTTTTTTTTTGTATGTTTCCAAATTAACAAACTATATTCATTTTTCACAAGAATATTCAAGGATAAAATTTATGAATCGTCATACCAAAAATGTCTTCCATAGTTTTTAAGTTCATTGATTTGATACTTGACAATACAAAATTTAGGTACTAATCATTTGCCACCGAACATTGTTAATGGCACATTTCGGGTACTTGGTGTGTTACGCATCATGATAACTCGTTAGATAAAAAAGCGTAATATCACATGTCATATGATGTTATACGTATTTACATCAAAAGAAACATGTGATTATATCAAAGTATAATCTGAATTACATTTAGCGTAAGTTTTTGGTTGACGGATGTCTCTAACTTGTGTGTTCTTAACTTCTTATTAGGGAATGTCTAACCAATGCCCTAAGGGCATTGGTTAAGATTTGTTTTTTTGTGGTTTTTAATAACTATTTATGTGAGTCCCCGTCCAAATATGCAATTTTATGTCAACTACAAGGACCATTTATGTAATAAAAAATCACAAGAGGACAAATCTTAACCAATGCCCTTAGGGCATTGGTTAGACATTCCCTTCTTATTATTACATAATTTAAAGAGTAAACTCCAAAATACATCCATGTGATTTACCCCGTTTCGCATCATACATCCCTCTCGCAAAAGTTTCAACAGATACAACACTCCGTTAGTAAAAGTTAACCTATATACATCCCTCGGTTAAAATAAGGACTAACGGTGCAAATTATTTCTCCGTTATCTCCTAACGAGATAGATAATGTTTATACCGTTAGTCCTCTGGGTTAACGGTACTTGCACCGTTAGTCCTTTTTTAAGTTTTATTCCGTTTTTTTTTTACGTTTTTGCCCCATTTTTTACGTTGTCGCCCGTTTTTTTTCGTTTTTGCCCATTTTTTTCCGTTTTCGTCTGTTATTTTACGTTTTCGCCGCTTTTTATGTTTTGCCCATTTTTTACGTTTTGTATGTTTTTCGTTTTTGTCAGTTTTTTTACGTTTTCATCCTTTTTACATTTTCGTCCGTTATTTTGAATTTTTAGGTTAAAATATCGTGAGTCATGATGTAAAACATCATTCCGGACAACTTTCGTGTTTTACACTTTTGATGATTCGGACCAGAAATGGGTCAAAATCGTTATTTAAAATCGATACAGAAACATTTTTATCCATTTTCATACGTTTTTATCCATTTCATACATTTTTGTTCGTTTTCATACATATTATTTGTATAAAAATGAATGAAAGCGGATAAAAGCATAAGAAAAAGCGGACGGCGTAGAATAATAGCGAAAACCAATAAAAGTGTATGACAATGGATAAAAACTTATGAAAACGTGAAAAAACGACGAAAACGTAAAAATACAGACGAAATGTAAAGAAACAGACGAAAACATAAAACAAACAACCAAAAACGTAAAAAAACAGACGAAAACGTAAAAAAACATGCGAAAACGTTTAAAAACGGATAAAGACTTAAAAAAACAAACGAAAACGTAAAAAAACGGCCGAAAACGTAAAAAAATGGCGAACACATAAAAAACGGGACGAAAACGTAAAAAAATGGAAAAGAACATAAAAAACCAAAGTAAACGTAAAAAAGGACTAACGGTGCAAATACCGTTAACCCAGAGGATTAACGGTGTAAACATTATCTATCTCGTTAGGAGATAACGGAGAAATAATTTGCACCGTTAGTCCTTATTTTTACTGAGGGATGTATATAGGTTAACTTTTACTAACGGAGTGATGTATCTATTGAAACTTTTGCGAGAGGGATTTTTGGTGCGAAACGAAGTAAACCACATGAATGTATTTTGGAGTTTACTCTAACTTAAATGATGGAGTGAGTGATAAGTTGAATAAAATGAATGTCTCAAATAAAGTGATTGTTGCGATAAATCGGAGGATAGTTTTTCAAACAACATACTATGGCTATGTTTGGCGACATGTAGCAGTAAGTAGTAAGCAGTAGCAATAAGCAATAAGCAGTAAGCTGTAGTTGTTTGTTTAAAAAATGTGTTTGGTAACGTAGCTGTAGCAGTAATTATAAATTGTTAAATTACGAAAAAGGCCATATACATATTAAAATAAAATAAATGATTAAACAAATGAGGGTATATATGTAATTTCATAAACTAAACGCTTGGAGCAACTGTGGAATACTTAATCAAGAAGTATTTAGATTGGAGCGGTAAGATAATATTATAACGCTTGTTGAGATGTTGCCAAACAAGCTTTTCATCTATAATGCTTACCGCTTGTCGCTCCTAAACACTTCCAAATGTTTGTTGCTAAACATGACCTATGTATGTTAAGTTGTCAACCAATTAGTAAAAAAGTTGCATTTCGTCAGTATTCAACGATAGATACACATATGTTTAATTCTTCGTTGATTAATACAAAAGATATGTGACTTACACATATGTCAAATTTGACAAGCAAAGTTTGATTAAGAGGTAGCAATAATACCATCCTTTTTCCATTCATTTATAGTGTGTAACAAATTTGTGCATACATTAATTAATGTAGGCTGCAAGGCCATTTAGTCATCTACAAAATATAAATACTATATTCACAAAATGTTTACAAAATTGAATCCATATAATAACTTGACAACCAAATTATGAAAGGTAATAAAAAAGAAAGAAATATTATAATACAAAATGATTAGACCACGACTAGTCATTTTATAAGTATAATTTCGTAAACTTTTTGTGTATGTAGCATTGGTCTTAGTGACGGACCCAGAAAAATAAGATGTGAGTGGCAATTTTTTTTTATTTTTTATTTTATTTTATTTTTTTTTTTTTTACAATAGCAATAAAATGCGAAAGAAAAAACTAGGATCGTAATGATAAATCGTGTATTTTTACTTAGAGGTGAAGGAATTATAAGGCTTTATAGTGTTGAATGTTGGATTTTAGTATGGGGGTGAGGGGCAATTTGAGTTTTTGGTGAGGGTCACTTTCGAAAAAAGGTCAAAATTAAAAAAAAAAAATTACACTATAATCTCAAGGCATAAAGTCTTAAAGTCATAATCACTTCCAGAGCTTTGGACAATAATTGCAATCCAAATCGTAAGAAAATCACATTCTTGGCTTTTATATGTATTTAAAAATTGCAGGAAGTCTACAAAACGGACCCATATGAATATGACCAACTATATAAATAATGCAAACAACAACTACTGAATCAATAATAGAAAGATTCTGGATGTGTACATCTCCAAATTAAATCATTGACCATTTGAAAAAACCTATACTCTCCTCTAAGGCTATGCACAATGGCGACCTAGTTCGTCGGTGACACATCAGCTTTCTCTCTCCGACGACCTGACGACGACCTATTCTTTGATGGTGACTGCGAGATTTTTTTTTTAATTCAAATATTTTTAAAAACAAAATTAAAATTCATTAATAAAAATACTTAACATTATAACAATAATTAAAAACTTAAACTAATAAAACGTAGACGTTACATATAAATTACTAATTTTTATACATTCTCTATGTTAAAATGTAAGAAAATTAAAAGTATAAGATAAAAATGATAATAAGATCAAACTTCAAAGGTTTAGACTGTAAATTCATTATTTATAAAAATAAAATAAAAAAACGAATTAAAAAAAAAAAAAAAAAGACAAAGTCTTCTTCTCCACTATGTCCTCCTGCATCTCACAAACAAACTTCTTCTTTCTTTTTTTTTTCTCTTTTTTTTTAAACGAATTAAGAAAAGAAAAGAGGTAAAGTATGAAAAAAAAGTGGTAAAGTATGAGCTTATACTCGGTTGTGAGGCCAACCAAGTTTGGGTTTCTTTTCTCCCCAACCGAACACGACCGACACCTCCACAAAGGGAGGACTGACCTCGAACGACCTTGCCAACCGAGCTTCACCGAAGCCACTGCGCATAGCCTAACGAGATTAGGTACGGTTGTTGTATCACCATTTGAAAAAAAGCCATCATCAAATGAGCAAACGGTTAGGTCAAGTTTAAACCTCGTTAAAGATGTGCACATTTGAGTGGTCATAGAAGGGTTAGAAACAGTCATAAGATTAACTTGGTGAACCTGCATACAAATGACTAAAAAAAACACGTTTTTTCTAAGTAACCTGAATAGGAAAAAGCAACATCTTTTTACCCGTTTACTAATTTGAAATAAATAAATAAATAAATAAATAAAATCCACAGTTTTTGTAAACCAGGTAATCTCAAATCTTAAAGCTCATAGTTGTTGACTATAAGTTTTTTATTAAAACAAAATCTTTTTAACGTAAACGTGCTTGTGAAACTTACAAAATCTAGAGAAAATAAATATTAATTCAGTTAAACTGGTCAAAGTTGTCTACTTTAACCAATTCAAACGATCTATTCAGTTACATCGGTTATCTAACTTATTAAATAACTTACACCAACTAAGTTAAAGTTGTTTTTTATTCATAAAAAGGTAACATAGCGTAAATAGAATGAATGATGAGTGTCGTCTAAAAGATATATAAATGCTCCATCCGTCACAAAATTATTGTCCCATATTGACTTTTTAGTCTTTTTTCTTCAACTTTGATCATAATTATTTTTGTTTGTGTTATATAATACTTGATGAAAAATATATGAATGTATTAGATTTTAAATGTATTTTCATTTGAAATAATTTTCATCAAGTATTATATAACACAAATAAATATATTAATGGTTAAAGTTGAACAAGAAAGACTGGTTAAAATCAAATGAGATAATAAAAATGAGACGGATGTAGTAGTATTTATTTTTTATTATCACAAATATGTCCAAGTCATGTTTCATTTCAAGAACATGGTTTGATGAGGGGTTCACCATGTGCATCATGCATTTTTTTTTACTTAATTGATGATAACTTTAATGCTATCAAAAAAATAATAAAACATGATTGATATAGGCATTAGTTAGGCTTTTTTTAAGCATGGATTTGATTGGGCAAGCACATCAATTGAGTTATTGATAATCTTTATTAATTGAGTGTGATTAACGTTTAGCAACTTTTTAATTAGAGAATATCGGCTCAATTTATACAAAAGTACAAACCAAAGAATCACTTGCAATTATGTAATAATGATTTTATATCTTGATAATCAACCTTGTCGACGTTTAGAACATGCGAAATAATCCTTTACTCGATGATCAATTTACGTCGAGCAAACAGAGGTGCGAGAACACCACTCTCCCTCGACTTCCCCAAAAGAACGGGGCATGAGCGGGGTATTCTTGAGACTTTTTGTGACAATTTGTGTGTGTGTTTTAAGTTTGAGAAATATAAGAGAAAAGTTGATACTCCGTAACTTTAAGGGTTAAAAGATGAGAGACATAAATTGGTGCGAAGCTTATGTGACAGAATCTGAGAGTTGTACTGAGGCAATTTTCCATTTTTCTATAAAAGATGTAAATTGTGAAAAAAAAGAAAAAACTATTTTTGTGGTTTCGTCAAATTGCAAGCGTAGTCTTTACAATTATGAAAATGCATGCGTAATTCCTGTGGATAATTTTTGTGTGCAATTATTGTTAATGACGCGTGAACATTAGAATTTTAAAAGTGCATGTGCAAATCTTGTTACAGACAATAATCGCACACCTTGCGACTACGCTTATAAGATCGTAAAAAATACACTTGCAATTTGGCCAAACCAAAGGGAGGTTTTTGCAATGAACTCTTAAAAAGTTAAAAGAATTAGTAACTATCTTAATATACCAAACTGTTACATCTTTAACTTTTAACGGAGTAAAACAATTTTAGGTTTTCGTTTTTGACATACCCAAACGCGCCCTATGCCCTATTAGTAGAAAATTAGATTATTCTTGAGACTTATTGAGAGGTGTATGATGGAATCGTTAACACGTTATTGGTATGCCATATCAGCGTCACATCATACACCTTCCAATAACACACAAATAACTAAAACACTCTTCCTCATAACACACCACTAACATGTTATTGAGTCTCACAAAATACCCACTAAAAATACTCACTCATTCATAATATCAAAAAAAAAAAAAAAAAAAATCTATTGGTGTGAGTCACCGAACCAACTCAAACACATTTAGCTTGTGGTTGGCGTGTTGCATGGTATGGGTTTGGCGTGCCAATCGTCCATGTTTTTTGTATTTGGCGTGTTAATCACAACGATACCGAGTGCTCCAACAAAAAGTGTAAACACACTTTTCAATCAAAAATGACATTTCTCTGACTTCGCCGATTCGCCCTCCTGCTTATATATGACCTTACTCTGTATTTTTACTACTTATAAAAAGTTTATGTCTTTTCTTTAAATCTTGTATATGGAAATTTAAATTAATATAGTTTGTCTAAAATTAACCTTAAGTACCCTTTAAACTTGCCAACTTTTAGAAAACTTTGCAACTTAAAACTATGTCTCTTTCTTGATCAAATCTACATGACAACTTTTCAAAAAGACACTATATTAATTTTAAAAACCCACAAATTTGTATTTAAAAAAACACACGATTTGCATCAAGGGTCGAACCAGAATTAAAATTTCGCAAGTATAATTTTTGCCACTATACACCATTGCTTTGTGCAAGTATTCGTCTAGTGTTATTGAAACATCGAACATCTTTATATGTTATTTCAAGTTTGCTAAACTTTGACAGTTCACAATAAACAAACTCTTGGAATAAAGAACAATGTACTCAAATGGGCCAAAACATGTCTATAGGCCCAAACTAGTAATTACAAAATAACAGAGCCAAAAGATATTTGACTTCACTAGCTTAAACTTTACAATCCCAGTATCCCACACACAAAAAAAAAGATGCTTTCATCCATTACAAAGACAAAAAGCACATATAAGGTTTGAACCCAAAAAGATCAAGTTTAATGAACAAAAAATATCGACTAATATGTGCTCAGGTGTGTTGCCTCTTGCGTGTTTCACTGAACACGGTGTTGCATATAATTAAGTTGTTCTAATGCACTTTTTGGCATTGTCTGTATATTGGTGTTTTATGTGCACGAATCAGGGCGTGGTTTAGGCGCCTGTTTTGATACCTAGTCGTGTAAACCAGCTATACGTATTGTCGGTGATTTGCTGGTAGGCCTCCATTTTCTGCAGTTTCTAACGTGTTATCAGACCTTGAACCTTCAGTTCCTGTGTGAATGGGTCGAAGGAAACCCTGCATTCAAGCAAACATAAAACTCTGGCTAGACGGTTGACTCCTCACGTAACGAGCTGTTGCAACAGTTGACCCGTGAGGATCAGCAGGGATAGCAAATACAGCGCTAAGGTCAAGGTTTGGAAATACAGACGACCTGCAGCGAGGGCATTTCACATTGAGCCTAAGCCATTCATCGATGCATCCTACATGGAAGTTATGTGCACAAGGAAGCCCACGAACCTGAAACAGTGAAACCATTTCAATAAAGCAACACAAAAAACATTATTTTAAAGATTTGTAATAACGTATTATTTGCAACCATATTCAATGCAAAAAACTTTCTCAAAAAAAATGTACAGACTGATTCAGCCTGACCGATACCAAAAACTACCCAATTAAGCGTATTAACGAATGCTCCGACCTGCCCAATATGCCAACCTCTAATATTGGAAGTATTTTCTTTTGGTGGGTTGGCGAGAATAAAGAAACAGTACCTCATTCCCAACATGGAATTCTTCCAAACAGATTGGACACTCGCTACAATCAGTAGGTACGGCTATCAGCATGAACTTTGGAAGTTCTTGAATGAGCGCCTCCACTGCTTCTCTCTAGTTTTTCAGATTATGAAGCTTTCAGTCAACATTTGATAAATTATACAAGTTAGCAGTAAACTCGAGAGATACAATTACTAATTACCTCGGCTTGAGTCAAGTAAAGTCCAGGATGATACGAACCCGCATCTTGGCCCATAACTCTCATCTCTTGACCAGCAGCATTTTCCAATGCCCAATCTGGTACGCGGATCATGTCAACCAAAACCTGTTGAAAATCATCTTTTTAAGAACCGAAACATATAGTACTCTTTACGGTCAATTTTTTAAAAATGCTAGTAATTCATTAGTGAAAATTGCATGTCAAAAGGGTACCCCAAATTCAGATATAGGAATCCCTTGTTGAGCGCGTAGTGAGTGAGCTTGTCTTCTTCTAAACCACTAAGAGAAGATACGTTGAATTGTTAGAGGTTAAGCAACTTTCAAGAATGCTTTCAAACACTTTGAGGTACTATATGATACCGTTTTCATGGAAATTGCATAAGGGAGAAGAGTCCAGAGTAGCTGAAAAGCAACCATATAAGGAAGCCCCATTTCTGACCATCTTCAGGCAACTGCAATAATTTCATTTGTACAAAATCTTGATCACAATTTTATTTTTGTGGATTAGAAGAAACATACACTGACATTGGCAAAAAAATTGAGACACATACACAGTCTCTTGAGCTAGTGAACCATAGTGAGCCAATAACAGTCCATGCCCAGAGAAAAGGATAGAGCAACACACAGAGAATGAATAGAACCACCACTCTTCCACAAAAGCAGTATATCTCTGCTGGGCCAAAATCCCTACATGTCATTTGAGTTAGCGAATTTGAGACTACTGTTAGTAAACTTCCTGGATACTTTGAGAAATATAGCTTACTCGGAAGCCTATGAACTCATGTTAGACGCCATATAACTTAGACTCCAAAAATTGCTCCTAACAATTAAGGGGTCCAAATATGTCCGTTCTACTCACAAGACAAACTAGACGCATTAGGGCTTTGCGGGTTATAATACTGATTATTTTACACCATGAAAACTTCATATTTGCCGACTAAGCACACTAATGGTTTATAACATCTTCTAAAGCCAAAGAGCTTGCCTACTAAAGGGGTGTATGGCATTGCATTTTAAAAGTAATAATGTGATTTGCAGCAATCAAGCTGAGATAATCAACTGTAACAACAGGGGCTGGAGGAGTTGGCTTTTGGATGTGTTTCTGCTGATTGAAGTTGAAATAATCAAACAATTAGTTAATTTTAGGGTGACATATTCTGGTTAAATTACATGTAGGGCGACCTTTAAATAATCACATAACCAGAATCAGTTTGTTAAAGCTACACCTCAACTGATTATCGAAAACAGATAATTTGAGTATTTGACCCATAAATAATCAGATGATCACTTACAAAAGTTAATAATCACTTGAAAACGCATAATACCAAATACTACCTAACTTTAAAGATTTAACAACACTCAAATTCCCATATCATTTGTATATGAAAATCTCATAATATGAGCAAAGAGAGGTCTTACAATCCCATTCCTGCAGCTAGTCCATTGTCCACAAACATCAACAGACGAAACACAAAAACTGTTGCGTAGTCAACCTATTTTATAAAAGAAAAAAGTGCCAGTAAGCACCTGTATAATTTACCATCACAAGTAAGGGGGTGTTTGGTTTAGCTTATTTTATGCGACATATTGGAATTTGAAAAACCGTCACCTTACGAGGTAATCAACTTGAGCTTATGACTTTACTTAAGTTGATAAGCTCAGAAAATAAAAAAGTGCTTATCGGCATTTCCATATTGCAATAAGCCCATAATTAAGCTAAACCATAAAAAAGGAAGATCAAGCCTATATTCATAAACCACTCACCACAATCCATATGTGCAACGGGTGCCTACACGTATCGTAATGCTTCCAGTTTATCGCAATAATTATACTATCGTTACAATTGTCAAGAATCAACAATACATAGGAACATACTTTATTTCTTATGTGAAACCAAAGGTTTACTGTTTTAGGCTTAAGAGTGTGTTTGCAATTGCTTATTTTGATGCTTATCTTTCACCTCAAGCAGAAAAGTAGTTTTTTTTCATCCAACTTATGCTTGCTTATCTGCTTATTCTTAGTTAGAATAGCACTTTTTCATAAAATGTAAGGAGTCAAATAATTTGTTTAAGGCTAATTTTGGGCTTACGAGCTAATGTGGTTTTAGCTTATGCCGGCTTAGTTTGAAAATAAGTTGTGTAAGTTTATTATGTCACAATAACCTTACATAAGCCCATAAGTTTTAAGATAAGCCGGAAAAACTTAGCTTATGAAACATAAACCGAAATCAAATAAGGTTAAACAAACACCCAAAAACAGTTTATAATTGAATTTAAACTGAAACTTGTAGATAATTATTATTATAGTGTTTACTACAAAACAAGCAAATTCAAACACTAAGTAGTTAATTTTAAGCAGAAGCAAGTAGAAATGTTAAAAAGGATACATGCTAGTGGCAAGCATAGACAAGAAAAAGCCATCATACCTGCAACATAAACAACATCACCATCTTTCAAAACTTATTACAAATAAAATCACTAATTAAACAATAAATAAAAGAAGCCCAGATGATGCAAACTAACCATTTAAAGTCCAGGCCTTTAATTGGCATCTTTAATAATAAATACTTTTACTTATTCAGTTGTGATGATTGAAGTGAGAAGAAAAGATTTGAATTTGATGAATTAACGGGATTTGACATCGACTTTTTAAATTTCTTTTTGGTATTTGGGAATAAATATATGAGTTTTAGTTTGATGGCAACAGGAGGATATATATATGTTTTTCTCAAAGTCTAAAGTTTGGTGACTAATGTGAAAGTAGATACTTTTTGAGAGGGTGATTTTTACACTTGAAGTAAAGTTATAGAGGAAAAATTGCAATTCAAGTTACCTTTCTTTTTTTGTTTTTGGATATCACGAATCGGGTTCCCAAAATAAAAACGTAATTGAATCAATTTGTCAGGCCGTTATGCAAAACCAAACCAGAATTAAATATGGTTTTGGTTCGATTCACGGTTTAACAAAGTAAAACTCGAAAAACCAGAATTCCGTAAATATATAAATCGACTTAAGTTTTTGGTATTTAGGAATAAATATATGAGTTTAATTAATGGGTGTTTGTTTCATGGTAACAGGATATATATGTTATGGGGGTACATGTGAGAAACACTCAAGTTTAGTGAAATTAAACAGATGCAGGTAACTTGATCTTTTAGTCTAATACTATTTTCAATTCTTTTTCTCTAATAACACTTGCTTTTTCTATTTCTTTTTATTTTCTTCCTTTATTGATACTCAAGAACACAATGTTAAAGTAAAGTTTTTAACTTTCTTTCCAAATTTACAACTTAAGTAACATAGCTTTTTATAAAAATAAAAAATAAAATATTTTATGAACGTTTATACTAGGGTTATGTTTTATGAGTAGATTATGTTTATTTTCTTGAAAAAATAAGCTACTTAAAATATTAGTTTTGTTTGACATAAGGACTTATGATTAAAAAAGTCATAATATTTAAAATTAAATGCTACTTCATATTGTTTATAAAAGTAATATTAATTTTTAATCTCCTCAATCTTTATTTCTGAGCTCGTCTAGGTTTCAACAACAGTTACTTTTCGGCAAACATACCTAGAACATTTGTAATGCATTTAGTCATTATTGAAACTTTTTTTTAAGTTCTTGATTCATCTTTCCATCATCTACCTTTAAAACTAAATCTACTACGATGCAAAAAGTGTTACAAAGCTTTTCTCTTATAATCTTATCATTAGCATACTTAATGTTGTGACATCAAGTCATTACTCAAATGACTTGAGGAATTCTGGAAAAATCATTCCACGAATAAGAAAAATGCTTTTAATGACTATTTTGAGCAAGCAAAATCATTATTTTACATCCCACTAAAGATGCCGCATAAACAATCTCATACAAACATAACTTCAATTTGTTGAAGCAAAATCTTGTCTCCGTTCGGTCCTAGCCGTCCGGATTGAGCGTGATCAACTCTGCTTGATGCCGCGGGCCCGCGTTAGCCTGCATGGTGTTGTCGAGACCAAGCTCCGTGTGGATAAGTAGGTGTAAATGTATTGATAAATGTAGTAGGAAAAGTAGGTAAAAAGTCCCTCTAAGTAATAAATGTGTTGGGGTATTTATACTACCCTCCTATCACATGCTTCTTCTTATTCGTACTTTATTCGCGGGTCTATGGTAAATCTGTTTAGTAGGCCCGTGGCGAGAATCCTAAAATCTGCTAACATGGTGGTGGTCATTAGTCTGGCCGGACGTGTGGATGATCGTCGGCCTGAAGTCGATGTCCGGCTATCGTCTGGCCGGACGTTGGATCGTCAACGCATGCAACATGTCCCCGGTGTTATATTTTTTGGTGCCAAGCCGATGATGTAACAACGTATATTCATTCCGACGGAAGAAGTTATTCCCCACCGTCGAGCTGGTGAAACCATGAAAATGGGCGGCAAGTTGGGCCCATGGCCGGCTTTTCAGCGTTATTTGTCGTTTCATCTCATGCTCGTATACGGTCCACATGGGCGCGTCGCCAGCCTGATTGGGCCTTGTGTCGGTCGGCTAGAGGTTTCTCTAGTTGAAGCAAAATCTTGTCTCCGTCCGGTCCTAGCGTGGGATTGAGCGTGATCAACTCACGCACAATACGCAGGGCGGCGTTAGCCTTCGCCTCGGGTGTTGTCGAGACAAGCTCCGGCGTGGATAGGAAGTAGGTGTAAATGTATTGATAAATGTAGTAGGAAAAAGTAGGTAAAAAGCCTCCTCTAAGTAATAAATGTGTTGGGGTATTTATACTACCCCAATCTCCTATTCATGCTACTATTCTTCTCGTTCGACCCACTTGTTCCGCGAATTAACTTGGCGCTGTTTTAGTAGGCCGTGGCGAGAGAGAATCCCCTAAAATCTGGCGACATGGTGTGGTCATTAGTCTTTGGCCCGGACGTGTGGATGATCGTCCGCCTTCAAGTCTCGATGTCCGGCCTATCGCGCAGTCGGACGTTGGATCGTCAAGCACATACGTCAACAATTACGTTTGTTTCTGCCGTGACGTGAACCACAACTTCTTAGTTATGTTTTCCTCACATAGTATTGCGTTTAAACTTAATTATTATCAACTCTTGTAGCCAAATTGAATACTTTAGTTCGAACTAATTCAACATTAGTTCGTCTGATCAAACTTGTGGCGTAACATACGAGGTTTAATTTCAGCACGAGGGTTGTCATGTCTGATATCAAAGGTTTGACTCATAAAGGCATGATTCATGTCGCTTTTGCATAAAACTACATAGCATGATTATGTAGAACGTGTCGGTAAGTTGTCATGCGACTAATATTGCTAGAATCTGAGAAGCAAGTACGAAACATAAAAACATCAATGTTGTACCGCATTATAATGTAGTAACCTATTTACTCGTTTTAATTTGATAATGAAACATCACAAGATCCCTTTGTTGCACTTTGTTGTCATGTTATAGTAAGGTGAGAAACCTTGTTTGTAGTAAGTTTGAGAATGAAAAAAGTACATATTTTGAACAATTATTATATATACTAAAAGGGAGGTTACTGTATAGAAACAAGCATTTAATGCAAAGTTTTCTAACTTGGCGAAATAGTCCTGATGTTTAAGTTAGGGCAAAATTAGTCTACGGCATTAATTGCTATCTATAGCAATCGGCAAAAATAGTCCCAAGGTTTAAGGCGTTGCAAGGTAAGTCTGTAGCAAACATCAATTGCACACTTTCCCAAGTTGGCGAGAAATAGTCCCGATGTTTAAAGGTACGAAAATAAGTCTCTACGTTAATTGCTATCTATGCAATCGGCAAAAATAGTCCCTAAGGTTTAAGCTGACGTTGCAAAGTAAGTCTGGAGAATTAATTGCTAACTATAGCAACTTGGCAAAATTAGTAGTCCTAAGGTTTAAGATGTACGCTACAAAGTAAGTCCTTTGAAGCAATCCGTGCATCAGACTTGGGTTCCCACACTCGTTGTATCTATATACTAAAAAGCGTACATGGTTGCTTCACAATGCGGATGTCTAATGCAATGGTTGGTCATGCATTTAATGAAGTGCCAACGTGTCATCAGTGGAAGCATTAATTATCCCAACCCGCCTCTCATCTCTAGAATTCTCTCCTCTCCACGCCTCTCTTCATCTCATTTAACTTCTCCATCTTTCTCATATCATTGATTTCAATAGAAGATACTCTTCAATCAAACACATACAAATATTCATATCAAAATACAAAATCATTGTTCTCTTCCTCTTTCGAACCATTGCCATCAGATGTGATGGCGAGTTAAAATCTTCGATGAATGATAAACAAAATCCAGAGTCATAAAGAAAGGTACCATGTATACAAGTCTGATTAGGGGTTTGTTATAATTTGTGGGTTAATCAATCAAAAGATTAAATTTTGAAATTAGCGTTTTGTTATAATGTTAGGGATTTTATTTGTTCATTTTTTATGTTGGCGGTAATTTTTTTTAGCGGGTGTTTGGGATTGCTTAAATTGGTCAACTTCAGCTTCACATTTCCAATTCACAAGGTACCATCATAATCATCTTATTCTAATACCCATTTAATCAATGCATTTTTTTAATAAAAATTTTAATTGTTTTCTACAAGGTATTTGGTTATTGACTCATTTTCAAGTAATGAAAAAGTTGATGCTTTAAGAAAAAAAATGGATGAGTTGCTTGATGGTTTTGATTCTTCTTGACAATTTTCTGTTACGGTATGTTATTCTATACATCTATGATATCAAATTTCTCACACTTTATT
>OU343220.1:281199704-281351796 GCA_910596185.1 Chrysanthemum makinoi | reverse complement strand
TTACAAACCAACCCAAATCACTACTATTCAACCCAAATCCAAGCTCCCAGATCAAACCTTTCTCGCTTCCATAGCTATTTGCTCACCAGCTTGACTTTGCTGACCCGGATACAAAATGAATGGAAACTTGACTATAAGCTTATGAAAAGCTATAAAGTTTATCTAAGCTTATATAAACTTAAAAATAAGCTATATGAAGCTTGAAGTTATGGGAATGAAACTTAGAATTTTCAACAACAACATATAAAGATGAAATGATAGTGAAACATAAATTAGAACTTGAAAATGATTTATATTGATTCAAATACTTATAAAGAGTACATTACAACAGAAACTTACAAGTTTTACACTAAATTAAAGTTTTAAAATTAAAAACGACATTAAGAGAAAATTAAAAACTAGAAGACTGCCTCTTTGCTTCCAAAATGCTTCTTATATAACCCAATGCTCTTTTCTCTCTCCTCTGAATCTTTCCCATCAATTTCTGGCCATTGGATGCTCTAGAACTGATCTCCACCGTTTAAACATGATTTTGGCGCCAAATCTTCTTATAAGCCAGTGGGGGTGATTTGGTTGGTGAGAAGGCATTAAATGATCCTTGGATGTTAGTTTAGGTGGAGGGACACATGGGAGAGCTGGAAGGAGGCATGGTGGTATGTTGGAGGCTGGGTATGGTGGTAGCAGACAATGGGAGGGAAAGGTGGGAAAGATGGGTTGACTGGTTTGACTGGCCAGATATTATAAAAAGGGGGTTCACAATTTAGATTGACAGGGGTCCAAAGGGGTGAAAGGGTCATAATGGGTTTAAAGGGTTTTAATAACCAAGGGACCTTTCATGTAATTTCTCAATTTGAGGACCTAAACTGCCAATCTTGCAAAGTTGCTTCAAGGGACCATAATTGACAATCTCAATAAGTATAAGGACCAATGTTGCCACTTTGCAATTTTCCGGGGCCATTTCTCGCCAATTTTGAAAGTCAAGGACTAAACTTGTAATTTCTCAAACTTTTTGATATTTTTCACCAAAGGACTTATTTTGACAACTTTTGATTTTAAAAGGACCTTTGGTGACTTTTTCTTTTGAAATTCGGCTCATGGACTATTTTTGACAATTTTTGAAACTTGGGGACTAAAACTGCCATTTTTGCAAATTTGATACGTTTTTCATCTGATTTTGATATTTTGCATTTAAAACACATAAAACACTGATTTGTGATATTTTTATCATTTTGATGTGTTTCAATGTTTTCGATGATTTTGCAGCTTTATTTGTACAAAAATGATGAGTATTTACACACTCATCGTTTCTCGGGTTGCCCATATTAAGCGTCTCCATTTGTCGTTGGACGATCGGAGGGGGGCCTTGAGAGAGGCGCTTTCCACGGACTGTGAATTGTTTGTTTCGGTTGGGGAGGCTTTAAAGGTCTCGATCGCTGGTTGTGTGGTGTGTATGCTCTACATGCTCTCACGAGCATGCCATCATGAGGATGGGTTGGCTCCTGGCTCAAGTGGGTTACGGGAGATGTTGAGGAGTTTATAGTGGGGATCGCTAGGCCACGTGTTGGGAGGTAAGTGGTTCCTTTGGGAGGGGTGGTGGTGGATGAAGTTCTCCTGATCGTGTTCTCCCTAACTATCACGACCGGTAGCATCCCTCATAGTTGTCGATGGCTTTTTCTCATGCTTTAGTTGTTGCTCTCGGGTAAAGTGGTGGTTAAGCATCTATTGAGGCGTGGTAAAACTTTTGTTGTTACCGCTGCACGTTACGCGGTTTTCCGCCTTCTAACCGCAGGAGCGCAAGTCTGTAATAGAAGTCTTTGCAATGCCTTAGTATTCAATGGTCGCTACGCTTGGGGTGGGGATGGTTTTGATGAACTTATTCTCTCGATTTTTGCCCAACCCTTGAGGGTGGCCCCGGGAGAGGATGGGCTGGCTCTGGGTCCTAGCTCAGCAGAGGTGTTCTAATGTTAAACAATGTTTGAGGAAAGTTTCGGACGGGCATTTCATCGGCTGTTAAAGTATTATGTTCTTCAGGGGTTGCACCTTATGGTACGGATACTTTGACAGCATTGTTGGCTAAGCATCCCATACTTCCTCCTTATGCCTGTTTCCTTGCTCTCTGAGCCTCCACTTGTTGTGGATGTTGATAGCGTTCTTGGGTGTATTCAATCTTTCCCAAAAGGACTTCTGTGGGCGGACGGATTGAGGGCCCAACACATTTTAGATGCTTTTTGCGGAGAAGGGTCGGCGATGGTCAGTTGGGTTACTCAAGGCTATCTCTGTGGTGGTTAATTTATGTTTGGGAGGAGGTGCCCTGTTTTTCGGAGTTTGTTGCATCTGCACCCCTCACACCGTTGCTCAAACCGAACAATGGGATTAGGCCTATTGCCGTGGGCACGATTTGGAGGAGGCTGGTATCCAAGGTGGCTATGAGGGGTGTCAAGAAGGAGATGTCCAATTACCTTGGTGATTTTCAATTTGGAGTGGGAGTCCCTAGTGGGGCAGAGGCCGTGCTCCATAGCGCGAACAGATTCTTACATGAGTTTCATTCGATGGGTCGCTGGCTATGCTTATGTTGACTTCTCAAATGCCTTCAACTTGATGGATCGGACTACCCTTTTAAATGAGGTTCGAACTCGATGCCCGTCTATTTTCCTATGGGTAGATTTTTTATATGGTCAGTCGGCAAGGTTATATGTGGGTGACGACTATATTTGGTCCACCACTGGAGTTCAGCAGGGGGATCCTTTAGGGCCTCTTCTTTTTGCCTTAGTTTTGCACCCACTTGCCCACCGGATAGGGATTGTTGCACTTCTTTTCCATGCTTGGTATTTGGATGATGGTACGATTATCGGTGACACTAAAGAGGTAGCTAAAGCCTTAGATATTATCATGGCTGAGGCCACCACCGGCCTTGAACTAAACATTAAGAAAACAGAAGTTTTTTGGCCCTCATGCAATGGGGTGAAGGTACAAGATGGTTTGTTTCCTCACGGGATTGGGAGGCCGACATTGGTGTGAAACTCCTGGAGGCTGTTAGCCGATGAAGGGTTTATTAGCAGTTTGGTGTGAAAGGGCATCTCGCGTGGAACTAATGAGTTGTCTCACAAGTTTGCGCGACCCTCAATCTGAGCTCCTTTTGCTTCGCTCATGTATGGGCGTCGCTAAGCTGATGTTCGGTCTCGAACGCCAACCGATGTATATAGGGGAAGCTGTTTCTGTTTTTGACAATGGCCTTCGGAAGGCAATAGAGGCTATTGTGGTTTGTGTGGGGCCCTTTTTGGGGATTTTCATGGAGGCTCGCATCCCTTCCGACTCGGTTTGGTGGGTTGGGTTTATGTTCGGCTGAGGATGTATCTACTTATGCTGTTGTGGCCTCGAGGGCAATCTTGGAGTTTACAGGATCACATTCTTCGGGGATGTGGTATTGATGGGGTTGACTCTGATTATGGGTATGCAATGGATCGCTTGTGCATGTCCCTTCCTGATTTCGATCTTAGCGGTTTCTCTAACAAGGACACCGCCCCACCTAAAGCCCAAAATGTTTTGGCGTGTGCCCTTTTTAGTGGAATCGTCCGGAGTTTGGGAAAGAAGTTCGATTTATCCCCTCGGCAAAAAGCGGTGTTTGAATGTCTCCGAGCTCCTCATGCTCAAGATTTCTTGACGGTTATCCCCATTGAAGGGCTAGGCCAACATATGTCGGCCCTGGAGTACCAGACTATCCTTAAGTACCGGCTAATGATCCCTCTTTTTGGCTGATGAGCCTTGCCCAGTCTGCCGCAAGGTTTGTTTAGATTCCTTTGGCGAGCATGCGGTCCATTGCAAGGAGTTACCGGGTTTCAAATACAGGCAGGATTTGGTTAGGGATGTTCTCGATGATGTTCTTAAACGAGGGAATTTCTTCTAAAAAAGAGGCCCCCGTGAACTTTCTGACAGATCCGCTTGAAGGGATGTCTACTTTACGGCCAGCTGATATACTTGTGTTTGGATGGGCCGGGGGGGAAACATGCTTGTGGGATCTTACGGAGTGTCCTCTTGTTGGGCTAAGGGACAATGGGTTTGTTGCGGACAAGCCGTTGAAAGCGGAATCGAGCAAAGTTGCTAAACACGAGAAAGCTTGTTTAGAGAATCAACACGTATTTACCCTTTTGCTTTTGATACATTTGGGTTCCTAGCTTCAAGCACTGTGGAGTTTTGACTAGGGTTCAACGGGTTGTGCAAAGTAATTTTGCGACCCCTAAGTCACAAAATTTCATTTTAAGTAGAATTGGTTTTGCTATTCAAAAGGGGGTTGCGGCACAACTTGTTGCCCGCTTGCTGCCATCTTATTGTAATCCGTTATTACAAGTAATAATAGAAATACCTAATTAAAAAAAAAAAAAATCAAGAAAACAAAATATTACCCATGAGACCAATTTATAAAAAAAGAAACTTAACGCTAGACTTAAGTTAGATCGTCGTTGAGTTGTTTCTCAAGATAACTATCTTTCATACGTTGTTGATGTTGATGTCATTTGAAGTATGATTCTAATATTATTATCCAATATATTAAGTGTTAGAATCATAATTAACAGCCTAGTGAAATTACAGAGTATTATACTATTGAGCCTATAAAATGTTAAATAGAAAACAACCTTGTTAACTAAAGTCTAAGAATTAGACGGGCCTAAACTGATAATTTTTTGTTTTTCTTAGACTAATTTCCCCTCTCAAAATAACAACTCTACATCAAGATGCATTGAAAGTTTGCCAGAGACAAATCAAAATAAAAGTAAAATGAATCAGACGGGATCAAAGCAGAATCAAACACAAAATCACACATATGCAGTGGAACCAGAGAAGAATTAACATAACCACATGGAACTCGATGCAGAGCGAGATATAATTATAGTAGAATCAGACACAACTAGATGCGAACAAGGCGGAATCAGAGCAAAACCATATGTGAATCAAGGCATAATTAGAACAGAACTAAACTAAAAAAAATTATAACACCGGAGAACAAGACCATAATAGAGCAAACTAAAACATTGATAAGTAGAACCAATAACTACCAAATTGAAGGCTGAAACGAAGCAAAGTAGATCAAACCAATGCAAAAGAACCATTTTAAGCAGACAATACAAAATAAATCAAACTAAATCTATGAAGCCAATTCTAAACCTAAATCAAAATAAACCAAACCAAACATTGATGACGACAAACTAAACCAATAATTTTTATCATCTAGGAAATCAATAGTACGTTCGACGAACCAATATTTCTATGATGAAAAATCAGATGACAAAACCTCCATATAGAACGTGAATATATGTATCTATATGTTACAACTATCTATATGTTACAACCCAAAAATCAAGATGATCCAACGGTTAATGAATGTGTTAGATCAAATTTCCCACAACTTCACTGGTAGTAACGATTGAAAACAAAATCAACTTCGTCTGATTTTTGCGAGTTGCTAACATCTAATTGCATATTTGAATGGTCAAAAGCTAGATCTACGTCTTTAAAACCTAGACTTTTTAAAAAATACGGTTCACGAATCTTACACGACTATAATCCCACAACTATGCAGATTGTGACGAACAAAAAACAAACCAACAAAAAGTAAACTGGATCCCTCCATATCGCTAATAATTAGTCTACGATCCAAGTATGAAGGGGTCAGTGTGGTTGCACCTAATACTCTAATATCATGTTGGAACTAAGTTACTAACAATTTCTATTAACCGAACTTTTATCTATTGAGATTACGTGAGAATAAATAGAAAATAAACAAAGAAACCCTAATAACTAGATCCTAGCAGGTACCAGATGGAACTAAACTAATAAGTTTTAGGATTTATTAAACGAATTTAATTCATTACTTGTTCGCATGTTTTTGGTTTTTAAAGAAAACTTTATGTGTTGGTATGGTACGAAACACAGTTACACAGGCGGTCTTAAAAATTAAATATATTTATTAAGAAAAAAGATAACTTATATGCATTCTAAAAACCTTGTTGAAAACTTGTTAACAAAAACTTACGGGTTGGTCTGAAAAAGACCAGTTGTTTTTTCCATGTTAAATGCCATTCTAAAAAAAAATTAAAAAAACATGTCACATTCTAGATTCTAGAATGCCTATGTTAAACACTCCACTATTTAGTTCACATAACCACACACAATACAATGACTATGCCCCCACTAAGTATGACTTAATCAACCCTCTATAAAATATATATATACATGATTATGCAAACATGTAATGTAAAAAAGGTATTTCTTAACTAGGAAATTACACTAAAAAAAATGTCATTTTATCACACTAAGTGTAAAATTGGTTATATAAATAAGTGTGAACAAATTTTAAATAACAAAAAAGTTTTCACATCTATATGTAAAAAAAGTTCACACCCTTAAGTGTGAAAAATATAGTATCTACACTTCAAGTGTGTATATTTGTAACACTTAAATTCTCCCCACAAGAGGAAAAGTGTGGAGAATTTTGGTACAAATATAGTAAACACTTGAAAGTGTGGACAAATTCTAAACTTTTTTACACTTAAAAGTGTGAACTTTTTTTAGAAACACATATAAGTGTGGAAACTCTTTTGTTTTATAAAATTTGTTCACACTTATTTATGTAACCAATTTTTACACATTCATAAATGTTAAAAATCTTCAAAATATTCTGCACACTTTTTAAAAGTGTGGTAAAATGATATTTTTTTTTGTAGTGTTACTTTCGGCTTTACGTTAGAAAAACCCTATATATACCATCTCATTTCCTCTAAGTTTCATACTTAAGTTTCATTTCTTGTAAAGAGATATTCTCTTTAAACTGATCAGGTATTCAATTTGGTTGCTTTTCATTATATTATATATGTTGTTTAACCACATGTTCATAAGATTGCAGGCACGATAAGAAACACTTCAATATGTCAAAATACTCGACTGAACAAGCGTCTATAACAAATGAAACATCAAGGTGATGTACTAGGACTCGGTTATCTCAACATAATTTTGGAATATATCATTTTTCAGAGTAATAACTATATATAGTTAAGTTGCTTGATTTTGAGTTTTCTATGCTAACAATGAAGCATATGGTCCTACATTGCAGATACGAAAATGAACCCGAGGATACTAATCAATCCGGTCTTGAAAATATTACGATGTTGCAAGGTCCCGAACTATCAATGACATGTGACCCGATAGAGAGGATCATAGCAGGCTTTAACTGGTTCAAGATCAATGAGTTTAAGTAATCTAGTTGAACATGATTATCGATTATTAATCTTTTTATTATATTAATAGATATACTATAGCCATGCATAGACAAAATGAAGTGTTGTGAGGTTACTAATAACTGGAACAAAAACTTTTTGACCAATACTTAAATGTTTATACATTTCGACTAGTCACTAAACATGCAAAACGTTTGATTATTTTGCCATAATATTTTGATACCATGATGACTTTAAAGGCAGCAAAACAAAACAAAAACCATAAGTTCATTGTAGGCTTATTGTTAGATTAACTATTTTCATATATGTGTATATGCAGTAAGTATCCGGAATACTATCGTCAATTGGCAGAGAAACAAGAGCCCAAGGTAATAAAATCGTTATCCAAAGTATTTAACTTTGTTCAGCTAAGATTTCAGTATAGAAGTTCCGAAGTTCACCGAAGTAATAAAATCGTTATACCATATGGACATGTAATGAAGTTCGTATATTTTTTTGAATTAAACACGAGATGTTCTTAATTATAAGAATGGAATTGGTGCAGTATCTAATGTTTGCTTGTTCGGATTCCCGAGTTAGCCCGACCAATATCTTCAACCTACGACCTGGAGAAGCGTTCATGGCACGTAACATTGGCAACATGGTCCGGTTTTAACCAGGTTACATGAAGAGTCCTAGCATTGCTTTGTTGTTGATTTTATCGACTATTTGTAACATGACGATCCTAGTAACACTTATGTTTGTTTTGCAGCTTAGGTACTCTGGAGTTGGTGCTATCATCGAATATGCAATCAAAGTTCTTGAGGTCGCTTTGGCAACTTGTTTTCGGTCCAAATAAATCACTTTATAAACTTATTAAAGTTGAACAAAGTTAAACACTTCAAGACTATATTAAATTTGTGAAACTTATCATTTATGTTGTTGATAAACTTTGTTATAGGTTGAGGTAATTGTGGTAATCGGGCACAGTCGATGTGGTGGAATTGAACGTCTAATCTCTCTCCCCGACACTGAAACCTCCTAGTAAGTCTAAATGATGTGACCAGTTTGTATAATCTAAAATCATCTTTACAAAAAAATAAGGTTGTTGATGTAAAATTAATCAAGTGGTAATGGTTTTAAGTCCATCCGCCATAAAGAGTTTAATCATTACTCACATATCCAAAATTGTTTCTCAAAAAGATAGTCTAAGTATTTTTGGAATCAAAATCTTAATGGTGTAAACATTTTGAGGTGATTGTAAATAGCAAATAAGTAATGTTGGAATATAAATTCAATTTGCAAATAAAAAACTTCCTTTACGTTGTTACTTTGGCACGCGTTTATAAAAAGAATTTTTGCAATTGCTTGTGAAGTGACTTCATAGACGATTGGGTTAGTATTGGTGAACCTGCAAAAGCAAAGGTGCTTGCAGAGCATCCTAACACATCAGGTGAAGAACTTCAGACACTTGTTGAGAAGGTAAAAAACTCACTATTAGCTACCCTTTTCTCCAATTATCATTAACAAAAATTGATGCCTTGTACGATATGTATCTTGTAAATGCAGGAGTCGGTGATGAACTCGCTCGTGAACCTACTATCCTACCCTTACGTTCGATCTGGAGTAGCTGATAAGACACTCAAACTCATGGGTGGATACTATAATTTCGTTGATGGAAAGTTCCAAATAATGGAAGTTGACTATGATATCAAACCAACAATTGACATATAACCATGGTTATAATCAAGCCGAAAGGATTCACTCTAGACTTGGTCAATCTTTCTCGCTTTGCCACATTCCGTTTGAGCCACCTTGTTTGATGACAAGTATAACCTTAATATTTAGTTGAATAAACAATGTGTTCTTTTTTCTTGTTGTGATTAGCTTACATACAAAAGAAGCACAATGTGGTTTGAATAAACTCTAAGTTCTTTTTCATTTCTGTGACCAATTTCCGACATGATTTGACATCTCCTTATATTTTGCTAATAATGTCGAAAGAACATATGACCAACATGATCTATGAGGTGGTTTGTTTAAAGCTTATGACATTATGGTACAAACCATCCTCCTAGGTGCTGAAGATGGTAGAAATGGAAGATAACAAGATATGCTTACAAAATGAAATATGTTATGTTTATCACAAGATATGCTTATTCGTTGCTATGGCGAGAGCAATAACACTTATTTGGTAACAATGGTATATTTTCTTTGATAAAAAATTTAATAATTAAAAATAAAAATTATGCAAATGAGTATATAGAGTTAAATGGGTTTATATGTTAATTTGTTATATTACAAAGCAAGGAGTAATAATATATAGTTTATATAAAATGTCATACTACGTATTAATAAAGTTAAAAAGATGTTAAACGATACATGTTAACGGGTTTAAGGATAATTTGTAATCTATGCAAAGCCGAAGGGTTGTTTTGGCGTTGATATGTTTTATGGATGTGATTTTGAGCTTTCAATTAATGTTGAATTGCACTACTGAATTACCGTTGTTAGAAAAGGTTTTCATTGTACAATCTTCCTCTAAAATTGTTAAACAGTTTGTGATTATCGTAAGAAGAGTTTAGACAAGGCAAGAGTGTGTTAATTCCTTCGTTAAAATTGCAAGTTTTAGGGTACATCATGAATAATGTTTTGTTAGTAATAGTCGAGATGGATGATCTCCGAGATGATAAACAAGATAGCTTTATGAGGAACTGATTTTTACGATAAAGAGGAAGCCGCGCATAATGAAGTTGTGACAGAGATTTTCAAGAAGCAAAGGATTAGATAGTAAGGCTTTAGTATAAATCATTATATATCCTCTAATAGTTTGAATGTCAATGGCCGTTTTCCACTTGACCTTGAACTGATCTCCTAATATCTATAAAATATTTCAGGTATAAACCCGTTAAGTAGAAAAAAACAGTACCAAAAGAACAGAAAAGAAATCCCACTTACTTCAAATTGGTGAATTTTAGACATCGGGTTCTTCGCATTAGTAAAAGTAACCAAAGCTAAGACTGTGACTTATATTTATTTTCCCAAAAATACATAACGGTACGTAAAGTGTTCAATTTGAACAACTTTACTACAAGATTCAGGTTTAATGATCGTTTTATCGATCACAGAGTGCTCGAGGATTCAAGGGTGGAAGATCTCATGGGGTGAAACTCATACAGAGAACATGTAGAGATTTCTTTTGATGCTTCTCTTCTCCATAACAGAGAGAAGAAAATACAAGTAAACCATCAATCCAATAATTGTTATGAAGTTGATAGTTTTCATGGTATTTTACAATACAAAGACTTGCCAAGTTTCTATTAGGCTGGGCAAGTCTACCAATAACATTCTTGCAACCAAATTTCTATAAGTTTTGGCAATCCTATTAATAACATTCTTGCAACTAACTTTAGCCTCAAAGTGAGAATATTCTAAAAAGAATTTTGTCACCAATTTTATTATAAGCACATGTGTATTCAAGTTTATTGTTTGTTGGTCTATTACTAGTTTAATTAGTATTCAAGTTCTTTTTAAGTGGTTTCTATAGCATTATAGCTAGATGCTTAACAAACTTAATTGCATGTATTGAGCTTTGTTGCTAGAAATAATTAGGTGAACAGATCGAGAGATCACGGGATAATTGTTAATTATCCAAATTAAGTTCATATTGTTCTTGTTTAACATGTTTAAATGGTTTTCGGCATTGGCACACAAAAGAAGAATCGAATACTATTTTTAAGGTGGGAGATGTAGTTGGACATTTTGCATACCTTTTAAGCATCATTAATAATAAAAGAATTTTTTTTTATTAGAGTTTAACACTAAACGCTACTTTTTTGGAACTATGGTTTCGATTTTTGGTCGACTAATTTGGGGTTTGAACACCGTCACACAAACTCAAACCATGTAAAATCCTCCCTTTTAGAAGTTGTTGTGGTCATTTCAAGGTTGTTTACACCTAGTAGAAATTGAACTTGAGAAACGCATACTTTTGATCGTTTCTTAAAAATGATTCATACTCTGATATATTTTTGGATCTGCCACCATAGGAGAAAAAAGATTACTTATAACATAAGAGCTAACTCCGTTTAGCTTTAGGTTTAGATTTTGTGTTTTTTATTTAATGTCTTCGTATTATAATATTATAGTTGAATCTGATTAATATAATTTCAGTATTCTCTAATATCAAGAGCTTAGGTCAAAGATGAAAAAATAAATAAATAAATAAATAAAAAGGAAAAAAAGTTCGGTTAGTTTGCATTCATATTGATTTGTTCCAGTTTTGAATTAATTGGTTGGCTACAACCTTGCCGTCAGTTTGGAAAAGGTTTGATTTGCTTGAATATGTCGCCTATTGTTACATCTTGCTTGTTTTTATTGGATCTAGCAAGTAAAATATGATAAGACATTGACCGGTAAAAAGAAAAGATTAGTGAGTCAGCGAGAAAGTTGTTTGAATTCATGTGGTTCACGTGATGAAAAAGAATGTAGTTGTAGATTGTTTTGACTTTTGGTCATTTGGACGAGGTATTGTTTGGTTCGAAATCTGCATCGGTATTAATAATAGTATTGGTAATCAATTAGAAATTGGTTATGGTTATGGTTATGGTGATGGTGGTGCATAGGTATTAACTAATCCAAGTGTGTATTGAGTAGTTATGTGTAGCATCTTGGTATCAACAATATATTTTGGATTCGATATGTCCGTCTGATACACATCTCGCATCTGGTTCCACCTGGTTTTATCTGCATCCGTCTGTTTAAATATGTCTGCACCGTTCTGCTTGTTTGCATCTACCGTCCGAGACACACGTGGTTCTCGCATTTGGTTTCACCGATTTTGTCTGAATATGAATATGAATATGAATCTGTTGAATCGAATATGTCCGCCGTTTCGCTCTCGTTCATCTCCGTAATTATGTTGCTCTGTTTTGAGCATGCACCGCGTTTGCACACTGAGACCATTCGCTTTTTGTTGCTTTTTCAGTTCTAGTTTATTTATGTATGACAAACTCTCAATGTTACCGCAAACATTGTGAGTTTGAGAAGGGATGTTATATAATAAAGGCATATTGGCCCGACCCACTTGTTTAGGCCATTTAGCTTTTAGGGTTTAGATCTTGTGTTTTCTATTTAATGTCTTTGTATTATAACATTATAGTTGAATCTGATTAGTATAATTTCAGTATTCCCTTTTTGATTTCTACACTAACCACTGACGAAACCAAAACCATAAAGGACCAGGTGTACAAACTTTTTCGTACCAAAATATAAGGGCTTCGGTTAAAATTTAAGTCTACTTTCCATGTATCAATGAAGTAAATAAAAAAACACATTTTTTTTAGCGGAGGCATTTTAAAAAAATTAAAGATTTTTATGAAAGTTAACATTACAAAACAAAATTTCATCAGGTCTCGTGACACCACAAAACCTGTTAATTCCGTCACTTGATCTAACGTGTCCTTTTTTATTGCATATAACGAAACTAGTTTTGTGGTCGATCTATACCTTGTTCCAAACACATTATTTGATTCTGGCATTATTTTATTTTAATGTTATCAATCCACAAAACTAGTATGCTATACGAAACAACAGATATTATGGTTAAATTTTTAAAATTTAACAAATATAAAAAAAAATGTTGCTTCTTACAAAGACGAGTTGTTTTTGGCATGTTAAAAATTTTGTCCTGAAAAACTTTATAATATTCATTAAGACTGAGCGTTGGACATCAAATTCACCACTTTCACGTAAGCGTCACATCATTTATTAGTTTTCGATCGACTAACAACCTGGATACTAGTGCGGATTACCTCAATATCGTTAGAAGAACACAAACAATCATGCAGTTTTTTACGACAGAAAAGTTAAAGAACGAGCACACACGTATAAACCTCAATATCAAACGTTTATTGAGTAAAGAAATAATGAAGTACGTGATCATTCCCCCTCACCTCCTTTTTATAGATATGAGGGGAAAGAAGCAAACTCCGAATTGGATTTGAAGATGGCTCTTCAAATTCAATTTGGACTTGAAGACGGTCTTCAATTTAGACTTAAAGACTAAACATAACATAATTACACCAAAGAGGTGTTATAACCACCACCAAACAAAGAATATAAAAATATCTCATATACAAATATAACCCAAAATAAAAAATAAAAATAAAAAAATAATAATAAAAACCTGCTCGATGGTCTACACCACCGAACCAATGCAAAAAACAACCCTTGACGTGCAGTTAGGGATGGGTGCAACGGGGTTCGTGCGTGAGGAGTGAAGATAGTGATGGTCCTTCACCCACTATAGTGAAAAGCCTAATATTAATGATTATACAAAGTCATATTATAGAAAACTTTCTATTATCCACTTTATATGATCACACAAAGAGAATATAATGACTATACCCACAAACTATGACTGATTAATCAATTTTACATAAAATATATATGCATATTTATGCATGATTATGGAAACCTTTGTATCATTTCTTTCTTTTTAATCATGGTTTATGACCTTTTGACGACTAATTCATAAGGTTTGAACTTACCACCACACTAACTCAAACCGGTAAAGGCCTTTTTGTTTAGACTATGTTTATTGGTAGGATTGCCAACCCAACCCATCAAAAATACATACAAATATAATACTTTTATAATCTTGTATACAATCTTCATTGCAATCTAGATCACTTAGAACCCAAGATTGCCAACCCACAATCTACCTTTGTGACTTTTTGTTCTTTTTCTTTTTAATTTTTGATATTTAGTATAGATTGGTTGGGTTGTTGATAAATGATGAAAAAATATAGATTGGTTGTATGTATTGATTGTGTAGGTGGAGGAAAGAGATAATAATATTTTATTAAGAGATTGAGTTGTGAGATGTTGTTGATAAAGATAGTCTCGAAGGTTGGCGTGGAAACCTGTGTATCTTTACAAATGCATAACTGTCTTTTGGCTTCATGTTTAACATACAATTAACTCTATATGAACACATCCCAACTTCTCAAACTTTAATAATCAACTAATTAACACACTTAAGTTTCATTTCTTCTCAAATATTCTCCTCATATTGAGGTATCTACTTTGCTTGCTCTTCGTAAACTTATCCTCTAAAAAAAATGTAATGTGAAAAAAAAGGAGAGGAATATTCTTGCTTGTGATTCTAAGCATGTTTATTCCATGCATGTTTACTAGTATGAAGAATAGTATAATACATGCTCTATATATAGCTAGTCTTAGGTGATTTTTCATCCTTGTATAACTACATCTTCATGCAAAGATTGCAAAAACACAAAGAACACGTCAAAATGCCAAAACACTTGATTAAACAAGCGGCTACACCAATTGAAACATCAAGGTGACTATGTACTAATTTACTCGACGTATTTTCCAGAAAAAACAATGCTTTTCAATTTTCTGATCAATTTAGTTTAGTTGCTTGGATATTTTATGTGTTTTCTATACTGACAATGACGGATCTTAAATTTGTAGAAAAGAAAATAGATCAGAAGATCCGAATCAAGCCAATCTTAAATTTATGACAGCGTTTCTAGAACCGGAACAATCAAATGAACCAGAAGATACAAATCAAGCCAGTCTTGAGAATGTTACGACGTCTCTAGTACCTGAACTATCAGCAAAATTTGACCCAATACAGAGGATTAAAGAGGGGTTTTATTGTTTCAAAATTAATGAATTCAAGTAAGCTACTTTAGCATCAATTTTAATGACTTTGTTTGAGCAATAAACTTTAACTTATATAAAGATACATTTATTTGAGTACTATTACCTTATAAGATTATAAAGTTCCTCAACATGTGCTATACAGTCTCAACAATTCATTATGTGTGTTTTCGCAGTGATGATCCAGAATATTATAGTGCATTGGCGGAGGAACAAGCGCCCAAGGTAATCAGTAATCACGATTCACGAGCACCTATTAGTATTGTATATCATCCTAAAATAGAAAAATCAAAACGTTTTATCTAATGATAACAATATTGGTGCAGTATCTAATGTTTGCTTGTTCGGATTCCCGAGTTAGCCCGACCAATATCTTCAACCTGCGACCTGGAGACGCGTTCATGGCGCGTAACATTGGCAACATGGTCCCAGTGTTTAACCAGGTTACAAGAACGGTCCTAGTATTCCTTTGTTGAGGTTTTTATCGACTACGAGTATTTGTTATATGGCACATCGTAGTAACTGCTATGTTTGTTTTGCAGCTTAAGTACTCTGGAGTTGGTGCTATCATTGAATATGCAATCACATCTCTTAAGGTCGCTTCAGTAATTTGTTATCATCCTAAATAATCACTTCATAAACTTCTTAAGGCTCTAACTTGTTCACATGTATTTATTAAAAGACATGTTCCTAGACCATATTAAATGCTACAAAAACTTTGTTACAGGTTGAGGTTATCGTGGTCATTGGGCATAGTCATATATTGTGGTGGAATTAAGCGTCTAATGTCTCTTCCTGATGTCGAAACTTCCTAGTAAGTCTAAATTACCTTACCAGCACCAGATGGTTGTGGGTTAAAATCCCAATTGGGAAAAAGGGTCTGCGACTTTTCCGCTAAGAAAAAGTCCGACTTATCTTTATTACTAGTTCTTCTAAATGTAAGCGTAATAATATAACTAATCATACGGTTTATATTGTTGCACCTATTTGTGATGTGAAGTGACTTTATAGACGATTGGGTTAGCATTGGTCAGCCTGCAAAGGCAAAGGTGCTTGCAGAGAATCCAAACGCATCAGACGAAGAACTTCATACACTCGTTGAGAAGGTAAAAACCTCACCATTGGCTTCTCTTTTCACTGATTATAGTTAACAATGATTGATGCACAAGTGCAAGTGATTCATATTTTGTAAATGCAGGAGTCGGTGATGAATTCACTCATGAATTTACTATCCTACCCTTATGTTCGATCTGGAGTAGCTGATAAGAAAATCAAACTGATGGGTGGATACTATGATTTCGTTGGTGGAAAGTTTCAAATAATGGAAGTCGACTATGATATAAAACCAACAATCGACATATAAGCTTAATCAAGTTTAAAAGATTCACACTAGACTGTGAAAATCTTTCTCGCTCTGCTATGTTCCGTTTAGGTTAATTTAATTTGTTTGTAAGCTAAATAAAATTGTAATTTCAATCAACTTTGTATTCCATACTTATGATTCGTTTGTATAACAAGCACAATGTGCAGTTGAATAAACGTTTTTTTTCTTCTTAAAGTTAGGATCTATAATCAAGAAAAATCACATAATTTAAATCGAAGTAGTAGGCTACCAATGCTACTGGAACATCTTTCGAGTCCATGTAGATATTATCATGTGAGCTTGTCTTGTGAGGCTTAGAAAATCACTTTAGTAACAGTGAAATATATCAAGATGTAATTGTGTATGTCCAATTAAAGCATGGGTCAAGACTGATGTAATGCACAAACTTTCAGATTCTTAGAAACTTTCGGAGCGAGCATAATTCATAAACAGGCATCTGTTACTTTGTATTTCAAACACATGCTGGCTTGTGTTGTGTGCCATGTACGTTGTATATGCAGAATTTAGTGATGATTTCGCTTGTGAATTACTACTATCCTACCCTTTTTGATCTGAACTATTTGACAAGACTAAAAGCTATTGGAGGATACTATGATTTCATCAGCAGTTTAAAATCATGTGAGTTGCCTATATAAAACCAACAATCAACATAAAACAATCCCTGTTTTTCAACCTCTTGATTTTCCGTTAGGGTGATCTTGTTTGGTACAATAATAAGCACAACGCGCTGTCGATGCTCCTGTTCTTATCAAATGCTATGATCACTGATCAGTTACATATATAGTTTCACATAACTAATTGATAAATAATGTTAAATTAGCAATAGGGTGTGCAATTATCAAAAGGACAGAAAATAACATAACTAATTGCATTCAAACTACATATTGTTGTTCACATGAGAAAATATGGTTACATGATAATTCGATCTTACTTGATCATTGAATACTCTTGAGCAATTTATCTAAATAAATCTTCTGTTGCACCATGCTGAGAGATTCTGATTTCTGTATAGCATTTCCAACAAGGATTACCGTTGACGATTGTGACGCGTTCACCTGTACCAGATTTCAGAAAATTAAAAAAAATGTCAAAAAGTTATTTATGTATAGCATTTCCAACAAGGATAACTGTTAATTCTAACGCATTCACCTGTACCAGATTCCAGAAATTTACAACAAAACTAAAAAATAATTGTAAATCATGTATGATTGTCAACATGAAGGTGTTTCAGAAATCATACCCAAAAACGGCCGTTAATGCCAACTGCTATCTCAAACGAGAGTTTCTTCCCAAGGGTCTCAAGAACAAGATGAGGTGGAGAACTAAGCAGCCTGGAAAGATTGGTAAAGTTAGGTTTATATAGTCTGGTTTTAAGACAAGAACTAATCACAAATTAACAAATAGAAAAGCTGGGTTGAAAGAAATTCTCACTGTCTTGCAAGGCCAGTAGATGATTCAAACATATAGCCCTCTTTAAGTATGCCATATTCTCCTGCTTTGCCATTGGCTACAGATAAAGCATATGGTGAGTCTTAGCTTTCATTTGGAGCTATGGATGTTTATTCATGAGGTCTAATGTAATAGTTTAACAAAAAGGATGTGACAAAGTGAAGATATAACTAACCATCCATGCATGACAGCTCAGGATTCACGCCTGTATTTGCACTGACCACACGAACATACAACAAAGTGCCAACCTCAAACTTTGGAATGTTCCTCCTAGTTCCTCCTTCGAACGATAGAACAGGTAGATGTGCCAACGCAGGTCCTTTAATGTCCACAATAAAGTTCTGTAACACAGATTATAAAGAATCACAAAGTTATAATTCTGACCGAGCACAATGATGTTCAGATGACAATCCTTTTCATTATTCTTTTATGCATTCATTTTTGCCATTCTGATTACTGTCTTGAAATAAAAAACTGAAACTGGCCAATTTCAATCATGCCACAAGTGATACATATTTTTGCTGGAAAGGTTAAGTGCTCTCAAATTTTACAAGAAAGATATATAAAATAAAATGAAAAACTTAAAGATTCTCAAAGTGTTAGACAGCAGAAAATGTCAATAGAGACAGAAAAAAATGAGCTCTTGAGTAAAATTGTAAGCTATAACTTCTGAGAAACTTACTTCTGGTTTAGTATCCACGACAACTCCAAGAACGTTATCTCCAGCATTAGGTATATACTACAAAAAGATCAAGCAGTCATGGTAAATTATCAGTTGTGCACACTTGCTTGTTAAATTGACATAGCTAAAGAAATTGCAAAAAGTCAACATTTCGAAAAAAAACTGGAAATAGAAAAAACAATTAACTCAGCCTAAATGTGTGTATCTTTAGACAACAGCTTGACACAAAAGCATTTGCTAATGAACACAGCTGACAAGACTACAAATCATGGAAGTAATAGATGGAAAAGGTAACTTGCTATAAGACAATTTATAGCAATATTACAAAATTTGGGAAACATGAAATCAATTTTTCCATGTAACTTGTCTATTTACAATGCAATACACGCAACATGACCTAAGATGTTTAAGAGAAAACATGTACATTTAACATTCTATTGCTAGCCTTGATAATTTTATACACCAAATAGTTTGCAAAGCAACATGTAGTTAAATCATCACCTATAGAGTTTTCTTTTCATTAACTAATATAGATAGTATGTGATGTAATATTGCCAGGGCTAGAAAAGATAATTATTTTAAGCTTATACAACTAAAACTAATTCATAACATGCAAAGATAACTAAATTTCCACCTAGCATACAGAAACTGGACCATGACTATCGCAAGATACTTATTCCATGTGTCTTCTTTAGTTTTGATCAAGACAAGTGAGAATATAACAACAATAAGCTTACCCTTTTATTGGAGCTCTCAACCCAATATTTGTTTGGTTTCGTAAACCTCAATGTCCCAGCCTTCATTACGGAGATGGTATCACCATCCTGCAATATGCGGGTTCAGATAAAATATCAAAATACATGTTCATCACATCAAACAAACTTGCAACGAAAAAAACACATCTCTTATCCAGTGGCGGAACTTGACCAATTATTTATTTTTTTTGGGGGCGAATCGGAGATTTGTTTGTAACCTCAACTAAATTACCTCTAAAACCTATAATATTTGCACTAGGTGCCGCAAATTTTGAGGGGGCCGGGACCCTCCCCTACCCCCAAAGAGTTCCGCCTCTGCTCTTATCATTCCACGAGTATCATAAGAAGACGTATTTTAGTATTTTACATTTGAACTTGTTAATTACAGTAGTGAGTGTATTTTAGTTTGTCAATTATTTCTAATTGTAAGGTGTAATGTCTTCAAACATCAAAAAAAACTTATTGCTGTTATAAAGCATTAAAAACATGAAAATGTACAACTTTTTACTAAACATTTTGAATGTTGCAACTTTAAGACATTACACGTAAACAGTCACCTTATGAAATTACATCTAGGCTATGTTCGGCAAAATCAGTAGTTTGTTAGCGTAATGTATAGGTAATTATAACTGGCCAAGATGACGTAAAAGCTAAACGCTTCTTTTATTGGCGTTTCAAATAGAAGCGTTCAAACAAATTCCAAAAGCTAAACGCTCGTTTCCAAACAAGCAATGTATTGTAAGGCTCGGGGCAATGCAGACAAGGCTCAGCCAAAGCTCACGCGCACCCCATTACACCCCCTCTTGTCTCACATACACTTTCACCTTCGTTCGGTCATTGTAAGTTAGCGCGTTTCTTATTCATTTAACTAAATATTGAATATAAGTAAATAGCTACTAGGGGTATGTTTGGCAGCGAGCGTTAAGGTGAGCAACTAGCGTTTAGCATTTTGTACGCAATGCTTGTTTGGTAACAAGCAACTTGCATTCCTAGTTTTTTCGAAACGCTCCAAATCAAAATGCTACTTGAAGGAGCATTTACTAGCGGCTAGTGATTATACAACTACGTTACCAAACGCTTTATCAAAACAAACAGCTACTTCTTCGTGACTGCTACTGCTATTTTCGCCAAACATACCCTAGGTTTAACATAACTAAATGTAACGAATAAATGCAAAATATTAACTTTTATTTGAATTTAGGTAAAAAGAACCTGACGTAAGCCACCACCGAGCTTGATAGTCTGACTAGTCAAATTGGACAAGTCCAATATCACATCACCAGGCACCTATTATTATTAATTCGCATAAAAAACAAATTAACACAATACCAATATTAATAATAATAAGTATATATGTGCAGGTGTACTTACGAGTGATTGATCGACTAATGTTGACGGAGACGGTTTTGCTTCCATTGTTTTGTGGGTTTTCCGGCGCCGGAACTCAGGTTTATGTGGGTTTAATCTTTGGTTTTCTCATTTTATCAGACTTGGGCTTTAAATACGTTTGTTAGCCCGATACTATAAAAAGCTGGTTTACCTATCTTAGCCCAATATATTTGGATTTATCGTATTACGGGCCAATTTCATATCGGTCCTCTTAAAATACAAAATATGAAATTTCGTATTTACCCAAGTCATACTTTAAAGAGATTAGGCGAGTACCCAAGCCTAGCGGCAGACAATTAACGATATGTAATATTGTGGTAAGTGTTTTGTATAACGTTTAAAGATTAATGGGCTGACGAAATGTTTCATTGAATGAATTTTGACTTTCCAATAATATATATTAATAAAGATACGTTTTTTCTGTTGCAATAGTATATATGAATTTTGACTTTCCAATACTATATATTAATATTAATAAAGATGAATGGGACTTGCAAGAAATACATTTGCAAAACAAAGATACATGATTTTCCAATTTGAATGGGTTGGCGTATACATTGACTTATTGACCAATTTCACTTTTCACAATTTGACTTATTGACCATTTTTTCATTTTATGTAGTATAGATTGTACATAATGTATTCGGTGGTTTTATGTTGGTTATATATGAAATTAATCATGAGAATATTGGGAGATATGAAATTCTCCTGTATTGCTAATATGTTTTTTAGTTATTGCTCGTCTCAAAACATATTTTGGAAACTCGGAATCAATTCGGTTTTTTATGATAGGTTTACACGAAATAAAACTAAAATCGAGTTTGACTTGTTAAATGAATTAGAGTCGGGTTCGTTTAACTGTAAATATACTTCAAGATTATTTACACCTAGCAGAGACTGAACTTGAAGCCTCATATACTTTATGTGATAGTCACAAGCATATTATCATTAAGTCACCTGTGAATATTTAGAAATATACAAATTTGTGTCTCAACAAGATATGAATCTTGTCATTATTTTGCTGTCGTGATTTAGTTCACTCGAAGTTAAGTATGTAGAACAATAATGTGATTTTCTAGTCTAAACATGGCCAAATCTTCAACAACATATGCTTTAGTAACAAAAGGACAACAATAAAATATGAACACTCTTGACTTTAAGAACCAATATATGCATTCATTTTATTTATTTTGGATACACATGTGTGTTTATCAAAAATAATGACAAGATTCATATCTTAACATAAACTACAACCGAAATAATACTATTTAAGTTGATACTAAATAAGATGACAAATGATTAGTTCGCATGAATGGCATTGGATACCTACCATGCCAACCTAGACCACCACGATTATTCGATTCAAAGTCCTTGAGCTTGTTTTTTCTAACCAACATCTCATAATATTTGAAATGTGAAAATGCCTTGAGATAAACCATAAGGGTGTTTGTTAGCTGTATTAGGTAATAGGTGATGATAAGTTGATACAGTAATAATTAAATGTGGTTGGTTTGCTAAAATGAATTGACTTGTTGCTTTTATGACATGTTATACCATTTTACTGTATAAGTACAAGTTAAGCATGTTAAATGACAAGTATACATAAAGGATAACCATATGAACCAAATATAATTAGGCAGCACATGTTCGATTTAATGATTTATGATCCATCTCTTTAAGGTGTCACGCTATCACAATACGACGTAACTATAGGGTAAGGCTGAGCATTATAGATTGCGGACCGGATCAGATCGAAATTTTGGTCTGGTCTTCGGTCCATCCTTTTAATCATTTTCAGTTTTTGGTCCGGTTTGGTTTTATGCACAACTAGACATTATGCATTGTTGAATCGGACCGACCGACGAACCGGACTGGACCGTACATGGACCGAACATATCGGTCAAGTCCTATGTGGTCCGGTGTTTTGGGCCCAATGGGTTTTTAGTCCGGTATGATTTTGGTCGGTCCGGTCTGATTTTTGAACCGTGCTCAACCCTGCCAATGGGGTGTCTGTTGTGTCACGGGACCCAATAAAATTATGTTTTGTTGTATTAATTATTTAAAAGAAATGCCTGTTATGGATAATTATTAGTGGATGTCCATATAGTCCATAAGAGGCCCGCGGCCCAATTAGCTATCAGGGTTATTACCCTACTGTTTATCTTATATATACCCATGTATCTCTGACATTATGGATCAATTGAATAATACTTTTCATTCCCTCAATTCTTGTTCACAACACGTTATCAGCACGCTCTATGCTTTTAGGTCAGTTTTTGTTTTCTCTCGTTTTCCACCGGTACTCCGTCAACCATTATCCCGTGATATATCAGATGATTGATTAAGGTGCGTGTTGGACCTTTTATACCTATTCATCGTATTTGATTATTACACTATCATCTAAAGTTATGTGCCATGCTTATATACTTTGGCATGAATATTAGTATTATTTTGTTAGAATCAAAGTAACTAAGGTAACCTGTTACTAATTCATGAATTGCATGATCGATTGTATTCGTAATACTATTGGCCTATTAGTTGTATGGGTTTTTTTTTATAGATTCATGCTATGTTTAATATCGACTAACAGACGACCACGGGAACATGCATATGAGTTGTTCATATATTTGTTTATTGTGTTTCTTCTTTACTTAGCTATATACGATTATTACTATTTTTTTTACAGTATTACGTGAGAAAACATTTAGTTGCTTGATCATTAGGAATTTAGGATGTTAAAATAAAATATGTTATCATTAAGCAACTGTAAGAGCACATTATATATGATTGCAAAATTGATTTTGTTCAATATATTTAGTAATTACATGTTTTATATATGTTTGTTCATTGTTCTATATTCATATTCATATATTCATTTGATTATATTCCTAAAAATAAACTTGTTTGTTTAGTTTTTTTTATCAAGTTCTGTTAAATTAAAGTGTTTGTCTATATATATGTTGTCCGTTTGTAGATGAATAAACGGTTGTTTGTTTTGTGTGCTGAATAAAGTGTCCGAATTAGTAAAAGTTACTGTTATACCCTTTTATTTAAAATAAAGTTAAGAAGTGGGAGGGTGAACATGTAAAATTAGGATAAAAGGAATGGACTTAATTTGTAGACCCTCATCTCCCTGGCTTTTTCCAGAAGGTCACATGTTAGTTTTGAGCACTAAACAAACATTCATTTGATGACTTAATTAACTTACCAATTTTTCAATTAAGACACGTTAAGTTGTTATCAAACACTACCTTACTCTCTAATTCATATTAATTACAAGATGCGTGTATTGATTACTCATGAGTATTTGCTCTGCTGTTGTAAAACATGAGGAATACGTCTACGGTGTTCGAGACTTAAAGAATCAGAATCATATGATTAAATTAATTAAGTGCTTAGAGTTGAAGGCATTTACTTTGGTAACTTTACCATCATGTGAGCATCTAAATTTTCTTGTAGCAACTCAGTACCTGCTTCTCCATGTGTAATTATCTTGGCCATATTTATCAACCGATCATCGCAATTTATTTAATCTACTACATGTATATAAATTATGTTTCTTTTATATTTGTTTGTAGATTAATAAGATCTTGCAATGAACTCATTTAATTGGTTATGCCAGTAATGCTAGCTATATTCTTTAGTGAGTCTAATAACAGTTGATATAGAAGTCATGGTAGATACCAAAATGATAAACTAGGCACTCAGAAAACGGGTATGCATGAACGAAAAATGTAGAAAGAAAAATGTGTCACATACAATATATACACAGTCAGGGACGGAGCCAAGTGTGACATTGGGTATGCCATGGCCCACCCAAAACATAATTATCTATTGATATACTTTATTAATCTCACAGAATAGTTTTTGGCCCACCCAAATACAAAAGATTTGACCCATCCAAATAAACTCTTAGAAGTGTAGGCAGTAAATTACAGAAGTTTATGGTCGATGACTAAACAAAATTACCAGACCATTTGATTCTTTTCATTATTATTACTTGTTTTTGAGTATTGAACTTTAGAATGGGTGACGAACTGATGATCTTCAATCCAATAATATAGTGATGTTGAGAAAGATATTGCAATATTTTTAGTTTAGATTAACGTTTGGATGGTTTTAGGAAGACTTCTAAAATTTATGCATTTATTTTTTTTTATTTGATTCGGCCCACCCGAGTAAAAAATCTTGGCTCCGTCACTGTACACAGTCGTAAAAGGTATTTAAAAAAAATGAATATGGATAGATTATATATAAAAAAATAAGATGTCCTAGTTGATCTTAGTTGTGCCGTTCCTTGTATATATACGCATTACCACAATTAATTGATGATTAAATATATATTTGGCAATTTGTGCAATTTCGTTGGTATTAGAAGATTTGTTTCTTGTTTATTACTATATGCTAATGTAATACTATGTGGAAGCTATAAAAGAGCTTATAACATTTTTGATTGGACAAATGTGATGACGTATTAAGTTCTTCATATTATTCGAGTTTACATAAAAAGGTGCTATTGAAGCACATGTGGTCATAAACTAGAAGTTTATGAGCCAATATTGTTGTATTAATTGGCATGAACGGTTGGACTATCCCGGTTTAATAATGATGCGAAATGTATAAAAGAACTATGGGTTCTTCAAGTTGATTTGTTTGTTCTTATTGTTCTCAATGGAAGTTAATTATTCATCTATCACCACCAAACTAAAGTAAGGACTATGTCATATAAAGTTTTGGAAAGAATATGACGGGGATGTATGTAGGCCTATACATCCGCCATGTTAATCATTTTGAGTTTTAAAATCGATGCATCGTCAAAATGATCATTAAAGACGTAACTTAAGGTTAGCGTGATGAATTGCTCGTCTTATAAAATGCGAGCATGGTTTTCCAAATTGTATCTTTGGAAATTGTGGTGAATACTTCCATATGTTGGGCAATTATTGGAATAAGTGTCGAACTTAAAAGTAGCCCATGTTCGTACGCGAATTGCTTTTGTTGAAACATTCATAAAACGTCTTCAGTTGATTGCAAAGCCAATAATTGTGAGAACAAAACTGTTAGTTTATGGGGCATGTAATTTTAAATGATAAAATACGAATTCGCATCTTGCCAACAATTAATAATGAATTCTCCCTATTAGAATGGTTTCGGTCACAAACCATATGTTTCCCATATAAAGTTTTCTGTAAATGTGCGGAACCTGTATTGTATATCCACCACAACGCACACAAGGGATGTTGAAGTTGATAATTCATTCAGGGGGAGAATGGGCAGCGAGAAATATGGAATGAATTATGATATAAAAATATTGATCCTCACGCTAATGAAAATGAAATTAAAGTTCAAGGGACAATTTACATTCCAGATCTAGTAGTTGCCAGGAAAGTTTTGTGACCTATATAAAGTGACTAGATCATACATACGCTGCTAATGCTCCAATTAAAGTGTGTGTCCCAACATTAAAACCAATTATTGATAGTAAGTCTATGGCACGTCTGCAACGTGATAGACTAATCGATTCCAAATAAAAGTCCTCGAATGAAGAGATAAAATGGAGCAATAAAATCAAGATGGTCGAATCGAGGTAATAAAGACCCCATAATAGTCTCTTAAAGAGAAAGTAGACATGAAGGTTATTGAAAACACCGAGTACATGAAAAAAATTTGAGATCTCAACAAATGATTGAATATAATGTCTAGTAAAGTGTGGAATCGAAAAGTAACGAATCGACGTCGATATGGTAATGATTATATAAATAAATAAGATAGCGCTATAATCATGGTGAGGATCATGGAAGCATACCTGCAGAAAGTGCAGATGTATATAAAGAGTGGCCACAAGAGGTAAAGACGCAAAGAAGTAATGAAAATAGTTAAGTCTCTTGTGATGAGACATGGTTACTGGGACTTGAAGTCCGTACATATGAATGTGTAAAATTATTAGATATGTATCGATCTTTATGAGAAAGTGAAATTAAAGTATTGAAATTTTCGTGTTTAAGGCATAACTAATGGCACACAATATATTCGTAAAGACACGAAAATAATCATAAGGAGATATGTTCTCATGTGGTGGATCCAATAATATATATAATATCTATAAGTCTGGCATGCGTCTAAAAGAAAATGAATAAAGCCCATTTGAAGTTGAGATTCCATGAGGATATAAAATGCATGAAGCATGTCTCGTGATTTAAAATGATGAAAGCATATAAGAAAGTTTTCAAGAATAACACTTGAGCAAGATGAATATATCACTATATAAGTGAAAGGCATTATGGTATTGGTCAAAAATGAGCCATTGAAATAACAAAATTTACCCATGTTAGTTTTAAAGAGATTTATATTTGAATATGGCATATGTTACATATGTTTTGATAAGGTAAATGTGGATGGAACTCATGAGGAGATTTTCAAGACGGTTGAATACCTTGAAATGAAATACAAAGTTTTGTCTTGTTTTATGAATTAAACATCTTAAAGATGAAATCATTTTTCATAATGAAAGCTAAAGAAAGATGATATATATCTTTATATGGATAAACGACGCTCATGTTTATGAGGTCAATTGATGAAGAAAGACCCTTTTACTTTTAAAGATGATGATCACAATATAAATTTACATGTGTCATACTAAAATGTGTATATGTGAAGTACAATGATGTAATTAAATGAGATGTATGACGTACCTTAATCCTTAAATTGGATATGTGAACAACATGTAGAGAGTATTTATTCATGTGATTCTATCAAGACACATTAAGGTGCATTCACTGATTCAATGAGTTTAAGTGATGTGATCATCAGGGGGAGAGAAGATACACGTTGCACTCTTTTTCCCTTGACCATGGTTTTGTCCCCATAGGGTTTTCCGGCAAGGTTTTTAATGAGGCAACATCCCCGAGCGTATAAAGGAATTATATGTATATATTTTTTTCCTTCACTAGATTTTTGTCCTATTGGGTTTTGTCTAGTAGGGTTTTAACGAGGCATAATCCTCAAATGGACATCCAAGAGGGAGTGTTATGAATAATTATAATATGGATGTCCATATCTTATAGGATATTGATTAGAGGTATTTAAGTTATATTAAGAGATACACATCTTCTAAAATGTCTGACCCTCACAATGGTCGATCTCAAACTGGATATGTATATACATGTGGAGGAACCGCAATTTCATAGCGTTCAGTTAAGCAGACGATCTCAGTGACTTCATCCAACAATTCAGAAATTATATCGATACATTAAGCAAGTCGGGAATGTGTTTGGCTAAGAAGTATGATACAACAAATACGTAGATCACGTGGTAATTCTTCTGACAAGGAGGCACCAACATTTTTGCATGAAGATAATGCAGCATGTATTACTCAACTTAAAGAAGGTTATATCTAAGGCGATAGGAACAAACATATTTTATCAAAATTCTTCTTCATTCATGACTTACAAAAGAATGGTGATATTATTGTTCAAGAAGTTCGTTCAAACGACAATTTGGCAGGATCTCTAAGGCACTTCCTATCTCTGCGTTTAGGAAGCTAAGTCACAACACTGGGATGCTTCGTCTCAAAGATCTCAAGTAATATAGTTATCAGAGGGAGACAATACGCGCTGCACTCTTTTTCCCTTAGTCATGGTTTTGTCCCACTGGGTTTTCCTGACAAGGTTTTTAATGAGGCAGCATTTCCTAAGCGTATTAACAATATGGACATCCAAGAGGGAGTGTTATGGATAATTATTAGTGGATGTCCATATAGTCCATAAGAGGCCCACGGCCCAATTAGCTATCAGGGTTATTACCCTACTGTTTATCTTATATATACCCATGTATCTCTGACATTATGGATCAATTGAATAATACTTTTCATTCCCTCAATTCTTGTTCACAACAATGCCAACTTATTTAAATTGCACCTGGTTTAAAATACATAGGCTCTATATTACAGTTTTTGTAAAAAAGGAATCATAGTGATTTAACAGTTCCTATACAACCCAGATTTCCAAACACTAAAATTGTTCCAAGTCCCCGTCACGTTGGTTCCTATTCAACTTTCGGCTATTTAAACTATCTTTTAAACCAACCTTTTTTACAATCATAAATAGTTACCATAATAAACAGTTAAACACCTTCATAAGTGGAAACTCATTAATTTTAAGACAATAATGCAAAACAATATTAAATTTTTAAGACAATAATCGAATCTTCTATGAAGCTTTTTACCTAATAAATTATTAAAAAGCATATCAATAAAAAGAATAAACCAACCACAAATATCTAAATGGTCTGTCCATTCTCTTCTTGAAACAAATATTAAATTCATAGATTGCTTAGGATTCCATTTCTGGTCTTGAAGGAGGCATGTCCCAAAGTGTTTGCACACTTCCAAAGTTATCTTTACAATTTGACTATGACCTTGTGTCTAATCTTTTACAACATTTTACCCAACATAGATAGAGCCCACTACCCCAAGGACCATTCAGTCATTTCACATATCAATTTTCCTCTATATTTAGCAAATGCAAACAAACAACCAGAAAACCAAGTCTGCCGTTACCAAAGTCCAAAAGTAGGGTGTTAAGCGTTTGATTTGACACAAAACAAGCAGAGAAATAAACCATACTGAAACCGATAAAACTAAACCGAAAATTTTAATTAGTGTATGGTTTGATTTGAAACCGAACCAAAATATTTAATTAGTGTTTGGTTTGACAGATATATAACAAAATCGAATCGAAAAAAAACGAATATCTCTATCTACATAAAAAATAATAAAATAAATATACATATTTTCTATCTTATCATCTCAAAAAACAATCATGATATTCAACTAAATTTGGATACTTAAAGATGGAACAATCAAGCTAATAAAAAAATTGAAGACCCTTTTTGAAGAAATATTTATTTTGTTTCGCTTTTATTTACTTCGTTTAAGTTGTAAAACTTTCTGGTTTTTTAAACTCTCGTTTTTTTTTTTATTTACTTGAGCATTTTATGAGACATTTTGATTTATTAATTTTATGTAAAGTTTTAGGTTTTTATTATGATTTACAAATTATATTATTATGTTTACTTGAATTTGGATTTTTTGGTTTAAACCAAAACCAAAATGGAATTCTAATTTGGTGTATGGTTTGGTTTTATCCGTTCTATAATCGGTTTGGTTTGGTTTTAACTTTGACTTTAAAATTTTTCAAACTGATAAATTCGAATCATAAAACCCACAAACCCAATAACCAAACCGATGAACACCCCTATCCAAAACCATTCTAAACTTTGAAGAAAAAGGTAAATGAGGTGACTTCAATGCAGAACAATTTTTATCTAAAAAACAAATCATGCAATTTCATCCATTCATTTTTTCCATCAAACAAAAAATACATTTTTCACCCATTTTTTTTAAAACAACGTATCTTGTTAACGGTAAACCTTCAGGCTACGAAAAATACATCATCGCGACGAGAATTAAATTATCTTTCTATAGATATGCACTTCTATATACTTTCGACGATTTTTTTTTTCAAATTTTCCGCCCAGTAAAATCACATGTGATTTCACAAGCTACATGTGATTTTTAAAGTAATAAATCACACGTGATTTTCCGAATCACATGTGATTCATCTGGGCAAAAATTTTGAAAAAAAAAATTCGTCGAAAGTATATTGAAGTGCATATCTATATAAAGATAATTTAATTCTCGTCGCGATGGTATAATTAGTTTCGCGTTAACAATTAACTGCCGAGATATTTTAATTTTAAGAAAAATATGAAAGTGAGTTTTTTTTTTTATTTCATAAGAAAAATAAATGGCTTAGATCGTATGGTTTGTTCTTTAGAAAAAAACTGTTCTGCATTGAACTTTTCTCAAAAGTAAATTGAGAGTGATTCTTAGCAGGTTATTCGAAAAAGTCGAGATTTTTAATCTGACATATGCGTCTGATCAAAATTCCATCATCATTTTCAGACTTTTTCTTAGCTATTTCAAGATATTTACGAAGCATAGAGTCTTTTAAAAGCCTTAAAAATCAATAACTTATTTTTTTTAAATCAAGGTGCCGATTTTACCCTTGACAATTTCTAAATTTACTATTTTATCTTTAGTCTCATCAACCCTAACTTGTCAAAAGGGACGTGATTTGCACACATTGTATGAAAGTTTATTTTTTTAAAGTTTGTATGTAATTTTCTTAAATAGTTAAAGCATGTTTTAGTAAAATACAACTGTTTAATGCATGCTATCATCTATGTAGGGCTGAGCAAAATAACCAAAAATCGACCCGACTAGACAAACAGACCCGAAGCTGGCCTAACCGAAACCGAATCGACCTTATTCGGTTCGGTTTTGTTTAACGATTTCGGCTTTAATCGGTTCGGTTCGGGTCAAAACACAACTATTCAGTTCGAACTAGCTAAACCGACCTAAACCGAACCGAACCAACCTAATTCGGTTCGGTTTTGGTTTTGATAGGTTTTACTCGATTTGATTCTCGGTTCACGTTTTATCCTTAAACGATTTTCAGGTCTGGTCGAATTTGATTGGTTCGGGTTGAGTTTGACCCGTTGGTCAACCCTACATCTATGTGTTAATAAAAGGGTTTAACCGGTGTCTTTAAGTCGTATAAAAGAAAATGAGTTTATTAAAGTGAATATCACATATAATTAAAGTAATTATGCATTTAATTACCACGTATAATTTATTTAAAATAATAATATCAATAAATAATTAAATACTCTCTAAAAGCCGTCTAGACAAAACCCTTGATAAAAATTGAAATTGTCAAAAAAGAAACAACATACCTTTATCAACAGAAACAGATTCTTCATCTTTTCTCACTATAAATTCTCACTGAAAAAAAATCAAATTTCTTCATATTTCCTTCATGGCTTCTCCCTAAGGTACAATATTTTTCCCAAATTTTATTACTTTTTCATCTTTTTCTTTCAAATAACCAGTCAACTGCTTATAAAGTTCCAATCTTTATACAATTTGTAACTTTATTTCATCTGGGTATGTTTTATCTTGATTAAACTTACTGCATGTTACATCATAAGATCTGTATTTACTATTTTAATGAAGTTGAATTTACTTTTTAGAAAGATATAAACTTTACTGGTGAAATGTTCCCACTTTCTATCTTTTTATGTTTAGTTGGATTATATAAACATTGGGTTGTTATCTTTATGATCTGTTATCCATGACTTTATAACGTTTTCTAAAGTTTTATGCTATTATTGTTCATTTTGACTGTAAATAAGTACTACTTTTTTATATTTTATAGGCCCAGTAACTTTTTTTAGGATTTGAATGTTAAAATGTTTACTTTTAGTATATTGCTATTTGGGTAATTTGTTTGACAGTTTTTTTATTAGGGAAAGATGCCTGGGTTAGTTTTGGATGAAATTCAGGCTGATGCGGTGATTGGTGAAATGTCTGAGAATGGAAATTTGTCGAAAAATAAGGATGGTTTGGAGTTGAATGGGGGTGCTGAGAATAGTGTGAGTGTCGCGGTGGATAATGTTGTGATCGAGCCTTCTATTGATCAGTTGTATGATAATGTGTGTGAGATGCAGAGTTCTGAACATTCGCCGTCACGGCTTAGTTATGGGTCGGATGGTGAAGAGTCACGGATTGATTCGGAGTTGAGGCATTTAGTTGGTGGTGAGATGAAAGAAATGGAGATTATTCAACAAGATGAAGAAAAAGAGGAAAGCTCGAAATCACTTTCTTCGAAAAAATCAAAAAAAGCTTCTGAATTTGAATCGGAGGTGAATTCGGGATCGAGTTCCAAAACCAAAACCAATAAAAAGAATACCAAAAAACCTGTTGTTAGCGATAAGAATGCGGATCTTGGTCCTTTTCTGCTTAAGCAAGCTCGTGATTTAATGTCATCCGGTGATAACTCTCGTAAAGCACTCGATTTTGCTCTTAGAGCAACAAAGTCTTTCGAAAAATGTGCTAATGGAAAACCTAGTTTAGATGTCGTTATGTGTTTGCACGTTACAGCAGCCATACGCTGTAACTTAGGTCAGTATAACGAGGCTATCCCAATACTTGAAAATTCCATTAGCATTCCGGTGCTTGAACAGGGTCAAGATCACGCGCTTGCTAAATTTGCGGGTTATATGCAGTTGGGTGATACTTATTCCATGTTGGGTCAACTTGAAAACTCGTTACAGTGTTACACATTGGGTTTGGAGTTACAGAAGAAAACTTTAGGTGACACTGACCCGAGGGTTGGTGAAACTTGTAGGTATCTTGCTGAAGCTCATGTTCAAGCACTGCAATTTGATGAAGCAGAAAAGCTTTGTCAAATGGCTCTTGATATCCATAAGGAAAACGGGTTACCGGCGTCTTTAGAAGAAGCCGCTGATCGGAAACTTATGGGTTTAATTTGTGAAACGAAGGGTGAACACGAGGCTGCACTTGAACATTTGGTTATGGCTAGTATGGCGATGTCGGCTAACGGGAACGATAACGAGGTTTATTCGGTGGATTTAAGTATTGGTGACACGTATTTGTCATTATCGAAGTTTGACGAGGCGGTTCACGCGTACCAAAAAGCACTCACGGGTTTAAAATCATCGAAAGGCGAGAATCATCCTGGTGTTGCTTCAGTTTATGTTCGTTTGGCGGTATTGTATAACAAAACCGGGAAAATACGGGACTCGAAATCCTACTGTGAAAAGGCGCCGATATACGAAAAACCCGTTCCCGGGATCCCGCAAGAAGAAATCGCATGTGGATTTACAGATGTTTCGGCGATATACGAGTCTATGAATGAGCTCGATCAAGCGCTAAAGTTGTTACAGAAGGCATTAAAGATATACAACGATGTGCCAGGTCAGCAAAACACGGTTGCTGGAATTGAAGCTCAAATGGGTGTCATGTATTACGTGCTTGGGAAATACTCGGAATCTTATAATTCGTTTAAAAGCGCTGTTATGAAACTTCGTGCTAGTAGCGAAAAGAAATCAGCTTTTTTTGGTATTGCACTTAACCAAATGGGACTCACGTGTGTGCAACGTTATGCCATAAACGAAGCGTTAGATCTTTTTGAAGAGGCACGAAGTGTACTAGAACACGAATGTGGGTCTTATCATCCGGACACCCTTGCTGTTTATAGTAATCTTGCTGGGACTTATGATGCCGTTGGCAGGTACACAACAATATCACAAACACCCTTTTTATTGCAAAATTATTTTTTATTTTTACTTTAAACGGCGTACTTTTCTTTAATAGCTAGATATGCATTGATAAAGCTAGGCCAAAGGCCCTTTGGTTATTGCATGTTTTTTTAACGTGTCTTTTAATAACCAGATTGGATGATGCAATTGCAATATTGGAACGTATCGTTGTCATGAGGGAGGAAAAGCTGGGGACAGCTCACCCAGACGTGGATGATGAGAAAAGGCGGTTAGCCGAATTGCTAAAAGAGTCTGGAAAGGTTAGACCGAGAAAAACTAGATCACTAGAACACCTTCTTGATTCTAGCCAGGTGACAACAGCAAACAACGGTTCTAGTAATAACGGTATCGTTACTGTTACTGATTAATGGTAAGGGTGATTACGCTGTACAAGTTTATAAACACATAATTATATAAAGATTGAAAAAAAGTCTTGGAAGTAGGGTTTTTTGTTTTTGTTTTTTGGTTTGTCAAATTATGTTGTACTTTTTTAAGTTATTTCTGTATCTGGGTTTTTTGCTCACTGGTGAAATTGATTTTTTTTTGTACATTATGATATACCTGTGAAGAAAGTAGTGATGTCTTGTACATTTTGTACAATAATGAGATGTTTTTTTCAGAGAATCTGGTACTTATTACACCTCACTCAGATATGTCTTTTTAGTGTTTATATTGGGACCCTTCACTCCATCACCTTATTTGAAGGTGGGTGACCCTTCTTCAATCATCATGTACAAAATTACAGCAATTTTCGCGTAAAACGCACTTGAAGTTTTGATTTTTTTTTTTTTTTTTTTTTTCTTTTGAACAAAATCCTGGAAGTGTTGTTATATATGTCTTCGTTATTACTGATGCTTGTTGCTAGTGTTTTGCGGCTAAAAGGCGTCAACTTTTTTTGTTTGTTCATTTGTAATGTTAAAGGGACGGAAACTCTCATCCGTTTAACCCGTTAGATGTCATTAAGATTTAATTAAGGTGGTGGGCAATGGTACTTGACAATCATTGATGGGTGATGGTGGGAAACTGGTACAGGTTGATGCTAGTTGTCTTGTGTACCATGCTGATGTTCCAAACAAGTTATTGCATCTGTCTGTCTTTACAGGTATTTTTGGCCCAACTTATTATTTATTTTGATTTTGATTTTCTTTGTTTGTGGGTCATTTTGTATATGATGTGCACAGAAATGAAAATATGATCATTGTTCTGGAAGAAATGATGGTAAATAATGAATGGTGGACTAGGAAATAGCTTGTATGGGATAATTAATCTACCAATTACCATATAGTATTACTATTAAACCTGTTGTGTGCATACCCGGTTCCATGTAGGTAATGACATTTGTTACTGTATAACTATAAAGCCGTATAACTATCATCCTGTACATGTGCTTGTAAGAAGGATAGGTGGTATGCAAATCACTTACGCAAGTGTAGAAATCACCTTCTGTAATATAATCAACAGGTGAGAACTTGAGATGAGCTGATATTCAAATCTCGATGGATTGTCTAGTTTTCAGCCGATAATGGTATAAAGAGCATATGTTCTTCAATATGAATGCTTTTATCGATGTACATATCCATTTGAAGTTCAAGCCTTTAACTTTTGATTTTCCATTGCTTCGTTGTTTAAACAGCAATTTTAGTATGATTGCTACCATTTGTCCATTGGGCTATTATAGCATGTTTGATTAGATGTTCCTCCATAAATGTCTTCCTTTGATTGTGTTTCTGCCGCAAACACTGAAGATCATCACACGGCATAACAATGTTTGCAAACCATACAGCAAAATCATACTGTAAAAATCTTAAGGTACATAATTTATCGAACCATTTTGTATCTATTTGACATGTTGTTTACAGTTGCCATCTTTTTTTTGATAGTTGACCATTATTTACAAGTCTCTCTGTTTACAGTGTTTGATTACTTGCAAATTGTTTCGGGTTACATGTTAAAATCATCTCAAAATACTTGTTCTAAACTTCTTAATAGTTCTCATATAGAAAGTTTTTTATTAGCTTGTTAAAAAAAATTGAGAACGTGATAATCTGGATGAGATTCGTGATTGCTGTGGTTTAAGACGGCGTCTATAAAAACATAGCATCTCGTTATATTTACTTTGTATAGTATTTAGCAGTGACCTTATGTCCATATACCTAATACTAGAAGTTCTCATTCCTTCACTACATCACCCAGATGTCAAAATTTGGTTCCAAACAAGATACATTGTTTGACTACATAACACAGATACATATATAATTCACTGTATCATACACAGATGCATGTATATAACTGTCTGTGTTTACACACTAACTTTATATTATCCCTAATTAGGCAAGTTTGATTGGCTGACATTGCATGTCAAAGTTTGGTACGTACCGAACAAGATATAAATCAGATTATCAGATATGTCGTATACGGCATAACCCGTGGCCATGAAATATACATGCAAGATCATCGTTAGACAATCAAACTCAAAAGGGATATGACAATAGACACATGCAATCAAGCTCAAAAGGGACAGAACAGTAGACATGGTTGAGCTCAAAGGGATGCAACAATAAACTCATACTCAAAGCCTAACACCAAACTTGTCTAAATTCTAGAAATAAGCGATCCTAAATGAAGAAGACTTTATTGTAACAAGCAATCTGTAACGACATGACCCCTAACCAGTTAACAAATAGTATACGACATTATGTTAGGAAAAGGCAAGCATGGTCAATTATTGAATAGATTTAACACTATTTAGTAGCCACCGAATCACCGACTAGTATAGGGTATTATTGATGCATTCAACACATAACAAACATTAAAGGGATATATAAATTGATCCCAAACCAGAATATATTTATATCTGAATCCCCATTAAAGTTGGGAAGGTAATGGAACCGATAACAATCTCTTAATATGTTAAAGTTCATATAATTCATAATCGATGGTCGTTCAAATATCAATGTTTCACCACCTAATAATGAAGGAAATAACCAGATCACGCTCACTTGGCATAATCCATGATTAAATCCTGCTATACCTTCCTGGATCCGGTTTTACGGGGACCGAAACATCCACGGTCACACCCAAATACACCACCATTTTCAGGTTCATACCATTTTAAAAAATCAGGATCTTCCTCCACACGTTCTGCATATCTTTCCAGAATACTCACAATTTCATCAAAACCGGGCCGCCTTTCAGGTTTGCCTGACCAGCAGCGGCTAATGAGTTGACGAAATGCACTTGGGCAAGAAGCAGGTAACGGAGGCCTAGCATTCTGCATAATCAGAACCACACAGATTAAAAAAAGACTGTCTATCATAAATGCCTAGTGGGCACAACTAACCAATTGTCTGTGAAGTGTTTTTATGGTGAATCAACAATATGTGGCTATTAAAAGTTAAAACCATGTTCTACAAACTATGGTGCACATGATGCATTGATGCTAGTCCACTCTTCTATCCATAAGAGCTTAAAATAGATAGATTATTTTTATCACCAAGGCCAATTTGCTGTTATAAAATGGTGTTTCGTTTCCACTTGATGACAGTATACTTCATTTATTAAATTGCAGTAGATCAACTACCTTAACTAGACATAATAGAACTACAATAATAAATGGCAACATCAATAATGCAACTTAATAAAATCAAGAAACTTTACGCTAAAAAAGAATCATAAAGTAAAAAATCAATTCCCTCCAACATCATATGAAACGTTCAAATCTATTTGGATCACCTGCGTGTAGTACGTTGTAATATGAATGATAAAACCTCATTAAATCAAATGCTGCGAAAGAAATTACCTTCTGACAGACGGCGAACGCAGCTTGTTCTGGAGTCATGTCATCAAATGGTGTCAAAGCAGTTAAAAGCTCCCACAAAACAATCGCAAAACTGTAAACGTCGATTTTCTTTGTATGTTTCTTCTCTCTGATCATTTCTGGTGCCATCCAACGATAAGTACCAGTAAATCCCTTTGCACTGCCACATTGAGATTCTAAACATGAGATGCCAAAATCGGCTACTTTTACACTCATATCTTCACCCAACAAGAGATTTTCAGATTTTAGATCCCTGTGAAGTATACCCAGAGAATGAAGATATTGCATTCCCAATGCAATGTCAAGAGCCAACTTTAGAACTAGGTTTGGAGGTACGGTGTATGGCTCTTGCTGATGGAGATATGCCCTCAGGGAACCACCCGCTAAATACTCGGTGATTATACAAAATACAGGAGGTTTTTTACAAGCCGCAATTAACTGCATGAAATAGAGGAATAATTAAATCAGAGGAATCGAACTACAAAAAGAATAGTATTATTTTCTTATGGCAATTGGAATTCTGCTTATGACGGGTCTAATGTTAATCTAACTGCATATACTGCACTAGCAAACTTTCAAAACTGTAATTAGATTTTACTGATAAAGAGGAGGCTTTCTCAAGTATTGTGCTCTCATTACTAGTTCATTCGTGGAAAGATGTTTAAATTAACTAGTAGAAGTGTATTTCAATCAGCGCAAAGGCTAATGAACTGACCGTATCTAATGCATCAAGAAAAGATAGTAACGTTTAATTGCATAAACATAAATGTAATCAATAAAAGCAAATACATACAGAGAGAGGCCATACAGCTTATGGTAAGTGCTAGTCGGGGGTCCGAATCCCTAAAGTATTTGAGGCACCACGACAACCCACCCACTAAAATGCACACAGGTAAAGCTAAGCAGCTCTCTTCAACACATTAAAGTGCATGCAGGTGCTCTGAGCTCAATTCTAACCAAAGGTGAACTAAAAGGGGCCAACCCCTCTTGCAGTTATTGATTCCAGGTTCCGAATTGGGCTGATCTCAGAAGATCAAGCAAAAGCGATGACAGAAGCTGACATCAACATTTGATATATAGTAGGAACAACTTCACCAACGGAAACTCTTAAGTGTAAACCAATTTCCGGCACACTGAAATTACTTTACAGCATGATCTCTTTTACCCACACTTTCACAACCCAATTTAACCACTAGTACGTTGAAGGCTCTTGTTCGCAAAATTAACGTAATCATTAAGCAAAAAGATCTAAGGTCGTTATTACTAAGAATCATACCAGACAAAATAAAACTTATTGCTGATATTTTTTACCTAAGTTAGTATTCATCGTCAATTGAGGAGTCAAAACCTTTCCTGGTAGATTCTAAAATTTAAGCCGGCAAGGATAAAGATTCGTAACTCAGGTCCAGCATCATGACCCGAAAGTGGAAAAGAAACCAATTTTCTATATATCTACAAGACATAAAAAGTTATGTTACATTACATACATCCTATTAAAAATATGAAAAGAGGTTATGTGGTCCAATTTCCTGGTATATGCAACTAGTACTGTCCAAAAAGTTATGTCACATACATCCTATTGAAATTCTGAAACAAAATCCATGTACCCATAGATTTCATCCTCCCATTCATGAACCTTTAATACTTGTGTAACCTATATTCCTATAATCACCTAAAATGTGAACCCTTTAAAGCTTTGGCCATTAAAACTCTAGGGACACAAAACACGAAAGATCCTTAGAAATCTAGCGTGTTAACGCACTTATAGCTTTGCACCAGCAATCACAACTAAATTATAAACATCCATTAATTACCCATAAATTGTTACAACAACAACAACAACAACACATGTTAAAGTACCTATATATGACTAAACTTAGTAAAAAAACAATACTTACAGTGATGATATTGGGATGCTGAAGACGAAACAACAAGACAACTTCAGAAGTAAACTGTTTTTCCAACATAGAAGCCAATTCACTATCTTCTTCAGGCTGACTAACAAGCTTAATAGCAACATCTTGTTGTTTATAAACCCCTCTATAAACCCTACTATGTCTCCCAGTAGCAAACTTATTCCCAATAAACAATTGTGACATGTCAGCACTCCATTCTACCTCATCATCTTCCTCTACGCTATTCGACTTTATTTCGCCACCAGACGACACTAAATACTTAGACCACGAAATCGCTCTTCTGTATTCTCCTAGTGATAACCTCCTCTCTAGCTTGCCATTGTTTGAAATTTGCTTAAACCAGTTTAGTTTCTTCATAACTCATTAGCTAGCTAAAACTCAACAAAGTATATATATATATGGTGCTAAAAACAATGGTGAGTGATGAGTCACAGATATGCATAGAAACCTGTGCTAGTGTTTAAGATACGAAATAAAATCTGACAGTGAATCTAGTCCGTCAAATTTTTGACAGAGTTAGTTTGGTATGAAATGAAACTGCCTACATCGAAAAACGTGAAATGTGTTTTGTGTGTGTGTGTGTTTTAGTGTGTGTGTGAAAGGTGGTGAAGGTGGTTGTTTCTCTTACTAGAATTAATGTTGAGTTTCTCTCACTAGAAACATGAAGAAGATGAAGTGAGAAGAAACACATAGATAGTTGAAGACATGAAATAAAACATAGACATGGACAGAGAAGAAGTTATTGTTTGTTTGTTAACGTGAGAAGATCCACTTAAGCGGAGACAAGAGGGGTATTTCCGTTGATACTGACTTTTAACCAACTTTTTTTATTATTACTTTCCTAAAAAACCCCTTCTTTTTGCTTTCTTTCCATCATAAAATTATAGTCCTCGTTTTCATTAACATTAAGTATGTCAGAGCACTCTCAACGGTAACGCCGTAACGGCGTTAAACGAGAAAAAACGGCGTTACGGGCGTTATTACCGTTGGGACCTCGTTAAAGAGAAAACGTTGCTTAAGAACGGGCGTTATAAGGCGAAAAAAAATTCAAAAATTTACACTTTACCCTTAAACGGTACTTATGTATTTTCAAAAAATTTCAAAATACCCTAAACGGCTACTAGCGTTATTTTCAAAACCTTTTTACCACTATAAATACCCAATTAAAACACCATTTATTTTCACACTTCCACTACTAAATCCTCTCCATTCTCTCAATCTTTCAACTTCTAAAAAAAACAATGCCGGGAGGCAACGATGATACTTTTACAATCTTCTTAGTGGTGGAATCCTCAAACGGGTTCATCATCTAACCCGAACGCCGGTTCATCTTCAATCCCCAACCCACTAGGCTTATCGAGCCTAGAAATGTATCAACAACATCAAGCATTTCAGACGTATTGGCAACAACAAAACCAACAAAACACCTTAAACTCTAACTTTCAAAACCTACAATTACAATCACAACAATCACAAACTGAAACACATGATTTTGCGACACACCACGTCTCCTCCAAAAAGGAAAAGGTCGCATTGCTTAAAAGCAAAGAAATCCAAAGACCCGAGCGTGTTGATTCTGATGAAGGCGAAGTTGTTGTTCACTCACGTTGGACTCCAGCAGAGGAAGCATTACTTGCAAGATGTTACATAACATTTGAGGATCCGAAAGTTGGAAAGTGCCAACCCAAGGATACGTTTTGGTATCGGGTGCGAAATGAGTTCAATAGAAACAACTTTCAACGGCAAGAACAAGGACATGCCAGCAAGTGGAAAACTTTGAGCGGATATGCACAAAGTTCAACTCATTACAACCGTTCAAACGTGATCAACGGCGGGAAAGTGAGCGGATGTGATGCAATCCGCAAAGCAATGGTATCGTGAGAAACCAAGGGATCGCTTTTGGCCTCAAGACGCAGGAGGTTTTCATTATAAGAAATGGAACGCCACGAATCCGATGAACCGGCTGAAGCCAAACAAACGAGGATTTGTTTGGTCAAGATGAACAACCTCGCCCATGGGAAAGAACGTGCTAGTAAGAAACCAAGATGACTACAACAAGTACCGGGGAACAAGCACCGGAGGAACGAGCTCGTACTTATTTCACCGAAACTATGGCAAACGAAGTTTCGTGAAACGAAGTCTCAAACTATCGGCCGCAAAAAAATCGACAATAACCCGGTTGGAAGAAATAAAGTTTTGATGACGCCATCGGGGCAAGATCCAATGGTCGCAGTGGATCAATGACGAAAAGATCGAATCATCGCAAAATATAACTTGAAACCTAGATCGTATATTCTCGTCATTTCCTTTAATTTGTTGTAACGTTTTATTTCGTTGTATGGTTTTTTTATTTCGCTGTATTTTTTATTTCGTTGTATTTTTTTAGTCTCAGATTGTAATATGTTTTAAGTTTTAATGAAATGTTTGTTTTAGTTTAAAAATGAAGTGTTTGATTTAGTTTAGGGGTTGAAATTGAAAATATGAAATATTAGTGGTGTTATGGTGTTATTGGATGTTATGTTTTTGAGGATGTTAATGTTAAATGGTAAAGTGACGGTGGCCGACCAAGTTTAAGTATGTATTGTTGGGAGTGCTCTCAAATCATTTTTATATATTTTTTAGTCAATTGTCTATTATCATACACTTTTTTTATCAAGTTACTTATTGTGAATTGTGAAATATTTACCTGAAATTATTATCGCAATATTTATATAATACAAACTCAGTTAATTAATGATAAAATTGTTACCTAACAAATAATAAAGAAAACAAGCATTAATGATTGTTTCATTTTTTTTACCAGAAAATTATTTTAGTCCAAAAAAGTATTAATTACATTACTAAATTATATATAAAATCATATTATGTATTATTACATACTCACAATAATTTATCTATATTATATTATGTAATAATAATTAATTGGTTAATTAAATGTAAGAGCAAGATTTTTTTTTTTTTAAAAATCCAAATATGAGAAACATTTATTTCATTGTAATTACTTTGGAATTATGTTTAAACGATATGACATGTGAAGATATAATCCTGAAGATTATTATCAACAAAACACATATATTTACTGTCTTTGCTATAATAAGTGTACATTTTTTGAAAATGCACACAATTTTAAGAAAAAATTCACTAACTAAATTCTCAATAATCAAATATCATCTTTACTCATTAAATTTTATTTTGATTAATTAAAATATAACTAAACACTTAAATCATAATAACATCATAAAATAGCAATATGAGCACTTAATTGATACTTGAATTGTTTTTAGAATCAACTCAATTCCACAAAAAATGTAGATTGGTGGGAACACTTTGATCTCGGATGACTTTTGGCACCAGTCATTGTCCACCCCACATGAGGAATAGCTCCAAGAATCTCCGACCTAGCGGGCACTAACTGGAGTGAGCACGAGCCAAGACTCGGACCCCTGAGCTCTTATTCCATAAAGTCTCTCCATTGTGCTCATAGGTTTTGCGGAAGTGAGTACCTATATGAAGCAAAATGTTAAAGATGAGACCTAAACCTATGTCAATTGACTCAAACACAAATGCTCAAACCATTGGACTAATGCTCAATTGGTTAAAATCAACTCAATGATCAAGCAAGGCATAAGTTTTATTTCAAACCTTTTTAGAATTTAGACCAGTTTGTTACACGTGGTAATGTTTTAATATTAAAATGTAATTTGAGTACTTAATTAACGATTTATATTTGGATTTTTTTATATAGCATCACTGTTCAGTCTTGTCATATGTTATTTTTATTAGTTCATGATCTCAAATCTTAAACAATTGCAAGGCGGTTTATGTACGATTGGTTTTTCTTTTGTTTATTGCATCTTCGTTTAAAAATAGAAACTCCATTGAGACTTGGAAAAGTACAATTTCCTTTAAGTCACATGGTATTGCATAGTTCTATAATTGTTTTTTTGGTAACATAGTGGTATTACATCACATGATATAGCATTGTTCATAAGATTAAGATTATGGTCATGTTTGGGATAAAATGGTAAATATCATATACATTTAATGAATAATATGAATTAATAGTTATAGTATTAGGTGATATGTCTACATAAAAATTAACTTTAAAGATTTTAAATCATCAACTTTTTGGTTTAAAAATGACTTGCAAACTACTCTTTGTGTACATTATATAGGAGTTGGAACATGATAATAAAGATGGCGAAAACAATATGATTCCGACAAAACTTCTTAATTCTTATGTTGTTAGAAATGATATCGTCATCCAATGGCTATTCGTCTTTGAGAACAATCTTAAGTATCTTATCAAACATTAACGAGATAGTTTCCTCTTGAAACTAATTTTATAGCTTTCGATCAAAAATTGGTTAAATTTTTGGTTTTTTCACTTCAGATTTATATAAACTTTACTTATTTGGTATATAGCTTATATTACCATTACAATACACAAGTAGTATAATGTTCATAAATTTACATGCTTTGTCATCAATAAATGTATCAAAACATTCAAAATATCAGGGCAACATGTTTAGGCAAGCGTTTTAATTGCATTGCACATATATAGTATATCTTCATTATCATCAAATCAATAACCCCATTAAATCACCTTCCAAAAATGACTTATCACCTTATCAACAATAAATAAATCTTAGACATTGAATTTTAATAATAAATTATTCTCAAGAAATAAAAAAATTAATGGGTTACAAAACAAATTAATTAGAAGGGTAAAAAGGTAATTTGAGGGTAGGAAAGTGAGTTGAGAAAAACAGTAACCAAAATAAACAGAAGCATAGGGACCCGCAGAGTGTGTCCAGTAGTGGGTGAGGTGTGTCCGTGATACGCGCCAATTTGGATTCTACTGATGGATTCCACTGAAGACCCCTGATGGATTCTACTGAAGGCCAAAAGTTTTTGGCGGGAAAATATGTTTACTTCTTCCTCTTATTTCTCCTTCCTCCTTTTGTATAAATACTCATTTACATTTCACTTGTAATTCATTCACGAAAAGACTTGTAATATTTCTCTCTCTTAATTCCATTACAAACTAAGTGAATCATTTGATTACAAATACGGTTTCATTTCTTCTTATGTGATCCCCTGTTTGTTTTCATCAACAACTACATTTCATAACTGATTTCTGGTTGTTACAATCTGGTACATAACAAGTGGTATCCAGAGCCCTTTCTTGGCACCCGATAATATTCAAGATTGTTAAACCGACATTCTTGATTTTCGGTTATCTTCTCCAGCGTAATTCCGGCAAGAAACAAGATTTTCCGGCAAAGAAATTAGTCACCACTAATTTCACCTATTCTATTACATCAGATTAGTGCCAAACATTTGTACGGTCACAAGGCTAGCCCATTAGTGGTTAAATTCTCTAGCCTTGAACAAGCTGATCAGAAGCACTTGGTTTGGATAATCAAGAATAGGACCATTAGTTGTTATTCCATTGTAGATGAGCAATAACATTACTGGTGAGATGGTGAACACAAGAACCACAGTTAGTAATCAAGATTCTTCAATGGAATCACTCCAACAAACTGTTAGTGATTTGCAAAGAACTATGGCAGATTTGATGGCTGAAATGCAACGAATGAGGAATGGTGAGGGTACCAGTTCGGGAATCCCGTCACAATGGTAGAAATGGTGGACAGATGACTACACAATATGGTAGGTTGTCTAAATTTGAATTTCCAAGATTCAATGGGGATGATGTAAAGGGTTGGATATTTCGGTGTAGGCAGTTCTTTTGTCTTGATAATGTCGATGATGAATTGAAAGTGGGAATTGCTGCAATGCATGTGTATGACAAGGCCTTGGTGTGGCATCAGCAGTTCATTAAGCGATTTGGTGAAAACAGTTCTTGGGAGGTGTATGAGAAACAAGCCTTTCAAAGATTTGGTTCATGTTTTGAAGATCCAATGATGGATTCGAAGAATTTGAAACAAACTGGTAGTGTGCAACAGTATCAAGATTTGTTTGAAGATTTGGTGAATAAGGTGGAGTTGAGTGAAGAATATGCCATCAGTTTGTTCATTGGAGGTTTGAAGGATGAAATTGGGATGCCCATTAGAATGTTTAAGTTGTCAACATTAATGGATGTGTATAGTCAGGCCAAGAAACAAGAAGCCACTAATGCTGCATTAAAGCCAAGGTATAATTTCCAATCTCCTATGAGATCTGTTACTACTGGTTATGTCAATAAGGATAAGGGTATTCTACCAAAACCAGTTAATAGACCTATGGCTTTGCCTGCACCCACAAGAACACCATATGGTGAGAATAGACCCTTTAAGAGATTGACTCAAAAAGAATTGGAGGATAAGAGGGCTAAGAATCTTTGTTTTCACTGTGACAAAAAATATGTGCCTGGACACAAATGTAGTGGTCAATTGCATTCATTAGAAGTGGTGTTAGATGAGGAAATTGAGTCTGTGGGAGAAGAATGGGCTAATGATGAAATGGGTCATTTGGGGAATTATGATCAGACTTTTGAAATTGATCATAATAATGAAATGGTGGCTCAAATCTCATTGAATGCACTCACTGGTGTATACAATTATCAAACAATGAGGGTTAAGGGTATGGTAGGCAAACAAGGGGTGCATGTGCTTGTGTATTGTGGAAGTACACATAATTTCATTGATTTGCATCAGTAAAAAAATTGGGTTGTAAGACTAAAACTATGTGCCCTTTGCAAGTGGTTGTGGCTAATGGTCAAGCTATGACCAGTACCTTGATGTGTTGTGGTTTATCCCTGACCATGGGAGAAGACACTTACATGATTGATGCTATGGTACTACCTTTAGGAGGTTGTGAAGTAGTGTTGGGAATACAGTGGTTGTCTACTTTGGGAGAAATGATGTACAATTTTGAGAAATTAACAATGAGGTTCTATGTGGGCAATAAGAAAGTACTGCTAAGAGGTTCGCAACAAGCTACACTTCAATGGATGCAACCTAGAGAACAGAACAGTGCTATGTTGAATTCTATGACATTGTGTGTCATTCTGTAGTATGGTCGGGACAAGTATGATTGAGTCACAGAAGATTGATGAAATTTTGGATGACTTTAAAGGTGTGTTTGAAGTTCCTACTGGTTTACCACCAAAAAGATCACATGATCATCACATTCCTCTTATGCCAAACACTCCTCCGTTAACATCGGACCTATAGGCATCCTCCTAGCCAAAAGGATGCAATTGAACAGATAGTACAAGAGTTATTGGATGCTGGTGTCATCAGATCTAGTCAAAGTTCTTTCTCCTCTCCTATAGTCATGGTTAAAAAGAAGGATGGCAGTTGGAGAATGTGTGTTGACTATAGACAATTGAATAAGAATATTGTCAAAGACAAATTTCCCATACCTATGATTGAGGAATTGATAGATGAATTACATGGATCGCTGGTGTTTTCAAAGCTTGATTTAAGGTCCGGGTATCACCAAATCGAATGAAGGAGGAAGACATTCATAAAACTGCATTCAGAACTCATGATGGCCACTATGAGTTTTTAGTGATGCTATTTGGACTCACAAATGCTCCTTCCACATTTCAATCACTAATGAATGAGATCTTTAAACCCTATTTGAGGAAGTTCACACTGGTTTTCTTTGATGATATTCTGGTTTATAGCAAGTCAATTGAAGAACACATTGAGCACCTTAAACTGATTTTGCAGACTATGCAGGCTCACACCTTGTTTGCAAAAAGGATCAAGTGCACTTTTGCATATCTCGGGTAGAGTACTTGGGTTATATTATCACTGATAAAGGGGTTGCAACAGATCCTTCTAAGATTGAGGCTATGAAAGATTGGTCTACACCCAAGAATGTAAAGCAATTGAGAGGATTTCGGGACTCACGGCTATTATAGGAGGTTCATAAAGGGGTATGGAATCATCGGTAAGCCATTAACCTGCATTCTTGAAGAAGAACTCTTTTGAGTGGTCTGACATAGCTCAAGAAGCTTTTGAGAAATTGAAGTTGGCCATGATACAAGCACCAGTGTTGAGGTTGCCAAACTTTGAGAAAGAATTCACTGGGGAAACTGATGCATGTGGAACTGGTATTGGTGTTGTGTTGTTGCAAGATGGTCATCCATTGGCATACTTGAGTAAGGCCTTATCTCTCAGACATCAAGCTTTGTCCACTTATGAAAAAGAATTTTTAGCTGTCATTTTGGCATTGGAGAAATGGAAGGGTTACTTAATGGGTAGACATTTCAAGATTAAGACTGACCATTTCAGCCTCAAATACTTGTTGGATCAAAGGCTTACTACTCCTTTCCAAGCTAAATGGTTGCCTAAATTGCTTGGGTATGATTATGAAATTGTTTATAAGAAGGGTAGTGAAAATGTGGTAGTTGATGCTCTGTCTAGGAAGGAAATGCAAGGTCAGTTATTGGCAATGATAGCTACTAATGTGACCACTGGACTTCTCAAAGAAATTGAAGAAAGTTGGGTGACATATGAGAAGTTGGCCAAATTAATAAAACAGTTTGAAGATCCTAATTTTCAATCAACAAAGTACACTTGGTCTAATGGTCAGTTAAGAAGGAGAGGTAGGTTGGTGGTGGGAGGTAATGAGGTACTCAGAAAGAAGATCTTTTCACAAATCCACAATGAATCAGTTGGTGGGCATTCTGGTGTTCAAGTGACTGTGCAGAAGATGAGTTCTATTTGTTATTGGAAGAGAATGAGAAAAGTAGTTAAACAATGGATCAGGGAATGTGATGTGTGTCAGAGGCAAAAGCCTGATCTTAGTGCATATCCAGGACTCTTGCAGCCTTTGCCTATACCAGTTAGAGTATGGAGTGATATATCCATGGACTTTGTGGAAGGACTACCAAAATCTCATGGGAAGACTGCTATATTAGTGGTGGTGGACAGGCTCAGTAAGTATGCTCATTTTATTTCCCTTCAACATCCTTTCACAACTGCACAAGTGGCACAAGTGTTCTTAGATAACATCTACAAGTTACATGGTTTGCCAAATACCATTGTAAGTGACAGAGACAAAGTGTTCCTAAGTGCTTTTTGGCAATCATTGTTCAAGGCTTTGAAGGTTAAACGCAAATGTCAACACCTACCATCCACAATCGATGGCCGACAGAAGTGGTGAATAGGTGTCGGAGTGCTACCTCGGATGTATGTCCGGTGAGAAGCCAAAAGAGTGGACACAATGGCTTTCAATGGCAGAGTTTTGGTATAATACAAATTTCCACACTGCTATCCAAACCACCCCATTTTAAGTGCTATATGGTCAAACACCACCCATCCACATGCCTTATTTGCCAAGGGAAAGTACAATTGAAGCTATGGATAGGACAATGCAGCAAGAGAGCGGTGGTTAACATGCTTAAATATCATCTAAAGAGAGCACAAGATACGATGAAAAGTTTGGCAGATAAACCGAACCGATAGAAGTTTTGAAGAAGGTGTTTGGGTTTATTTGAAATTACAACCATACAGGCAAGTAACAGCTAGAAAAAGTCCTTATAACAAACTCTCAGCTAAGTACTATGGTCCATTCAAAATTATAGAGAAGATTGGCAATGTGGCTTATAAGTTGCAGCTTCCAAGTGGTAGCCAAATTCATCCAGTGTTTCATGTGTCACAACTCAAGCTTTGCAAAGGAGTGGTTGATAAGCCTGGAACTCTTCCCATGTGTGACAATGAAGGGATCTTATCAGTGTTTCCAGTGAAAATCATTGACAGGAGATTGGGAAAGGTTAACAATAGAGCTGCTGTTTATGTGTTAGTACAATGGTCAAATGGCAGTGAAGAAGAGGCAACTTGGGAGCTATATATTGAGTTACTAAAGAAGTACCCTGGGTTTGATCAAGAGGAAGCAACTGAAGATGCTATTTGACTGTGGAAAGTCAAATGTTAAGGGAAAGGGTTTGATACGCGCCAATTTGGATTCTACCGATGGATTCCACAAGACCCCGATGGATTCTATGAAGGCCAAAAGTTAGTTATAACTTTTGGCGGGAAAATCTGTTTACTCCTTCCTCCTATTTCTCCTTCCTCCTTTTGTATAAATACTCATTTACATTTCACTTGTAATTCATTCACGAAAAGACTTGTAATATTTCTCTCTCTTAATTCCATTACAAACTAAGTGAATCATTTGATTACAAATACGGTTTCATTTCTTCTTATGTGATCCCCTGTTTGTTTTCATCAACAACTACATTTCATAACTGATTTCTGGTTGTTACAATCTGGTACATAACAGTCCGACTCGTTCCGTATATGGCCAATTTACTTCTTTGGAACTAGGGGCCGTTTGCTTCGACCACTCACATTTTTAGTCAAAAACCACGTTACGGACTTACGGAGTATTATGCTACTATGTATCAACGGTGTCATGGGATGGTCTTGTGGAAAAAGGTTATGCCACCTTATCACTTTTTACATATAACAGGACAACTTATCACACCACACAATACATTCTTTTTCATAATTCTAATGACATGGGACAACTTCGGATTCACACATAACCTAATAAAACATAAATACAAAACAATAAAATAATTTTTGTTTTGAAAGAAGCCCACCACATGGGCTGATGGTGATGACGCAAGAGGCTAACAACTAACGGATGATATAGGGATGGCGCCATAAATAATGGCCGGTGGGATGGCGCCATGCTATGGCACCCACCTTACCTTCTGATCTTAAGAGATAATAGTGGTTTGGTAATTAATCACTCACAAGAAATTTCATTACGTGTATGTATGTTTTGTGAGTCGCCATGAAATCGATCGAATACGGTCAAGAAGATAGTTCGATTTATGTCGCGTATATTTGAATTAAAGATTTGCTTTTTTCTGACAACTTGAACAAAAAAATCACAATTGTATTTTGTCTTATTGAGAAATTGTATTAGATTTTTTGTTATTATATGAGCAACATGCTTGCAATTTTATTTATTTTTTTGAACAGTGAATTATATATAAAAGAAAAAACTCTAGCAAGGAGCTAGAGAAACAATTACAAAGGAGGTTTAACCTAGAGTTTCAACAATGAACTTTACGACCTCTACATTTAAGCCAAGAAAAAGATAAGAGACGAATGTTATCAAAAATATCACATTTTCTCGTAGAAAGAGAATTAAATGTGACACAATTTCGATAACGCCACAACATCCACAAAGTAGACGCAGTGATAACATACACTCGATTTTTTGAATCAATTAAGGCTCTCTAATCCTCTACCCATTGAAACCATTCGGAGCAAGAGGAAAACGTCAGCATACTGACATCGATCCACACGCGAATTAAGCTCCAAATAGCAATAGCCTATCACATCGAAAGAAAATGTGGTCATTAGATTTCACTCCCACGTTGCAAGAAGGCCACGAAATAGACGAAACATCTAAGCCCCAAATAGATAAATTCAAACGATTTGGTAGTGTATCCAAAACAAGAAACCATATAAATATATTTACCTTTCGGGGAAAAAACTTGGACCATATAGTGCTTGGACTTAACGAAGAAAGAATACAATTATCTATATGATATCTCGTGGTGTTCACCGAAAAAATGCCATCTGGGTCAATATCCCAGTGCCAAGTATCAGGATGATTACTCAGGTTAACATTTCCTATCTCAGCCACCATAGACAACAAAGCTTCTTCATTTCGACCCCCTAAGTTTTGTCTAATCCAATTCCATGACCAAGGACCATCTGAAATCCTCTCTCTTATATAGCAGTTTGCATTAAAATCCAAATGAAACAATCTGTTATATTCGAAGTGTATCAAACCATTTCCTACCCAGTTATCCATCCAAAAACGAACCGAAGAACCGCATCCCACCTTACGACGTAACGTAGAAATAGGGATAATATCACTCGCATGTAATTGGGAATACGAGCCAACTATTTTCTCCCACGTTCCTTTGGTTTTGCACCCTTTACCATCGATACACGCATCTACCCCATGAATAGCTTTGATCACACAAGCCCAAAGAACATTCGGGTTATTAACCAAACACCACCTCCATTTTTTAAGAAGAGCGAGGTTGAACGCTTTCAACTCCCCACACCCAAACCACCTTTATCAAATGGGGCCATAGCATTACCCCATTTTACTCGCACCATTTTCTTTCGATCTCCACTACCACCCCAAAAGAAATAAGCCCGAATAGATTCTAAAGTTTTAAGAACGGATTTCAGAAATTTAAATATTGACATATAAAATATGCCAATACTTCCCAACACAGCTTTAATCAACGTTAATCTACCTCAAATGGACAACAAATTGGCTTTCCATGACGAAAATTTACCACGAAACCGATCAATCAGATATTTCCAATTTGCAATCAAATTCATGTTAGAACCAATCGGCAAGCCAAGATAAATGAATGGCATATTACTTGAAGCGCACCCTGTAGGCCTGTAGCACGGGCCATATCGAGAATATCATCTGAAGAAACTCCAATCCCATACACATTAGACTTAACTATATTGATTTTGAGATCCGATGCAAGATAAAATACCTGCAGCACCCGAATTATATTGTCCATCTCTAGCCTATTCCATTCGGAAATAATAACGACATCATCCGCGTAAAAAAGATAGGAAATATTCATTCCCAGATCACCCACCGTTGTCCCCCGAATGAGACCTGATTGAACCACGTCATTTAAAGTTAGATGAAGACCTTCCATAATAATAGTGATAAAAAACGGGCTTAAAGGATCACCCTGTCTTAAACCATGCTTGATTGAAAATTCTAACGAAGGACTACCGTTGACAAGGACAGAATATCTAGCCGATTTCAAACATGCTTGAATCCAACTCCGCCATTTAATACCAAAGCCAAGACTCAATAACATATGATCAAGAAACTTCCAACTTACGAAATCGAAAGCTTTTTCGAAATCTACTTTGAATATCATGAGTCTTCTATTCTGATTTTTATACCAATCCATAACTTCACTTAGCATAAGAGGGCCGTCAAGAATTTGCCGACCTGAAATAAATGCCGACTGCTCGTGGCTCACAACTTTATCTACTACTTTAGCTAGGATCTTCACGATGATTTTATATTGAACACCTATTAAGGATATAGGCCGAAAATCCTTAATATGAATTGGGTTAGCTACCTTCGGAATGAGCGTAATAAAGGAAGAGTTGCACCCTTAGGCATCACGTAAAAATCAAAGAAACTCACCATAAAAGCTTCAATATCATACTTGAAAATCTCCCAATACGTCTTGATGAAAAGAAAAGAAAATCCATCCGGACCCGGAGTTTTTGACTTCCGTAGTCCCAAACAACTGCCCTTATCTCATCCATAGTCACCCTACTTTCCAAAACACTACACTCTGCTTCATTAAGCCTCGATTGTGGTGTAACAGGCGAAAAGTTCATAGTAGATGCGTGATCATCAAATTTTTCCTTACAAAAATTCATGAACGCCATTTTAACATGCTTGCAAATTGACAACTTTTTTTTTTTTTACTAATATTTTCAAAAGATGTATTTGTGTACCATTGTGTTAATCTAACAAAAGAGAAGTATCCCCTACTTAAGTCAAATTCAAAGTAATAACAACTTCTGAACTTTTAGTGTGACAAGTGATTTGCACATTCATTAAATTTATTGGGACATTTTTTTTTCATGCATTAATAAATTGTACAAAACTCATAATGTGCATTATTTACTTGTACCGTGGAGTGTGCGAATCAATAAATGAAGTGTGCGGATCAATTCCCTTTTAGGCTAACAGCAGTGGGTCGGTCGAGAGTGAGGTCAACCGACCGGTTGAGCTAGGTTGGGCCACTATAGACATTCGGTTACCTTCGGTTGGGGGGCAAAGTTTGGTCGAACTAGGTTGGCTTGGGATGATCGAGGTCATCATTGTGCATAGCCATAGTATCATAAAGGAATGACAATTCACGTGTACCTTGTAAATTTTGTATTTTACAGTCGATGAATAAAATAAGATATTAGACCACTATTTTTTACACGTAGCATATTTCAGGGAAACTATGTTTATTGAATATTTTAGACTAAAAAAAGAAGACACTGTACAACAAGGTAATTATTATTTCGTTTCAAAATTATTGTCAGGAGATAAAATTTATATAGTTTAATAAAAATGGGGTTATTTTAATTTTCAACCACTCAAATAAAATGTTTCTCCACTAAATTATCTAATTTTTACTTAAAAAAGAAATTGACAATTATTTTGAGACATCTAAAAAAAAATATAGACTATTATTTTGAAACGAAAAAAGTATTATTTTTTAAAATAAACAGCAAAAGTTGTACGATTTTAATCCAGCATATTACAATAACTTTTGTCAAAAAACATAATGTTTTGTTTACCAACAATTTCGATTCTCTATATTAGCATAGAGAAATATTTTTAAAGTAATAGATATATATAACAAATATCATACTATCTTATAAAACATTTAGGTCTTATTTAAATAAAAATATTTAAACATTCAACTTGTTTATTATTATCTTTTTTAATCGATGTAGGAAACGAGGCCGTTTTGGGCTTTGAAAAAAACAGATGAAACGACAATTTAGTGCCAAATTTAAAGGGTAAAACGATAATTTTGAAACGACGTTGTTTCGATAGTTTGGGAAAATGGCAAAAAGTACCCCTCAAGTCAACTAGGCCTTGCAAAAGGAATCCTTATCTTGGTCCGGTTCATAGTTTTTTATATGAGATGTATCACTTGCCGACATATTGAAGCTTCTAAACTTTTCTCCTCACATCTCCATCTTACAATAACATCGCCAGCATTCGACCGCCACAATCAATCAACTTCAAAAAATGGACATCAGTGAAGAGCAGAGAACAATTAACAAGAAAGCCTTCAGCGAACTCTTTGAAACCAACGTAAACCGATTAGTTTCATTTCAATCAACCAACTTCAAAAATGGACATCACTTTCATTTGAATCGATTAGTTTTTTTTTTTCTAATAAATTATAACATTTATATTTTTTTTGTTAACAGGATCTGTTAGATGAGGATGTCGGAAACATGATTTGCAACAAGCGCAACCGTTTGATCTTCCAGTTGTTTCATCTCTTTCGATCCGCCTGTTGTTGAAGTAGAAATGTTGTGGTGGTCAGGCTGACGGCATGGGTGTTGAGCATTTTGGTACCTGAGACGAAGGTGTCTCATATGGGTAAAGGTTTAACAGATATTAGGAGGTAACCAAATTAAATTGTTTCAGTTTTTATAAATTTATATATATAAATTCTACCTTTGTTATGTTGCTCAGAAGATTTTACGCACTTGCTGATTTTAGGTGATAAGGACGCTAATATGATGTGAAGCAATTTATCCGGAAAATAACAGGTAAAATGCATATCAGTCAGTTAAAATGTTTATTATTATTTTTTCTTGAATCTTAGACTGTTTTGAGCATCTTGAACTACAACTGCTTGAGCTTTTGCGCCTATGATCTTATCAAATATCAAGTTGAGCTAATGGAATTGGATGAGCCATATGCTCATCAACTTTTTTAGATTAAGATTAGTTCATGAGACGGTTGAATAAGCTTGACCCAAACAGCCCCATAGATATCATATGTGTATTTTCGGTGCCTTCTATGATACATCGTTGCTTTCTATTTGAATACAGGTTTGTTGATACACGTGACCGTTATTAACAATGAAATTGAGCAAAAGGATAGTAACAACGATAGTGAATAGTGAGGTTTACAGATGAAGAGTGTCCCTTCAAAAGCTTGATAGGATAGTAACAATGATAGTAAATAATGAGATTTACAGATGAAGACTGTCCCTGCAAAAGCTCGATACCTGAGGAGGGACACGGTACCAAGGGCAACAACAACGGGTCGCAGACCATTCCAAGCTACAGGTAAGATCTGCCAATTATATTGTCGGTAAGATCTGCCAATTATATTGTCGGGTTAACCTCTTAACAGAATCTTATGATGTTGCTGCTATCCATACAACTGAAATATTTATCATGCCAAAATATAAACCAACCTACAATTGATTCTTTATTACGGATACAAATGTCAACATAGTTTCTCACTGGACCTCTATTTTTGGAAAGCCATTATTTGATATGGGGTAGCATGTAATTTTTGTTATTATCAGTTTGTTGTTCATGGCTGACGATGATGCCTTATGTTTGCAGTGAAAATGATTGGAGAGACCATGGAGCTCCAGACACATATAGCTGTCAGTTTTGCAGCAGGGTTTGTAGCTACAGTTGCGTCGAATCCAACGACCGTCGTAAAGACTAGACTGATGAATATGAAGGTGGCAGAAGGAGTCTAACCGCCGTATAAAAGGGCGGTTGATTGTGCAGATAACACAATTAAGGCGGAAGGGCAGATGACATTACACGATCACTTACCACACGGTAAGGTAAGGCTGTATTTGTATTTACCCTATGAATACTCAAAACGGTAAGGTACGGCTGTGTTTACCCCATTGCCATGACTACTAAAGCTAAAACCCTTTTGATCAATTATCTAAAAAGTATAGGGTGTGTTCATCAACCGATTTAAAAAAAAAAACTAAATGTTATCAAATGAATTAAGTCATGGATGAGTAACGTTAAACTTATTTTCTATAAGCTACTCAAAACTGCAGTTTTACCAACTTTTTAGAATTGTTTTGCTTATATTAGTATACTGTGAATACTAAAAATTGAACATCCATACAGTGTTGCGAAACATGTACAAAAAAACATAAAAACTGTAATCACAAGTTAAAATTATGTACAAACAATTTAGGAATAAGAATGTTGTTTGTTATGTTAAAAGCTAAACGAAATTTTACCGAAAAGTTTTTAAACTTGGTGCAGCCTTGCTGTGGCTATTTGACTTGCGAGATAAAAGCTTACGTATGATGGAATACGATTATGTTTATAAATTTTTCTTATTTGCAGGCTAGGAGTTTATGAAATTGCAGGTTTTCGTTGCTTCATTGATAATATTTCTAGAATTTAACAAAAATAAAGTATGCTTTCATTCCCAACAGTTTATACTCACTTTTGCAAATAAAGGATGATTTATGGGTGACTCGCCGTTCCAGACTATCAAAGTTAGTCTTAAGGGGAAAGTACCCCCTACGAAGCATCATATCCTGGCACGTTTTGAACCGCGCATATCTTGACCCATTTTACAGACCGGAATTTCTGGAAAGTGGGCCTCTGCACAAATTCCGATCAGGTTTGGTATGAACTTCAGTCAAATAAAGCCTGGAACAAATGACAATCGCGGTAGTATAGCTACAGGTTCTACATTAGCTGTTCTTTGGAATTCTTGAATTGTAATTGTAGATAAAGCCACATCTTGAACCATTTTGTAGGTAACCTTATTTTTGTTTCACATAAGCCTTGAACCCATTTTGGATGACCTGAAATTGGTTTTTTTTTTGTGTCTTTTACATTGAAGCTTTCGTATTTTGAGTCTTTTAGTAATTATAGATTTAAAACGGTTAAAAACCTATTGATGTGCCATTGACGGACAATTAATGACTGACAAAAAAAGCCAAAACGACAATTAAGGTGGCAAAACATAGGGTAAAACGACAATTTTAAAACGTCATCGTTTCGCAATTAAATGCAAAAAACCCGCTGCAACGCGCGGGTGCATAATCTCGTTATATAAATTCAATAGTTTAAAAGAAAAGAAACATAATGTACACTATTTTAATGCACACATTTAAAAGACGAAACACAAATCTTATTAGAATCATAATGTACACTATTTTAGTGTTTTTAATATAGTCAATTAATTAACTGGTCAATAAATAAAATTAACGCAGTTATTAAAATACCATTTACATAAGAAATACAAATTATCAAGCATATTATACAACCAACTTAAACACAATTCTTGTATTAAATGTCACTTATACAAATAATGAAGCACATTATACAAATATTCAAGGCCAAACGAGCTAGAGCCCGAACGGACACAGCCAAATGGGCTCGAGCTCGAACGGGCACGGCCAAACGGGCTCGAGCTCGAACGGGCACGGCCAAACGGGCTCGAGCTCGAACGGGCACGAGCTAAACGGACACGGCCAAACGGGCTCATGCTATAAGAATTGCTTTAAAAAGTCTAAAACGGGATCCCATACTAGAAACTAACGAGCTAAACGAGCACGGTCCAAACGGGCTCATTTTATACAAATTGACAACTCTAATATTAATTATCACAATTGTATAATTAAAAACATTGTCATTAGTTAAGGAGTTGAAATACATCACATGAAATTCTTGATATATCCGTCAATTTATTATCAACAAAAAATAATAAACTAAAATACATGATTCAACAGAAAATTTTATTTCAGAGTACCCGCCGGCGCAACACGCGGGTACCTGCTAGTAAGAATTGAATGACCAAATCAAAATGTTCATAAGACAAATGATTCATTATCTATTTTTAAGTGTTGTTTGTTTATTAAGAGGTTCTGAATCTGAATATGATTCGCATATCTGAATCCGAATATGCGGTAGAATAGTCTGAATCTGATTTCCATATTAATCGGAATAAGTGGTTGAAAATTTTGAATCTGACTCAAATAAAATTGTTTATTTTTCTAAAAATGTCTGGATATGTTAAACTATTAGTTTTTACAATTTAAATATAAAACCATTCCATTGGCACAATAAATAAGTTTTATTAAATATAAGACACCAAATTTTATAATATAATCAATTTAAAGTAAAACGTATTTTAAATAAAACATGCAATTTCATGTTTATTTGACAAAAATAAACGTGTCAGAGTGAACTTTTTAAAACGATTAACTATATGGATCGCGTTAGAGTTGAGATATATGAGTCCGAAATCGAACCCTTCAACTTGAAAAACAAAATATGAATTGCCATATACTATCATCTTATATATTTTTCATCTAACAAAACATATGCAGTGATTCTATTTAATACTTTTAATACGAAAAATAAATGTGAGACAAAAAAACAAAGAAAAGAAATGAAAAAAAAAAACACCAACATAAAATTAAATAAAAAATAAGAATATAAAAAGAGACATTAAAAGATGTTAAGACACCCCCTCCATATCTAGTTCAATAAGTTGTTCATGCCTCTTATTGCCTCTTAATGGTCCAAAAAAACAAACGCTCTTAACAAATATTGCCTCTTACCGCCTCTGAATGACAGAAAAAAAACAAACAGTCTTAATGATCTAAATGTCTGACCGCATCTGAATGAGTTAGATTAAGATGTTGTTAAGAGGCATTTTTTAAAAAAACAAACACCACTTTAGGTGTTGTTTTTTTGTTAAGAGGCTCTGAATCTGAATCTGATTCGCACATCTGAATCTGATTGTGTGGTTGAGAAATCAGAATCTGATTCCAATTAATGTGAATAAGTGGTTGAGAAATCTGAATCTGACTGATATAAACGTGTTTGTTTTCTAAAAGTATATGAATGTGTTAGATTATTAATGTTTACAATTATAATATCTAACAATTTCTATTAGGCGTGAAAATTTTTCACCCGCTACAAAATATGATTTAACACTGACACAATAGTAAACAGGTTATGATTGTGGTTAAATGGCTGGTCGACACGGTTAACACGTTTAATAGCAAGTCGGGTTTGTCTTGACATTCTCAACCCATCAAAACATGTTTGGGTTGTGATCATTTTAACACGAATTATCACCCTAGTTATTATTATTTTGTAAAAAAAAATTGTGCGATGATTCTCCTTAAACGTACATTTTATAAGAAAGCGAAGAAAGTAAACAAAATGGAAAAACAACCAAATATAAAAAGCTTAAAAAAAAGAAAAAAGAAAAGAAAAAAAGAAAAAAGGTTATGAGACATTATGAGGTGTTAAGACACCTCTTTAACATCTAGTTCAACAAGATGTTTTTACCCTCTTACCGCCTCTTAATAATTAGAAAAAATCAAACGCTCTTAATCTTGATTGCCTCTTAATGACAAGAAAAAACAAACACACTTTTTGGTCTAAGCATCTGATTACATCTGACTGAGTCAGATTAAAATGTTATTAAAAGTTTTTTTAGAAAAACAAACACAACCTTACTGTCAACTCTAATCGAAAATTATCAACAACAAAAGATACCTTAAGTTTATTATGGTATACTCTCCAAGTTTCCATTGTGTATCAACACCATGGCAATGTCACCGCGGTAAACTTAGTGATCTCACCGCGGAAGAATCGTGGGGTACAATAGAGGACCTTGCCCTCAACGAAAGTTGGAATGACCCCCGTGAGTTGCCCAAACCCGTAAAGGCAATCTCCTTGCCTCCCATTAACTCATAAACTTCCGATCGTAGGATGCTCGAACTTGAAGATCAAGTCAAATTCCTAATGAGCTCCTACGAAAATCCTAAGTCTTCACGCCAAGTGAACAAAGTCTCTTCCTTGTGTGAGCTATGTAGTGGTCCCCATGACACTCGTACTTGCACAAGACTCCCCGAACAAGCTTCCGTTGACTACGCATCCTCGCATACCAATGGAATGGGAGGAAGATTCCCCACAACACCCGGACCTAGGACTTTCAATGATGCCCGAGAAGCATGGAGGGGCAAACCCGAATACAATTGGGGACAAACCAAATAATTCACCTCTAATGATTCCCCATGGTCCCACGGCCCTAGCCAACAAAACATAGAAGGGATGTTGCAACACCTAGTTACATCCCAAGAAGCTCAAATAGCCAAGCTTTCGGACCGCTTTAACCAACAACAAGCCGAGATGGATAGGAAGATTGATAACCTTTTGAAAGCCATGACCAATAATGATAGGAAGACCACTGAAAAGGTTAATGCCATCTCGACTCATTCTCCCGAAGCTTCCGGTGTGAAAATTAAGGACCCAAGTAAGTTAGCCAAGCACGTTCAATTCGTCAATACCATCACTTTAGTGAAACCTAATAGGACTAGTGACGAAGTGAACCATGAGACAGTACTTGAGGTTAGTGAAACTCCTAAGGATGAATCAACCGATGAAGTAGATGAAGTAGACAATGACTATTTCAATAAGTTTCCTACGGAAGAGGAACTCTCTCGCCACCCACACTTAGTACGCGACCTTCGCCACATGTATGTTAGGAAAAGCCATCGGATCAAATTTGGGAATCCTTGGAATCTCAACATACCATGTTGCATAGGACATTTTTTCGTGGCAAAGGCCTACATTGATCGTAAGTCCCCAATAAACATCATGACTAGCACCTACTATAATTGGGTAATGAAGAAACCTATCCCAAATAGGCAAGACCCCGATGATCCTAGGGTTAGTTGTAATTTTCTTGGTAAAGTTAAGGGATTGCCCGTCTATGTAGGTTGTTTCATGTACCCTACGGATTTCATAATTGTGGAAGATATTAGTACGGCCATAGATCCTAGCTTGTTCCACGTAATTCTAGGAAAGTCTTTCATAGAGAACACCGGGATGACTTATGATTCGTCGTTAGGAATAGTTAGATTCAAGGATGAGACCGATGACGTAGCTTATCAAATGTCATTTAAGATTGAGAAATTTTCATCATTATCCAATGATGAAAAGGAACTTAAGCTATCGGTCTACTATAGGAATGAAGAGGATAAGGAGAGAGGAGTAGATTATGTTATGAAAAAGATTTTTGGGTTCTATAAGAGGATTGCTTGAAACTAGGACTGGAATATAGAACCGATTGGGGGAGAAGATGACTTCTTAGAAAGGTGCATAATAGGGCATTACTATAACATGGAAAACCACAATAGAGACCGTCATGAGGAAGAGGGTGACGGTAATGAAGTCACGTAAGAGCATGGCTTCGAGTCTAGCTACAAGACTCATAAATAAAGAAAAGCGCTTCGTGGGAGGCAACCCATGCTTAATTGTTTGCTTGTTTGTGTGTCATATATCTTTTCATTAATTGTTTATTCTCATGTTTGAATTTGTGAAAATGCTTTATTTTGTCTTTAACCTCGTCTTAATTACATATAAAGGTATTTTACAAAAAGGATAAATGTAGGGAAGATTACACACGTTTTTAAAAGAACGTGAACATGAGAACTACGATTAGTGAAAATGATATATATGTGTGTTTGTTAGAGTCAAATGATTGTATCGAGTCATAATGGATGTTTTGCAGGAACTTTTCCAGATTTTAAAGGTGTAATTTTTCCAGAAAGACGCAGCAGACCTGTTTTTGTCAGGATAACCTGACGGCGTCAGGAGGAGCAGAAACAACTTATCTAACTTTCTCTCGTTTTCTGTGCTACTTATAAAATTTTGGAATTTCTCATGCCTTAATTTACGCGAAGGTTTCGTCTATTTTCTTAAAGTGTGCAGGTTTTATTTATCAAGAAGAAGAAATATAAGATTGGATGGAGCTTTTCACGCATACATTCTTTTTGGAAAGAATTTAACCACTAGTTCACACGGATCCTACCTAGCTAATCAGGGGAATACTAGTTTCTTTCTCTTTTAATTAGCTTTGTTCTCTTGCAAAGCGGCGAGCTATAGCTATTTAGAAAAAGAAAAGATTTGAATTTGCAATGCACTATCGCCCCAATCTCGATGAAAAAAGGAGAAGCAACTAAAGAAGGGTGACGAAGCTTCTTTGCATCCCATAGTGTTGTCGCACTAAGCGACTACCATTCCAGAGTCGTACAACGAAGTGATTAGCATACCAGAGTGACGCAAGGCTCTAAGATCGTACCTTATAAGTAAGCTCTTTCGTTATCATAACTTTGATACTTTCGGGGAACATTGGGACAATGTTCAGTTTAAGTGTAGGGAGGGAGAATAAAACGGGAACTTTGAAACTATGCTTATCCTTGATTATTTGTCTTGTCCTATTTTATTTGTGTAATAAGCTATGAGAAATATCGGTTAGGGTAATTTTAGCACCAAATTTAAAAAATTTCATGACTTGTACGAGTGGGTCTTTAGTCTTAATAAAGCGTCTCATGGATAGGAGTTATATAACTAGCACAAAAACCCTTTACCACTCAAATTCCACCCCAAAAATGTGAGGTTCGCCCTTAGATATATAGGAATTAAAGCATTCACCTTTAATGCATCGAGAGTGTACCGGTAGTATAATAGATTCTAGAACTTGTTTTGTGATGCATTCTGAGATCGCTAGTGAGACTACACTTGTGTAGTTAGGAATAACTAAATGATAAGAGGCATTAGGATAACCCTTCTTTGATTCACGTATTATAATTACTTCTTTCACATCGGTTGAGTAATTCCCCCGCACCCTTGCGTTGTACTCATATTTTGTACACGATACCCGTAGTTAACCCCTTAGAGCCTATCCTTTTGGCGGTTCTCGTGATGTTTCGGTTTTTCGGAATATCAATGAAGAGCATTGTTTACAATCCACCACCAAATGTACACCCAAATCGCCTTAGCCTACCTTGTATGCACTCACTTTTAGTGCATTATTGTTATCATACTAAACCCTTAGTTCAATTATCTAGTTACTTGCATGGTTGCTAAGTCGAGTCATATCTTTTGTACACAGTTTTGGGACGATTGGGACTCATGGGTAAAGTTAAATTTTATGGAGTGACGGGAAAGAACGTTAAATTCAAATTCACTTTATTTACGTAATAATGTACTCCAAGTGTTTTGATCTTTTCAATTCGGGTCAAATTAGTGTTAGAATAATAAAAACTCAAGTGTAGGGATGTGCCTATAAATCTCTTATATTTTGATGTTATCGTAGAGGATGGTAGAGTAAAAGTGTATGCAAAAAAAAAATGAAAAAAAACATACGGGCTACCATCCTACATTTATCTTTATATTTATGTTTGTTTGTTTCAAAGTTATCTAGAGTTTAGAGAGTCGAGTCTTGGCTTAGCAATGCCATTCTTCTCATCCTTGTAACATAAAGATTTTTGACTTGCCACCACTAAATCTCCTATCCAACCAAACCCTTTGTTTCTCTAACCTTAAGCCTAACTTACAACCCTTTAAAAGACCTCTTAGATAGTTGTTCCTATGTGCTTACGCCAAAGCGGTGTAGGTTTGATCTAGTCTCAAGCCTATGGTAATCTATGTACTATGACCGGTTAATGAGTGTTTATCTTCCATTTCCATTTGCTATATTTCATATACACCCGAGAGATGAGAGTATCCAAACACCACTTGTGAGGTGTTAGTATATAATTTCCGTGCTTGTTATGACTATTGCCGGGCTTATACTTGTTATGAATGATGTTAAACCATTGCTTTATGCCCCCTAACTTATAAATTGATTGGCCAAAAGCACATTTTCTTGAGGACAAGCAAATACCAAGTGTAGGGATATTTGATAAGGATTTAAAACATACACTTTTAAGGGTCATTTAAGCCCTTAATCTCCCACTTTTATATCCGTTACTGCTTAATTTCGTTCCTTTTCACTTTTTAGGTCTCTTGGAAGCAAAATGCTGAAATGATGCATTTTTGGACGAAAAGGAGTGAATATGTGAAGAAAATGGCTAAGTCAAGATCAAGACACTCAAGCTGTTGAAATTACACCTGACGGCGTCCCAGACAGAGGGCGACGTCGTCCCTATTTTGTGACGACTCAGGATGAATTTGCTATTTTGCATCTGACGGCGTCAGGCTTTGAAGAGTAAGGGCGTCACGAAGATTTTTCTTCTAAGACGACCTAGATCCAGATTCAGACGACGTCACTGCTGAAGACTGACAGCCTCACAACCACAACGTGACGCCGTCCCGTGATGACTTGCCAAGACGAAACCCTAATGGCGGCGATTTGACGGCGTCCCAACTATAAGGCGACGTCGTCGCACATGTAAAACTATATATAGAATTCGATTTTTCAGAATTTTAGGAGGTAGACTTGTGGAGTAAAAACCTAAAATGATTGTAGTCCGGTTTGGACAGTATTTTAGGGTTCTCATACCCTATTTTTCATCGAGATAAGTTATTTATTCCCTTGATTTCATTATGTCTTCGATTGAATGTGTGTATGCTTGCATGTTTAACATGTCCGGCTAATTTACTTGTGTGTTTGCTTAGATCTATGAAACATAGTTATTAATTATTGATTGATTGTCTCTTATCTTAATTGTAATTGGCTTAGGAGTGCTTTAGGCCATCGTTGTGTTTTTAATGTATGAGTAATCTTTTTTGAACATTAGTTTATAATTACTAGTAGAATTGTAGGCTAAACATCCAAAGAAAACCTTAGTGTTAAGTTTATGAATCCTAGAGATTTCGTAGTCATTAACTTTAAGGTAGTCTCAAAGAGTTAGGGATAAAAGCACACTCTACGACCTTAGAAAACACAACGCGTTAAGAATATGGACGTGACAATTCAACCACCAATAAAAGATAACTAGGGAGTAATAGTATCTAGGTAGACATATCTTTAATCATAATACGAGCACACATCAATAGACATAAACTACCCATTAGTTAGATAATTAGATAGTAGAAGTAATCGGTAGAAGTACCAACCCCCAAATCCAAACCCAAAGATTTTACCCTTAGCTTTATAAAAAAATATAAAAAAGATAAAAAAAAATAATCTTCCTCAACCTTAGCGTAGTAAATTCTCACTAGCATTCCTATTCCCCTAGAGAACGATATCAATACCCGAGGCTTACCCAATACTACACTACAACGATTAGGTTCACTGCCTAAGGTGTTGAAAAACTTGCTTGACCAAAAGAAAGTTTCCTTTGACCCCGAAATGGGTATCCAAATAGATACAATGTATCTAGAAGATGCAATGCATCTAGTCAATGAGTTATGGGTTAACTCCATGGGTTATGGATATGATCCATGGATATGGGTCATGGGTTATGGTTTTTACCCATCCTAATAAACTATTACAATAAATGAATCATTACATCAATTTATATTAAATGATTATATATGTAGATGTTTTACATAAATAACATGTATTATAATTTTACTTATGATACCATTATATTTGTTTTCAACAAAACACAAAGAGATCGCTAAATATTAATAAACGTTTTTACGATTTATTTGTATTAAAAGATAAAAAACTTGTACAAAAGATATATATGCAATTATTCACTTTGAGAGTGATATATATGCATTTTTGCCATAAATTGTTCATAATACCAAAACATCATGAATGCCCACAGTTACAAGCTAGCTTAAATAATCAAAGAATAATTTTCAAAGTATTTACATAAACTTGAAGTACTTAATTTCCATATAAGATTTACATAGAGAACTCAATGTCTTTGATCTAGTGGTATGTGTATTGCTCATCAATTTAAGGTTGTGAGTTTGAAAGAAGTTATTTATGAGATAGTTGGTATATAAGAGCATCCCCAATGGTTCAAGTCTTCAATGACTTGAAGCATTTAATGCATTCAATGCATATTATACTTATAAACTAAAACTTTTGAGAAAGACTTGTTGTAAAAAGCTTAAAAAAAGCTATTGATATAATGCTAAAAAGACTACTAAAAGACTTCTTAAAATAGGAAAAAGCTTTTGCCCATTTGAAGCATTGTAGATGCTCTCCTGAGGGCGAGAAAATTGCATTTCATTTAAATAAATACTCCCTCCGTTCCAATTTAAGTGTCCACAATGGAATCTTTGGATGTCCCATATTAAGTGTCCATATTCTATTTCAACCAATGAGATGAGATTTTAGTGGGTAAAAATGATATTTGATTGGTGGAAGTATAGTTAGGAAATTTTCTAAAAACTTTGCATGCATTTGTAGGACACTTAATATGGGACGGAGGGAGTAAAAAATACTAATATTGATTTATTTAGAAAAATAAAGTATAGCAAAAAAAAGATGTGATGGTGAGAGAGAGTGGGCCGTGGGAATGGGATCAAACGAGTAACTGTCGAAACCATAATTGAACGCACATGCAGCCACGTGATGTACGATATGGTACAATTACAATACGATTCCTCATTATTTATTAGTATTATTTTTACCAATAAAGCCTAGTTGTAGTACCTCACAAATCACACCCAAACAAATCAAATCTCATACCAATACTTATTATATTCATGATTTTGTTTTATTTTAATCTAACTATGACGGAATGAGCTTGGACCGAAACTTATATTATAAATCGAAAGTTGAAATTTATATTTTTTTAAAATTGTTTGACGAATTAGTTGAAGCTGAAGCATACTAATGTAAAATCACATAAAAATAAATCAAATTAAATTCACATATATTTTCAGCTTTTACGTGATAATTAATTATATTTTGAAAGTTATTTAAGTAATTTAACCAGCTATAAGTCCCGATAAACCCTTTTCTAAAGTCTTATGAAGGCTTATTACTTATAAAAGTTTCATAAACCCGTATGAAAAACAAGATTTATTTTATAAGAGAGGAGGGATGTGCTTGGTCTTGGGCTCGACACCGATCGGGTTACGCGGTAACACCGCCCTGTCTCAATCGGTTAAGAGAAATCGGGTAGCAAATTGGCTTGTGAAACCGATTGAGTTGAGGAGGGAATTTTTGAAAAGTGACCGTTGAAGTGAGGTTGGGAATTTTTGCAACGGCTAGTTGCATTAAAAAAATTCCCTTTAAAACCAAACCAACCCACAACTCATTTCCCACAACAAAAACACAAACTCATTTCTCAAAACAAAAATCAACCCACTAATCATGGATCCAAGAAGAGGTAAAAAAAGTTCCACCTCGCGTCAAAGTCTGGCCTCAACCCTTCATCCGCAAACCACAACAATCTCCTTTTCCAAACCAATTTTACTCTCAACCATCTCCGAATCAATTTTACGTTCCACAACCCGCATCTCCACATCAATATTACCAATATAATATGACTCCTCCTCAAATGAATCCACAACACTACAACATAACTCCTACAAGCGATTATGTAATTTATTTTATTTATTTATTTTTTTTTTTTTTATTTTTTTTTTTAAGTTGTAGTTTCAATTTTTAAGTTGTAGTTTTTTTAAGTATTATGTAATGTAGTTTTTTAAGTATTATGTAATGTTTTTTTTTAAATGAAATGTATGTTTTTATTTTAATATTTTTTGTGATTTTATGTATTAAAAATATATGGAAAAAAAAAAAAGAAATTGGGTAGTTTGGGTACTACTCCCTCCAATTTGGGTAGTTTTTTTTGTAGAATTGGGTAGTTTTGAGTTGGAGTGTTTTTATTAGAAAGAGTTGATGTGCCAATTTAGGTAGTGTTTGGTATTTGTGTTCCACTCCTTCCCCCCTAAGTCTGCTTATTTTAAAAGCTCAAACCTCCATAAGCCACGTAAGCACCGTTGCCAAATATAGATGTTCGTTGGTAACTCTATATGAATTCAGGATTTTTTTTTTGTATGTTTCCAAATTAACAAACTATATTCATTTTTCACAAGAATATTCAAGGATAAAATTTATGAATCGTCATACCAAAAATGTCTTCCATAGTTTTTAAGTTCATTGATTTGATACTTGACAATACAAAATTTAGGTACTAATCATTTGCCACCGAACATTGTTAATGGCACATTTCGGGTACTTGGTGTGTTACGCATCATGATAACTCGTTAGATAAAAAAGCGTAATATCAAATGTCATATGATGTTATACGTATTTACATCAAAAGAAACATGTGATTATATCAAAGTATAATCTGAATTACATTTAGCGTAAGTTTTTGGTTGACGGATGTCTCTAACTTGTGTGTTCTTAACTTCTTATTATTACATAATTTAAAGAGAAAACTCCAAAATACATCCATGTGATTTACCCCGTTTCGCATCATACATCCCTCTCGCAAAAGTTTCAACAGATACAACACTCTGTTAGTAAAAGTTAACCTATATACATCCCTCAGTTAAAATAAGGACTAACGGTGCAAATTATTTCTCCGTTATCTCCTAACGAGATAGATAATGTTTACACCGTTAGTCCTCTGGGTTAACGGTACTTGCACCGTTAGTCCTTTTTTAAGTTTTCTTCCGTTTTTTTTTACGTTTTTGCCCCTTTTTTTACGTTGTCGCCCGTTTTTTTTCGTTTTTGCCCATTTTTTTCCGTTTTCGTCTGTTATTTTACGTTTTCGCCCGTTTTTTTTTATGTTTTTGCCCATTTTTTTACGTTTTCGTATGTTTTTTTTTTCGTTTTTGTCAGTTTTTTTACGTTTTCATCCTTTTTACATTTTCGTCCGTTATTTTGAATTTTCAGGTTAAAATATCGTGAATCATGATGTAAAACATCATTCCGGACAACTTTCGTGTTTTACACTTTTGATGATTCGGACCAGAAATGGGTCAAAATCGTTATTTAAAATTGATACAGAAACATTTTTATCTATTTTCATACGTTTTTATCCATTTCATACATTTTTGTTCGTTTTCATACATATTATTAGTATAAAAAATGAATGAAAACGGATAAAAGCATAAGAAAAACGGACGAAAGCGTAGAATAATAGACGAAAACCAATAAAAGTGTATGACAATGGATAAAAACTTATGAAAACGTGAAAAAATGACGAAAACGTAAAAATACAGACGAAATGTAAAGAAACAGACGAAAACATAAAACAAACAACCAAAAACGTAAAAAAACAGACGAAAATGTAAAAAAACATGCGAAAACGTTTAAAAACGGATAAAGACCTAAAAAACGAACGGAAACGTTAAAAAAACGGCCGAAAACGTAAAAAACGGACGAAAACGTAAAAAAAGGGCGAAAACATAAAAAACGGGACGAAAACGTAAAAAAATGGAAAAGAACATAAAAAACGAAAGTAAACGTAAAAAAGGACTAACGGTTCAAATACCGTTAACCCCAGAGGATTAACGTGTAAACATTATCTATCTCGTTAGGAGATAACGGAGAAATAATTTGCACCGTTAGTCCTTATTTTAACTGAGGGATGTATATAGGTTAACTTTTACTAACGGAGTGATGTATCTATTGAAACTTTTGCGAGAGGGATGTATGGTGCGAAACGAAGTAAACCACATGAATGTATTTTGGAGTTTACTCTAACTTAAATGATGGAGTGACTGATAAGTTGAATAAAATGAATGTCTCAAATAAAGTGATTGTTGCGATAAATCGGAGGATAGTTTTTCAAACAACATACTATGGCTATGTTTGGCGACATGTAGCAGTAAGTAGTAAGCAGTAGCAATAAGCAATAAGCAGTAAGCTGTAGTTGTTTGTTTAAAAAATGTGTTTGGTAACGTAGCTGTAGCAGTAATTATAAATTGTTAAATTACGAAAAAGGCCATATACATATTAAAATAAAATAAATGATTAAACAAATGAAGGTATATATGTAATTTCATAAACTAAACGCTTGGAGCAACTGTGGAATGCTTAATCAAGAAGTATTTAGATTGGAGCGGTAAGATAATATTATAACGCTTGTTGAGGTGTTGCCAAACAAGCTTTTCATCTATAATGCTTACCGCTTGTCGCTCCTAAACGTTTTCAAATGTTTGTTGCTAAACATGACCTATGTATGTTAAGTTGTCAACCAATTAGTAAAAAAGATGCATTTCGTCACTATTCAACGATAGATACACATATGTTTAATTCTTCGTTGATTAATACAAAAGATATGTGACTTACACATATGTCAAATTTGACAAGCAAAGTTTGATTAAGAGGTAGCAATAATACCATCCTTTTTCCATTCATTTATAGTGTGTAACAAATTTGTGCATACATTAATTAATGTAGGCTGCAAGGCCATTTAGTCATCTACAAAATATAAATACTATATTCACAAAATGTTTACAAAATTGAATCTATATAATAACTTGACAACCAAATTATGAAAGGTAATAAAAAAGAAAGAAATATTATAATACAAAATGATTAGACCAAGACTAGTCATTTTATAAGTATAATTTCGTAAACTTTTTGTGGATGTAGCATTGGTCTTAGTGACGGACCCAGAAAAATAAGATGTGAGTGGCAATTTTTTTTTTTTTTTTTTTTTTTACAATAGCAATAAAATGCGAAAGAAAAAACTAGGATCGTAATGATAAATCGTTTATTTTTACTTAGAGGTGAAGGAATTATAAGGCTTTATAGTGTTGAATGTTGGATTTTAGTATGGGGGTGAGAGGCAATTTGAGTTTTTGGTGAGGGTCACTTTCGAAAAAAGATCAAAATAAAAAAAATAAATAAATAAATTACACTATAATCTCAATTTTTTCGGCTAGCCATGGAGGACACCGGCTCCTACACTTCCTACATAGACCCGTCTGATTGGTCTCTACAAAATACATTTATGTAGGAAGAGTTGACGTATTTTTTTTTCTCATATAACATTGTAACCATATGAAAATAACGACATGGTATGCGTACAATTTAGTCAACGAGGCATAAAGTCTTAAAGTCATAATCACTTCCAGAGCTTTGGACAATAATTGCAATCCAAATCGTAAGAAAATCACATTCTTGGCTTTTATATGTATTTAAAAATTGCAGGAAGTCTACAAAACGGACCCATATGAATATGACCAACTATATAAATAATGCAAACAACAACTACTGAATCAATAATAGAAAGATTCTGGATGTGTACATCTCCAAATTAAATCATGACCATTTGAAAAAACCTATACTCTCCTCTAACGAGATTAGGTACGGTTGTTGTATCACCATTTGAAAAAAAGCCATCATCAAATGAGCAAACGGTTAGGTCAAGTTTAAACCTCGTTAAAGATGTGCACATTTGAGTGGTCATAGAAGGGTTAGAAACAGTCATGAGATTAACCTGGTGAACCTGCATACAAATGAGTTAAAAAAAAACGTTTTTCCTAAATAACCTGAACAGGAAAAGCAACATCTTTTTACCCGTTTACCAATTTGAAATAAAAATAAAATAAAAATCCGCAGTGTTTGTAAACTACTTGGTAATCTCAAATCTTAAAGCTCATAGTTGTTGACTATAAGTAATTTAATAAAAGAAAATCTTCTTAACATAAACATGCTTGTGAAACTTACAAAATCTAGAGAAAATAAATATTAATTCAGTTAAACTGGTCAAAGTTGTCTACTTTAACCAATTCAAACGATCTATTCAGTTACATCGGTTATCTAACTTATTAAATAACTTACACCAACTAAGTTAAAGTTGTTTTTTATTCATAAAAAGGTAACATAGCGTAAATAGAATGAATGATGAGTGTGGTCTAAAAGATATATAAATAGTAGTATTTATTTTTTATTATCACAAATATGTCCAAGTCATGTTTCATTTCAAGAACATGGTTTGATGAGGGGTTCACCATGTGCATCATGCATTTTTTTTTACTTAATTGATGATAACTTTAATGCTATCAAAAAAATAATAAAACATGATTGATATAGGCATTAGTTAGGCTTTTTTTAAGCATGGATTTGATTGGGCAAGCACATCAATTGAGTTATTGATAATCTTTATTAATTGAGTGTGATTAACGTTTAGCAACTTTTTAATTAGAGAATATCGGCTCAATTTATACAAAAGTACAAACCAAAGAATCACTTGCAATTATGTAATAATGATTTTATATCTTGATAATCAACCTTGTCGACGTTTAGAACATGCGAAATAATCCCTTTACTCGCATGATCAATTTACGTCGAGCAAACAGAGGTGCGAGAACACCACTCTCCCTCTTGACTTCCCCAAAAGAACGGGGCATGAGCGGGGTATTCTTGAGACTTTTTGTGACAATTTGTGTGTGTGTTTTAAGTTTGAGAAATATAAGAGAGAAAAGTTGATACTCCGTAACTTTAAGGGTTAAAAGATGAGAGACATAAATTGGTGCGAAGCTTATGTGACAGAATGCTGAGAGAGTTGTACTGAGGCAATTTTCCATTTTTCTATAAAAGATGTAAATTGTGAAAAAAAAGAAAAAACTATTTTTGTGGTTTCGTCAAATTGCAAGCGTAGTCTTTACAATTATGAAAATGCATGCGTAATTCCTGTGGATAATTTTTGTGTGCAATTATTGTTAATGACGCGTGAACATTAGAATTTTAAAAGTGCATGTGCAAATCTTGTTACAGACAATAATCGCACACCCTGCGACTACGCTTATAAGATCGTAAAAAATACACTTGCAATTTGGCCAAACCAAAGGGAGGTTTTTGCAATGAACTCTTAAAAAGTTAAAAGAATTAGTAACTATCTTAATATACCAAACTGTTACATCTTTAACTTTTAACGGAGTAAAACAATTTTAGGTTTTCGTTTTTGACATACCCAAACGCGCCCTATGCCCTATTAGTAGAAAATTAGATTATTCTTGAGACTTATTGGGAGGTGTATGATGGAATCGTTAACACGTTATTGGTATGCCATATCAGCGTCACATCATACACCTTCCAATAACACACAAATAACTAAAACACTCTTCCTCATAACACACCACTAACATGTTATTGAGTCTCACAAAATACCCACTAAAAATACTCACTCATTCATAATATCAAAAAAAAAAAAAAAAATCTATTGGTGTGAGTCACCGAACTAACTCAAACACATTTAGCTTGTGGTTGGCGTGTTGCATGGTATGGGTTTGGCGTGCCAATCGTCCATGTTTTTTGTATTTGGTGTGTTAATCACAACGATACCGAGTGCTCCAACAAAAAGTGTAAACACACTTTTCAATCAAAAATGACATTTCTCCGACTTCGCCGATTCGCCCTCCTGCTTATATATGACCTTACTCTGTATTTTTACTACTTATAAAAAGTTTATGTCTTTTCTTTAAATCTTGAATATGGAAATTTAAATTAATATAGTTTGTCTAAAATTAACCTTAAGTACCCTTTAAACTTGCCAACTTTTAGAAAACTTTGCAACTTAAAACTATGTCTCTTTCTTGATCAAATCTACATGACAACTTTTCAAAAAGACACTATATTAATTTTAAAAACCCACAAATTTGTATTTAAAAAAACGCACGATTTGCATCAAGGGTCGAACCAGAATTAAAATTTCGCAAGTATAATTTTTGCCACTATACACCATTGCTTTGTGCAAGTATTCGTCTAGTGTTATTGAAACATCGAACATCTTTATATGTTATTTCAAGTTTGCTAAACTTTGACAGTTCACAATAAACAAACTCTTGGAATAAAGAACAATGTACTCAAATGGGCCAAAACATGTCTATAGGCCCAAACTAGTAATTACGTAGTACAAAATAACAGAGCCAAAAGATATTTGACTTCACTAGCTTAAACTTTACAATCCCAGTATCCCACACACAAAAAAAAAGATGCTTTCATCCATTACAAAGACAAAAAGCACATATAAGGTTTGAACCCAAAAAGATCAAGTTTAATGAACAAAAAATATCGACTAATATGTGCTCAGGTGTGTTGCCTCTTGCGTGTTTCACTGAACACGGTGTTGCATATAATTAAGGTGTTCTAATGCACTTTTTGGCATTGTCTGTATATTGGTGTTTTATGTGCACGAATCAGGGCGTGGTTTAGGCGCCTGTTTTGATACCTAGTCGTGTAAACCAGCTATACGTATTGTCGGTGATTTGCTGGTAGGCCTCCATTTTCTGCAGTTTCTAACGTGTTATCAGACCTTGAACCTTCAGTTCCTGTGTGAATGGGTCGAAGGAAACCCTGCATTCGCAACATAAAACTCTGGCTAGACGGTTGACTCCTCACGTAACGAGCTGTTGCAACAGTTGACCCGTGAGGATCAGCAGGGATAGCAAATACAGCGCTAAGGTCAAGGTTTGGAAATACAGACGACCTGCAGCGAGGGCATTTCACATTGAGCCTAAGCCATTCATCGATGCATCCTACATGGAAGTTATGTGCACAAGGAAGCCCACGAACCTGAAACAGTGAAACCATTTCAATAAAGCAACACAAAAAACATTATTTTAAAGATTTGTAATAACGTATTATTTGCAACCATATTCAATGCAAAAAACTTTCTCAAAAAAAATGTACAGACTGATTCAGCCTGACCGATACCAAAAACTACCCAATTAAGCGTATTAACGAATGCTCCGACCTGCCCAATATGCCAACCTCTAATATTGGAAGTATTTTCTTTTGGTGGGATGGCGAGAATAAAGAAACAGTACCTCATTCCCAACATGGAATTCTTCCAAACAGATTGGACACTCGCTACAATCAGTAGGTACGGCTATCAGCATGAACTTTGGAAGTTCTTGAATGAGCGCCTCCACTGCTTCTCTCTAGTTTTTCAGATTATGAAGCTTTCAGTCAACATTTGATAAATTATACAAGTTAGCAGTAAACTCGAGAGATACAATTACTAATTACCTCGGCTTGAGTCAAGTAAAGTCCGGGATGATACGAACCCGCATCTTGGCCCATAACTCTCATCTCTTGACCAGCAGCATTTTCCAATGCCCAATCTGGTACGCGGATCATGTCAACCAAAACCTGTTGAAAATCATCTTTTTAAGAACCGAAACATATAGTACTCTTTACGGTCAATTTTTTAAAAATGCTAGTAATTCATTAGTGAAAATTGTATGTCAAAAGGGTACCCCAAATTCAGATATAGGAATCCCTTGTTGAGCGCGTAGTGAGTGAGCTTGTCTTCTTCTTAACCACTAAGAAAAGATACGTTGAATTGTTAGAGGTTAAGCAACTTTCAAGAATGCTTTCAAACACTTTGAGGTACTATATGATACCGTTTTCATGGAAATTGCCGCAAGGGAGAAGAGTCCAGAGTAGCTGAAAAGCAACCATATAAGGAAGCCCCATTTCTGACCATCTTCAGGCAACTGCAATAATTTCATTTGTACAAAATCTTGATCACAATTTTATTTTTGTGGATTAGAAGAAACATACACTGACATTGGCAAAAAAATTGAGACACATACACAGTCTCTTGAGCTAGTGAACCATAGTGAGCCAATAACAGTCCATGCCCAGAGAAAAGGATAGAGCAACACACAGAGAATGAATAGAACCACCACTCTTCCACAAAAACGAGTATATCTCTGCTGCGGGCCAAAATCCCTACATGTCATTTGAGTTAGCGAATTTGAGACTACTGTTAGTAAACTTCCTGGATACTTTGAGAAATATAGCTTACTCGGAAGCCTATGAACTCATGTTAGACGCCATATAACTTAGACTCCAAAAATTGCTCCTAACAATTAAGGGGTCCAAATATGTCCGTTCTACTCACAAGACAAACTAGACGCATTAGGGCTTTGCGGGTTATAATACTGATTATTTTACACCATGAAAACTTCATATTTGCCGACTAAGCACACTAATGGTTTATAACATCTTCTAAAGCCAAAGAGCTTGCCTACTAAAGGGGTGTATGGCATTGCATTTTAAAAGTAATAATGTGATTTGCAGCAATCAAGCTGAGATAATCAACTGTAACAACAGGGGCTGGAGGAGTTGGCTTTTGGATGTGTTTCTGCTGATTGAAGTTGAAATAATCAAACAATTAGTTAATTTTAGGGTGACATATTCTGGTTAAATTACATGTAGGGCGACCTTTAAATAATCACATAACCAGAATCAGTTTGTTAAAGCTACACCTCAACTGATTATCGAAAACAGATAATTTGAGTATTTGACCCATAAATAATCAGATGATCACTTACAAAAGTTAATAATCACTTGAAAAACGCAATACCAAATACTACCTAACTTTAAAGATTTGCGCACAACACTCAAATTCCCATATCATTTGTATATGAAAATCTCATAATATGAGCAAAGAGAGGTCTTACAATCCCATTCCTGCAGCTAGTCCATTGTCCACAAACATCAACAGACGAAACACAAAAACTGTTGCGTAGTCAACCTATTTTATAAAAAAGAAAAAAAAGTGCCAGTAAGCACCTGTATAATTTACCATCACAAGTAAGGGGGTGTTTGGTTTAGCTTATTTTATGCGACATATTGGAATTTGAAAAACCGTCATCTTACGAGGTAATCAACTTGAGCTTATGACTTTACTTAAGTTGATAAGCTCAGAAAATAAAAAAGAGCTTATCGGCATTTCCATATTGCAATAAGCCCATAATTAAGCTAAACCATAAAAAAGGAAGATCAAGCCTATATTCATAAACCACTCACCACAATCCATATGTGCAACGGGTGCCTACACGTATCGTAATGCTTCCAGTTTATCGCAATAATTATACTATCGTTACAATTGTCAAGAATCAACAATACATAGGAACATACTTTATTTCTTATGTGAAACCAAAGGTTTACTGTTTTAGGCTTAAGAGTGTGTTTGCAATTGCTTATTTTGATGCTTATCTTTCACCTCAAGCAGAAAAGTAGTTTTTTTTCATCCAACTTATGCTGGCTTATCTGCTTATTCTTAGTTAGAATAGCACTTTTTCATAAAATGTAAGGAGTCAAATAATTTGTTTAAGGCTAATTTTGGGCTTACGAGCTAATGTGGTTTTAGCTTATGCCGGCTTAGTTTGAAACTAAGTTGTGTAAGTTTATTATGTCGCAATAAGCTTACATAAGCCCATAAGTTTTAAGATAAGCCGGAAAAACTTAGCTTATGAAACATAAACCGAAATCAAATAAGGTTAAACAAACACCCAAAAACAGTTTATAATTGAATATAAACTGAAACTTGTAGATAATTATTATTATAGTGTTTACTACAAAACAAGCAAATTCAAACACTAAGTAGTTAATTTTAAGCAGAAGCAAGTAGAAATGTTAAAAAGGATACATGCTAGTGGCAAGCATAGACAAGAAAAAGCCATCATACCTGCAACATAAACAACATCACCATCTTTCAAAACTTATTACAAATAAAATCACTAATTAAACAATAAATAAAAGAAGCCCAGATGATGCAAACTAACCATTTAAAGTCCAGGCCTTTAATTGGCATCTTTAATAAATAAATACTTTTACTTGTTCAGTTGTGATGATTGACGTGAGAAGAAAAGATTTGAGTTTGATGAATTAACGGGATTTGACATCGACTTTTTAAATTTCTTTTTGGTACTGTATTTGGGAATAAATATAAATATTTGATGGCAACAGGAGGATATATATATGTTTTGTTTTTTCCTGAAAGTGTAAAGTTTGGTGACTAATGTGAAAGTAGATACTTTTTGAGGGGGTGAATTTTGAACTTGAAGTAAAGTTTTAGGGGGAAAATTACAGTTTAAGTCAACTACCTTTTTTTTTTTATATGCAGAATTCGGGTTTCCAAAAAAATCAAAAACCTTAATTGAACCGAATTGACTACAACCGAACCGAATTAAATATTTTGTTTTGGTTCAGTAACGGTTTTAACAAAGTAAAAACTGAACAAAAAAACCGAATTCACATAAATATATAAATCGACTTAACTTTTTGGTATTTAGGAATAAATATATGAGTTTAATTAATGGGTGTTTGTTTCATGGTAACAGGATATATATGTTATGGGGGTACATGTGAGAAACACTCAAGTTTAGTGGCTGAAATTAAAATTAGATGTTTTTCAAGGCAGATTTATATCTTTTAGTCTTTTAGTTTTTCATACTATTTTTTACTAATTCCTCTTTTCTTTTACTCTTTAAATGTTATTGAAGAACACAACTTTTTCTATTTCTTTTTATTTTCTTTTATTTTCTTCCTTTATTGATACTCAAGAACACAATCTTAAAGTAAAGTTTTTAACTTTCTTTCCAAATTTACAACTTAAGTAACATAGCTTTTTATAAAAATAAAAAATAAAATATTTTATGAACGTTTATACCAGGGTTATGTTTTATGAGTAGATTATGTTTATTTTCTTGAAAAAATAAGCTACTTAAAATATTAGTTTTGTTTGACATAAGGACTTATTAACGATTAAAAAAAAGTCATAATATTTAAAATTAAATGCTACTTCATATTGTTTATAAAAGTAATATTAATTTTTAATCTCCCGCTCAATCTTTATTTACAGCTACGTCTCTAGTTTCAACAACAGTTACTTTCGGCAAACATACCCTAGAACATTTGTAATGCATTTAGTCATTATTGAAACTTTTTTTTTAAGTTGCCGATTCATCTTTCCATCATCTACCTTTAAAAACTAAATCTACTCTGATGCAAAAAAGTGTTCGCAAAGCTTTTCTCCTTATAATCTTATCATTAGCATACTTAATGTTGTGACATCAAGTCATTACTCAAATGACTTGAGGAATTCTGGAAAAATCATTCCACAAATAAGAAAAATGCTTTTAACTGTTATGAATAATATTATGTGGATGCCCATATAATCCATAAGAGGCCCATGGCCCAATTAGCAATTAGGGTTTTTACCCTACAGTTTATCTTATATATACCCTATGTATCTCTGACATTATGAATCAATTGAAGAATATTTTTCATTCCCTCAATTTTTGTTTACAACACGTTATCAGCACGCTCTAAAGTTTTACTTTTGTTATTGTTTTCTCTCGTTGTCCACTGGTACGTCTTCAAGCCTTTACGCATATAATTCGGCATGCATGCTTTGTTTATACGCACTCATTCATGAATCTAATATGATACTACGTATATCTTAATATGAGGCACTTTAATGTGTCAGGTAAATATAGTTTCTCGCATGTTCTTTTATTATATTATCTGATTTAATTTTCATTGTTAATATATTATTGTTTTATTTGCTTTTAACTCATGTTGTAGATTTGCTTAATATTTTACTTTGGTTCTGTTAATCCTTCATAGAACAAGTTAGATGTGAACCACTGAACCATAACATTAGGCCTTTAAAATCTTCTTTTGCTATGCAATCTTGTTTTTACGACAAAAGGCTTTTACGTATAAGATTAGGATATCAATGCCTCAATGTTGTTTATGTGTTTTTCTTGTGCATATTTTCTTACCTACATGCTATATATTGTTCACTAGTATACGTAGTATATTAATTCTTTGTTGTTCTCTTCAAGTCTTTCGATATTATTAGCACAAGTCTTAATTGCTAATAGGTTTAATATTCTTGAATAAAAACAAAATGTTTGTGACGCTGGGATAATGGAGAATGTTACACCTCGCAAATTTAGCCTGGTATAATAGTATCCTATAGATTATTGTGTTTTTTTTGTTTCTCGTTTAAAGATTACCAATTGTTACAGATGTATATGTTACTAGGGACATTTTTTTAAGAACAGTTAAACACATACTACCGAGGACAAGTTTTTCTCTTGATAAATGTTGCTGCTAGACATAAAGATAATATGTAATTATGCCGATAATATGTAATTATGCATGACGTTTTATGCTTGCATGATAAAACAAATAAATAAATAAAAATAAAAATAAAATAAATAAGATTATGCAACATCATCATATATCAATCAATTAATGACACCTAATATTACTTGCTTGACATCGTGTATATTATTCTTGCTTTAGGATGACCACAATCATATATAAACTGATTTGATTTACAGTCACCATGATTGCCTTTAAATATATCTCATAAACATTGTTACTGTTTTTTTTTTTGTGATGAACCTTATCACAAAGAAAAAGATGATAACTAATACTTGGCATTTTTATCGGGTTAGCATACGGGGCTTGATGCATTGTCACTTTGCACCTCTTATCTATGTGATATTTACTGAAATAAATTACAAACGATTATCGTCGTTAGAACTATGTTCCGTGTGACGCTTGGCCTATGCTTAGTATACATTGGGTAGATAACTCATACAATATGTTATATAATTTACTTTAAAGATGGTTGGTTTTACTGTAGCATGATATGTATGAATGATATTGATATACAATTTGCAAAATGTTACTTATATTTTTCTTTTGGGCCTGATCTATCCATAGGTTAAATCTCTACATTGTTTGCATAAATTGACATATAAGTTTCCTATAGATTTATGCATAAGATTATGTTCTGGAATATGATTATGTATCTTTTGGCATGTTGATAACTATTTGATTCAAAGAAATTTAGATTGGACTCACAAATTATAAAGTTTTTCAAAACACTAGAATAAGTGCATTGGGCTATTTTTTCCGGAAATTTGTGGTTAACTTAAAGTTTGCGACTACACGTTATCGAACAATCATACGAAAACTGTGCTTAACGAAGATTCAAACATTGTTTGATAGACATGCATCTGATATTGTTAAGTTTAATTATAGTTTAATATTGTGATGTATCTTCATTAAGTTTGATTGCAGTTTAAACCTTGTCTTATGAATTCGCTTATTAGTCAGATAACTTATTTAAAGCATCTAGTATGTGTTTAATCTACCTAAACTATTTTTATGTCTTACACTTTAATGTTTGTATGCTATATGCATGTCACATATTTGCGGGTTCCGACAGTATTACAACTTTGTGTTCTAAAACACCTTAATTTGACATGGTATACACAAGTGCCACGTAAATCCCTTGTAACTGATCCTTTACTAAAATATGCGGTTTACTCATGTCAGATGATGAATACACTTAATTATCATGTCGAAAAACGTTATACCATGTATTTTATGTAAGAGAAGCAATGTTTATGCTATCTCGTAATTTTTGACACTATATTGTTCCTGATTAAAATTGACATACTTTATTAGTATAGATTGTGTTTTATTATTTGATAATGTTATAGGATAATGTGAATATTATATTAAACTGTGTGCGAAAGACATAAAAGAGCTAATCGAAAAAAATGTGAGCTCTCCATATTATTCGATTTTTATTTAATGAAAATGTGCAATTGAAGCACATGTGGTCATAAATTATATATTTATGAGCCAAGATTATTTATTGGTGACCGGTTGACCATCCCAAGTCATTGATGATCGACACACATAAAAACCATGGGTTCTTCAAAGGTGATTTAAATATTTTTATTGTTCTCGATGGAAGTATAGTGTTCATTTATCACCACCAAATAAAAGTAAGGACTTTGTCCTATGAAGTTTTGGAAAGAATATAACAAGGATGTATGTAGGCCTATACATCCGCCATGTGGATCATTTTGAATTTTAAAATCGATGCATCGTCAAAATGATCATCAAGGACGCAACTTGTGGTTAGCGTGATTAATGGCTCAGCTTATTAAATGCGAGCATGGTTTTCCATATCGTATATTTGGAAATGGTGGTAAATAGTTTCATATATTGGGTGATTATTGGAATAAGTGTTGAACTTTATGTAGCCCAAGTTCATACCTAATTGCTGTTGAAACGTTCATACGCGTCTTGATTGATTGCAGCCAATAATATTATGAGAACAAAACATTTAGTTTATGGGGCATATTATAATATATGCATTCGCATCTTGCCAATAATCTATCATGAATCCTCCCCAGTAGAATGGTTTTTGGTCACAAACCATATTTCCCATATGAGATTATGTAATTGTGCGATATATAGTAAATCCACCACAACACACAAAATGGGATGTTTAAATTGATAATTCATTGGGAAGAGAATGAGCGTGAGAAATTTGGAATGAATTATGATGTTGATCCTCACACTAATGAAAACTTAATGAAAGTTCAAGGACAATTACATTCGGATCTAGTTGCCGGACAAGTTTTGTAATCTAAATAAAGTGACTAGATCATACAAACGCTGCTAGTGCTCCAATTACAATGTGTGTCCCAGCATTAAAACTAATGATTGGTAGTAAGTCTATGCACGCGTGCGCAGCGTGATAGACTAATCGATTCCAAATAAAGTCCTCGAATGAATATATAAAATGGAGCAAGAAAATTCAGATGGTCTAATCGAGGTAATAAAGACCCCATAATAATTCTCATATAAAGACACTAGACATGAAGGTAATTGAAAAACCCCGGGTACTTGAAAAACTATGAGATATCAATAAATGATATATTACAATGTCTAGTAAAGTGTGGAATCGAAAATATAAATGAATCGACGTCGATGGTGATATTGAATACAATGATACATATGGTAATGATTATATAAATAAATAAGATAGCGCTATAATCATGGTGAGGATCATGGAAGCATACCTGCAGGAAGTGCAGATGCATAAATGAATGGCCAAAAAAGTAAAAAGGCGCAAAACTAATGAAAGATTAAAATCTCTTGTGACGAGACATGGTTACTGGGACTTGAAGTCTATACATATGAATGTGTAATTTATTGGATATGCATTGGTCATTATGAGAGAGCGAAATTAAAGTATTGAAACTATTATATTTAAGGCATAATTGATGGCACACAAATATTTTCACAAAGACTTTGCATATAGAGACATGATATCATGTGGTGGATCCAATAATCTATTTAATATTTATAAGTCTGGCGATATGATAACTAATCAATATGCGTCTAAAAGAAAATGAATAGAGCTCATTTGAAGTTGAGATTCCATGAGGGATATAAAATGCATGAAGCATGTCTCGTGATTCAAAATGCTGAAAGCATATAAGAAATTTTCAAGAATAACACTTGATCAAGTTGAATAAGTCACTATATAAGTGAAAGGCAATATGGTATTAGTTTAAATGAGCCATTGAAATAAGAAAATTTACCCATGTTAGTTTTAAAGAGATTTGTATTTGAATATGGTATAAGTTACGTATGCTTTGATGAGGTAAATGTGAATGGAACTCATGAGGAGATTTTCAAGACGGATGAATACCTTGAAATGAAATACAAAGTTTTGTCTTGTTTTATGAATTAAACATCTTAAAGATGAAATCATTGTGCATAATAAAAGCTAAAGAAATATGCTATATATCTTTATATAGATAAACGACGCTCATGTTTATGAGGTCAATTGATAAAGAAAGACCCCTTTACTTATAAAGATAATGATCACAATATCGATTTATGGGTGTCATAGTTATATAAAACATTGATTGTTATCACTAGTGGTCATAAATGATATAATGTATCATTTAATTTGCATTCGTTGATACTATATAACTTGTGAAGTACGAGGATGTACTCATATAATGATAAGTATGACATATGTTTAATCCTTCTTGATATGTGAAGGTTAAGTGGAGAGCACTTGTTTATATGAGAATCAAACATATATTCTATCAAGACACTTACTATATTGACATTAAAGAAGTTGGTTTATTATATTGGATTGCACCAACTAAGTGATTTAAGTGATGTGATCATCAGGGGGAGAGATGATACAAGTTGCACTCTTTTTCCCTTGACCATGGTTTTGTCCCCATAGGGTTTTTCGGCAAGGTTTTTAATGAGGCAACATCCCCGAGCGTATAAAGGAAGTATGCACTCTTTTCCATTCACTAGATTTTTGTCCCAATGGGTTTTGTCTAGTAAGGTTTTAACGAGGCATAATCCTCAAATGGACATCCAAGGGGGAGTGTTATGGATAATTATAATATGGATGTCCATATCTTATAAGATATTGATTAGAGGTATTTGAGTTATATTAGAAGATTACAGATCTTCCAGAATGTTTGACTCTCTCAATGGTCGATCACAAACTGAAGATGTATTTACAAGTGGAGGAACCGCAATTTCATGATGTCTAATTAAACAGACGATCTTAGTGATTTTATCCAACCATGCAGAAATTCTAGCGATACATGAAGCAAGTCGAGAATCTGTTTGGCTAAGAAGTGTGATACATCACATACGAAGATCATGTGGAAATTCTTCATGTATTGCTCAACTTAAAGAAGGTTATACCAAGGATAGGGATCTAAACATATTTTACCAAAATTCTTTTTCACTCATGACTTACAAAAGAATGGTGATATTAACAAGTTCGTTCAAGCGACAATTTGGCGGATCTATTAACCAAGGCACTTCCTACCTCAACATTTAGGAAACTAAGTGACAACATTGGAATGCGACGAATCAAAGAGATCAAGTGATATAGTCATCAAGGGAGACAATACGGCTTGCACTCTTTTTGTCCTTAGTCATGGTTTTGTCCCACTGGGTTTTCCTGACAAGGTTTTTAATGAGGCAGCATTCTTAAAGGCGTATTAATAATATGGACATCCAAGAGGGAGTGTTATGAATAATATTATGTGGATGCCCATATAATCCATAAGAGGCCCATGGCCCAATTAGCAATTAGGGTTTTTACCCTACAGTTTATCTTATATATACCCTATGTATCTCTGACATTATGAATCAATTGAAGAATATTTTTCATTCCCTCAATTCTTGTTTAAAACATTAACGACTATTTTGAGCAAGCAAAATCATTATTTTACATCCCACTAAAGATGCCCTTATAAACAATCTCATACAAACATAACTTCATTACGTTTGTTTCTGCCGTGACGTGAACCACAACTTCTTAGTTATGTTTTCCTCACATAGTATTGCGTTTAAACTTAATTATTATCAACTCTTGTAGCCAAATTGAATACTTTAGTTCGAACTAATTCAACATTAGTTCGATACAGATCAAACTTGTGACGTAACATACAGGTTTAATTTCAACCTGAGGGTTGTCATGTCTCAGTATCAAAGGTTTGACTCATAAAGGCATGATTCATGTCGCTTTTGCATAAAACTACATAGCATGATTATGTAGAACGTGTCGGTAAGTTGTCATGCGACTAATATTGCTAGAATACGAGAAGCAAGTACACGAAACATAAAAACATCAATGTTGTACACGTATAATGTAGTAACCTATTTACTCGTTTTAATTTGATAATGAAACATCACAAGATCCCTTTGTTGCACTTTGTTGTCATGTTATAGTAAGTGAGAAACCTTGTTTTAGTAGTAAGTTTGAGAATGAAAAAAAAAGTACATATTTTCGAACATTTTCAACTAATGATTAAAATTGTCTCAAACCAATTAGTACTGTATATAATTTTTAACAAACAGATAGCCTTATGGAGGCGCTTTATTTTAGATACTGACAATCCATTACATACCAATGGATGCATCTGGACCATTGGATCAAAAACACATCTTTTAATAATAAAAAACACGGAGGGACCACTCCTGCCAATTCAGCAAACTTACCCCACACCTTTCACTTTCCCAAATTCCCCTATCAACAAAATCTGCACTTTCTCTCTCTAACCAAAATAAAAAAAATTTCTGAAAATTCAAAATCAACCGCTTTTAACCGTTAAAATCAAAGATAAAACACAAAAATGGAAGAATCATCGAGTGCAGAAGCAGATCCACAAAAAAAAGGGTTAAAAATGAACCTATTAAGTCTCGAGATGAAGGTATGATGTTTCCGACGAATTATTTAGATGTTTTATTAGAATCTCTAGTGATTTTGTATTTGATTTTTATGTATTTTTTTGTTGATTTTTGATGTGATACTGTGTGATGCATGTGATGATTATATACTTGTTTGAGTTTTATTGAGGGATTGTTATAATAAATTGATTAATGTTGTTATAAAATACAGAAAAATAAATTTGTTTTGGTGTGATTTTTATTGTGATTGTGACATGCTTTTGGTTGTATTTTGTAGTGTTTAAATTTGGTTGAGTTTCTGAGTAAAACACTTTGTATACATGGATGCACACCAAGTGTTTGATGAAATGTGTAAGTGAAAGTATCATACGTGTAGTATCACCAGTGATATTTGAAGTTGAAGTGTACATATGTATTATCACTAGTGATTGTATTATCACTTGTGAAATTTTTGTTTATTTGATAGGTTTTTTTACTTGTTAAGATTTATTATATGTCATGTATAGTATCACTTTTCATATTTTATTGTTATTGTTTTGTAATCATAGTTATTTTATTTTATTTTTTTTTGCTAAAAGTTTTGATGATATAATATTTACTGTGAGTAAATGTTGTTCTGTCGTCAATCAAATTTTTGACTCCATCTCCAGAGATTCATAAAATTAAAGGTATATTGTAACGTATAAGCATGTTTTCTTTAGAAGAATTAACTGTGATAAAACCCTGAATATATGCGGCATACTTGATTTAATATTTAGCTTATGTGTTATATCACCAGTGATACATACACATTCAGTAGAATGCGTATGTATACTTTCAAGAGAATGTTATAATGGTATCCCTAAAAACACTAATATTTATTCTATAGTATGAACACTTTCTTTGCTTTTTGTAGATTTTAGTAGTTTATTGAGGGATTGTTGTGAAAGTTAGATGATTATTGTGATAATACGAGAGACTTAACAGGCTAAAATAAATATTGTGACTGTAATATGCTTTTGTTAGATTTGTGGTAGATATATGTGCATAATGGATAGATTGGGCATGCTTCGATATGTTTAAAAGCGGTATTTGACTCTAGTATTAGTTGGTAGTATATCACTTATGATAAAACAGTTCTAATGATTGCTTATTGTTAGTATATCACCTGTGATACAGCAGTTGTAACGATTGATTATTGGTAGTATATCACCTGTTATACAACATTTGTAATGATTGCTTGTTGGTAGTATATCACCTATGATATTTGATGACGTATACTTATTCAGTTTATATATCACGTATGATATTAAAAACAATGAACTATTCATACACTAACATGGTATATATTTTATGCAGATTTGAATATAAAACTGAGAACTATCAAGAAGCAAAAACAGGGGCCGGGTGAAAGGAAAAGACCCAGCGAAAAAAACAACCAAGTCAAACTAAAAAAGTAAACAAAGATACAACATCATCACCGACAACACTAACAATACCAAGCAAATTAACAAAATCAACTGCTAGACCTTTAAGCTTAGAAAACACGAAGAACAAAAACAGAAACAGATACACCATCAACAAATTCTGAAAGAAACATCACGTGATATCACCTGTGATATAACAGGATCTATAACCACCAACACCACCAATAGTAACTATTGAATTGACAACAGAGACTGCATGTAAGAAAGCAAAGACAATTGCGGAAAAAAGAAGAAGAAGAAGGCGCAAAACTAAAAAGAATGAAGTGGGAAATAAGACAAAAGGAGGGGATGCTCATAAAGCTGGCAAGAAGAAAGTTGTAAAAAATAAAAAGACAAAAGCATCAATTAGTAATTTTCTTTTACTACTTAAATTGTAATTTTTTCTTGCTACTTCAATTGTAAACAATGGTAATTTCTATTCAGTTGTAAATAATGATTTTGGTTTATCTGAATATAACTTCTTTTGGTAATTTTATTAGAGTATCACAAGTGATATTAATGAAAAGTCAGATAAAAATACCATTGACTTCATGAAGAAAACTATAAAAACAAGTAAAAACTCACAAACACCTAATAAAAATTAATTCCAACTATTTATCACAAGAGATACATAAATTCTAATTTATGACAAAGACGGGGCTTGGAACCAGGAAGCTCAGCTGCAATTGCTTTTCGCATAGCATCATCTTGACCAGTTACAATGATATTCGGATAACGCACAAAATATTTCTTGAATGCTTGGAGTAACCATACACAAGATTCAAGAGTTTCATTCTTAAGCGCACTGTAACCAACAAGAACACATCTCGTGTGATTGTCAATTGCAGTAAAAGGCACAAAAACCATCATGTACCTGGAAAGAGAAATATCTAAGGTGATAATATATACAAAATATACAAAAAACAATGAAATCTCACAGGAGATATTACAAATTAAAAAGCATACTTCTTTGTTTTGTATGTGGCATAAAAAGAGACGATATCACAAAACTATATGTGATTGCAATTTGCAAAAAAATGGCTCAATCAAATGAAAGAATCAACAACAACTGCAGCTGTGGTTCAAAAAAGCACAACAGCTCCACAAAAGATATTGAAGAAGCTCAAACAACTTTGATATCGCCTATGATATCATAAGATCCTCCATTACCACAACTGATTCAACAAAATAAAAGAAATCTGACACACCTGTGATATCACTGGTGATATCACATTTGATATCACCTGTGATATCACTAATGATACAACCGAGAAACCAAAGAATACGAAAAGAGAAAAGGAGAAAAGCATAACCTCAAGTACAACACACCGGGTCTTTTTATCTTACGCAATTAAGCAATTACATGATTCCAACATGGGTTTAAGTTGTAATCAACAACCTTTCTTTTGAACTTTTCAAGTGGCCAAATATATGCAATTACATAAGGATCAGACTTCCCAATCATTTCCATGTTTTTCAAATTATTTGCCTTCACGATTGTTAAGGTAAGCAGTCCTTGTGGCTTAAGCTCTAGGTCACTGCGCAATTATCAAACAATACATCTGATTGGTGCAAAACCGTCAAGTTATCTCACACAAGCCGGCCACTTGTGAATGGCCGACCGTAAGAAACTTAAAACAGTTTAAACACCAATGCAATGAAGATCATGAGAGTATAGGGTTTCCCCGGGTCGTTAAGTCCCAACGAGCCGTGCGAGAATAGTCAAACGTTTAGTGATCGAGAGATTTGAATGGAAAAGAGGTTGTGAATGATTATAACTAAGGAAAAAGTACATAAACTACAAGGGCTTAAATGCAAATTAAAGAAAATTTAAAAAGATAAACTATATTAAATAAACGCTATCACTATTTGCAAAATGATGTTTTTGATTTTTCTTTTATAAAACTTAAATTAAAAACTACGTGACGTACAAAAGAAAATGTGAAACTGAAGAAATATTAATCCTAAAAATATGAAAATGACATTTTTACAAACCTAATGATAAAATAAAATTTTTAGAAAAAGAAAATTATTTTTATAACTATTTATCTAATTATTATTAATTAAAAAATAATTTTAACTATTTAATAATACCCTAAAATACAAGAAAATATGAAATAAAGCTAGAAAAATAAAATTATGACTTGGAAAAATCTAAAATATCAAAAGAGAATTTTCAAAACTATTTTTGTATTTTTCTGAATATTTTTCTATTTTCTAGGAATTAAAATCTATTTAAAACTACTTAAATTACTAAAAATACAAATTTAACTAAGAAAAATCTGAAAAAATATTTTTTTGTCTTTTTATATTTATCTTATCCTAGGAAAAATGAAAAATTATTTTTTTGAATCTTTTCTTAATTAATTGCAATAAAAGCTAATTAAAAAGGTTTAAAAACTGATTTAAATGGAGAAAAATACCAAACAGTACTGGAAAAATATGAAAAATTCAAGATAAGCCTAAAATAATATAGAGAATCTAGGAAAAATAGAAAAACATTAGGTTGTGTGTAGGAATATGGAACTGCTATGCAAAGTGCTTATGAATAAGCACTTTGAATAAGCAAATGAAAAGCAAAGACCACCAAACTGTAATAGAAGCTATAATATGCTATAAGTACCCAAATGCAACTTAAAACAACAAGCCTTAACCTCTATATTGCAAGCTTAACAGATTTGAGGTTTTGGGCTAAATACTAAAAACAGATTTTGGGGCCTGCTTTGAAGCTTAAGCACAAGCCACCAAATAAGCTAAGACTCAAATCCAAAAGTTGGATCCTACAGAAGACCTGTCTAGGTGTTTATAAACCAAAAACCAGACCATGGGAAGCTCAATTGAGCTCGTGCAAGAGGCTGACAAACCTGTCTTGACCCTCGATTGTATCTTTGAGTCAATGCACAGGCATTTGTGCCCATATTGACAAGCCAATTTGAGGCTTATAAAAATTGACAAAATTATACAAAAATGATAATAAGCAAATAGACCAGTTGAAGTTCTTAAACCTACAATTTCATTTAATTTGGCTTAGAAATGAGCTCAAGAAAAATCATCCTAGTTGGGAGAAAAACCGATTTTGACAATTTAACTTTTGACGTAATTGATTAGTTGACTTTTGTGAACTTTGAAACTGATTTAAAGGACTGAGATTGATGTTAATAGATGAAATGAACTTAATGCAAGCTATATCTGTGAATTTTAAACACAAAACAAGAGTTTGCTTTTCAAAAACCTCAACGATTAAGGAATTAAGACAGTTAGCTCAACATTTTGACTTTGAGCCCATGTAGGTGCAATGTAATGACTGCAATGAGTTCCATAGAGCATCACAAGCTTAAAACAACAGGACTCTACCACTGAATAAACCTTAAAGACAGATTTGACAGTAAATCCAAACACCCTTTTTTAACACTGATGAGTGTGTAAATACTCATCATTTTTATACAAATTAGACTGCAAAAACATCTGAAAACACTCAGAAATGCATCAAAATGATAAAAATATCACAAATAAGTGTTTTATGTGTTTTAAATGAAAAAATATCAAAATCTGGTGAAAAACGTATAAAGTTTGCATAATTGGCAGTTTTAGTCCCCCAAGTTTCAAAAGTTGTCAAAAACAGTCCTTGGTAAAACCAAATAAAGAAAAATATCATTTTAAGTCCTTAGGGATTCAAAAGTTGTCAAAATTGGTCCTTGAGATTCAAATTTACAAAATTACAACTTTAGTCCCTGAACTTTGAAATTTGGCAAGTTTGGTCCCTGGAAATTTGAAAATGTCAAAACTGGTCCTTGTACTATTGGAACTTGTCAATATTGGTCCCTTGTAACAAGTTTGGAAAATGGCAGAATTGGTCCCTCTAGTTTGGCAGAATTACAATTTGGTCCTTGTATTATAAACCTAAGCTAAGGCTTGTCAAAACCCATTTGACCCCTGCCACTATACCCATTTGACCCTGTCATTAGCCATTTTGAACCCTGGTCAAACCAAAATCAAATCTCCACTTGCCGCCACCTCCTGCTTCTTCCCCAACCCGGTTGCCGCAACACCATCACCTCAAATTTCTTATCTCCTCACCTTTTCCACCACCCCCATCATCACAAACCCACTACAATAAATGCCACCCCCTACTAGCTATATCACAGGCACAAGTCAAATGTAGCCTTCCCGCCAAAATGATTAAAACGGCCAATACACTCAAAACTCATCCATTGGCTCCAAAAAGAGGTGGGATTCTCTCAGAAGACCACGTGGAAGGATTTTGGAGCATAAAAGAGGAGGAAGACAGAGAAGAAAAAAAAAGTACTTAGTTTTTTAAAATTTTTGTATGTCGTTTTTATTTTTCATGTTTTAAATAAAACTATAAGTTGTAATCCTTTGTTGCATTATATAAAATTAAGTTGTTTGAATGTATTAAAACTGTTATCAAGTATCATTTCAAGTTTTTATTCACATTTCATGTTTTGTGCTACTGTTGCAAATTTCCAACTCAAAATCTTGTTACCAAGCTTCAAATAGCTTAATTTCAAATCCAAACAAGTTTATTTAAGCTTGAAATAGCTTATTGTAAGCTTGGAAGTCAGTTTTAAGCATAATGGTTTGATGGTCAATAAAAGTCAACAGGGAAGGAATTTTTGGTTCAAGCAGGTTGAAATTGGATAATGGGTGTTGCAGAGTGGAAATGGGTTGGAAATGGAATAGAATAGTAGTATTTTGGTTGGTATAAGCTGCACAAGTAAGCTTGGGCATTTGTAAGTTTATGTCTCATTTTCATTTCTTAGTCAATTTGCAATCTGTGTTGTGTTTGAATTTGTAGTCACCAAGTAAGTTAAACCTGCCCACTCAAGTAGTAATTAGGATAATATAAATCAGTATAAGTGTTTGTCTTAGCTAAATCAGTAGTTTGTCTTTTTAAAATTGCAAATCGGCTTGTTATAAGGTGTGTTTGGCATTGATACTTAAACCGACTTAGAGGCTAGCTCGATGGTAGACTTCGTTGGTTCATGCCTGTTAAGTACTATTATACTCATTGTAGTCATAATCTTGTGCCTGCTACTCATAAAAGTCAATCACCATTTAATCTGTCTAAGTCTTCATCTGTTGTGATTTTGTGAATCCCAAAAGCTTGTTTCATGTTTGGAAATCAGTAGAATAGCTTGTACTAGTTTCATTTAACCATATTACATCAATATCAGTTAACAAACTAGGATCAAAGCTCACCAAAGTCAAACTTGTCTCAATTGTCAAAAGTCAAAATATTTAAAAAACCAGTTTTGGCCAACTAGTAAGATTTTTCACAGATTCATCTTTGGGCCAAATCAATTCAAACTTAGGGGTTTTAAAGTTCATCGGGTCTATTTTCTTATGGTCATTTTTGCAGATTTTTATTAATTTTCTAAAAGCCTCAAACAAGCTCATTAAGCAGGGCTTATATGCTGCCACAAGCTCAGTCAGAGCTGAGCTTTTCTCAAGCTTTTGCATAGCTTGTCCAGAGCTCCACAGAGCTTCTCTAGGGCTGATTTTTGGTTTAAGGGTTCTTAGCCAGGTCTAGAACAAGTTCCAACTTTTTGTTTTCTTTTCCAGCTTATTGTGTTGCTTATGCTTGAGCTTAAAAGTAGTACCCTCACCACTGTTTTTAACACTAATCTCAAATAAGCCAAAACTTGGTAATCAGCTTATCAGAGGTTAAAGGTTGTTGAAATAAGTTGCATTTGGGTCATTTTAACATAATATAGCTTCTGTGTTGGTTTGGTTTCCATTGGGTACACTTTAGCTTATTCAAGTGCTTATTTCATAAGCACTAGCAACTGCAGTCTCAATTTCCTCCACACAACACCATGTTTTTCTATTTTTCCTAGATTCATAATATCATTTTAGAGTTTTCCTGAAATTTTCATAATTTTCCAACACTGTTTGCTATTTTTCTTAATTAAAAACAGTTTTTAGGTAATTTTAAATAGCTTTTAATACAATTAAATCAGAAAAAGTCCAAAAAAATAATTTTTCATTTTTATTAAGTTTAGATAAATATAAAAAGTAAAAAAAGTAATTTTCCAGATTTTTCATAGTTTATTTTGTAATTTTTAGTAATTTAATTAGTTTTTAATAGTTTAAAATTCATAAAAAAAAAAAGAAAAATAATCAGAAAAATACAAAAATAGTTTTGAAAATTCTATTTTGTTATTTTAGATTTTTCTAAGTCATAATTTTATTTTTCTAGCTTTATTTCCTATTTTCTTGTAATTTAGGTTATTATTTAATAGTTAAAATTAGTTTTTAATTAATAATAATTAATTAAATAGTTATAAAAATAATTTTCTTTTTCTTAAAATTTTCTTATATCATTAGGTTTGTAAAAATATCATTTTCATATTTTTAGGATTAATATTGTGTAAGTTTCACGTTTTTATTTGTACGTCACGTAGTTTTTAAATTAAGTTTTATAAAAACATAAAATCAAAAACATTAGTTTAAAATTAGTGATAGCGTTTATTTAAGATAGTTTATCTTTTATTTCCTTTAAATTTTCATTTTAGTCCCTGTAATTTATAAAATAACTCAAAATCCTTACTGATCACTATCCTTAGTGGTTATTCAACATTCTGATTGTGTTAAACACCGTCATCCTCAGTGGGACTTAACGACCGGGAATCCATCTGTATTCTCCGATCTAAATTGCAATTGGTGTGTGAGTTGTTTTAAGTTCCTTACGGCTGGTCATTCACAAGTGGCTAGCTCGCGTGAGAAAACTTGACGGTTTTGCAACGATCAAATTTTGGCGCCACGGGAGGTCTGTAAGCGTGTTCTAAGCATTTTTCAGACCCGTACTTGCACATATACCACTTTTTGTAAAAAGTTTTCTGTAAAGTTAAATATAAATCAAAATAGTTCATTAACACTTTTCCTAAAGTGTTAAAAACACCAAACAATATAAAACAACAAAACAATCGTAACGTTTTCTAGCTTGTGTTTCTTTTAAGGTGATTCTTAAAGAAATACGATTTGGTTAAACGAGACGATACCAAAAATATTGTCCAAAAGTTTTAAACCCATCAGCACAAATCATTACCTACGTCTTTTCAGTGGTACTTAATATATACATAAAAATCAACAACCGCAAATCAAGGCAAGACACCTACTAACCGGGGTGTGACCATAATAAGTTCCGAACATCGATTTAAAATTTGCCTTTGTGTCCTTGTGATTTGGTGTACCTTTTTCAAAGAAGCCATTTCATTTGTGATTATTGGTTAAGTTCACTTGTCGTTTTGCCCACATTTGTTTTGAAACCGATTTTATACTAAGTGCATGCGCTTTCGTTCTTCCAGTTCTACAAGTCCACTTTCAGAACTTGGAAAGATTCCTCGTAGACGTAGAGGGCGTTCACTCCTTCACCGTGGCCTGAGGAACATCTACCACCACCACCACCACCTGCCGTAATGGCAGAAGATAAGCCGATGAATGAGCTTCTCCAAGCACCCATCGAGGGTTACGGAGATGCCATTGTTGTCCCAGCCATTGTGGCTGAGACCTTTGAGCTCAAAACCGGGTTGCTTAATCTTGTAACCCAAAGCCAATTCTATGGTTTTGAGCGGGATGATCCTCATGCACACATTCGATGGTTTAACAATATTGCATCTACCATCAAGTACAAGAATGTCCCGCATGACGCAATCAAGCTTCTTCTGTTCCCATTTTCTCTAGAGGGACAAGCCCGGAATTGGCTTGAGAAACAACCCCTCGTTCCATTGAGACATGGGAAGATCTAGTCACAAAGTTTGTTAACAATTCTATCCTCCATCCCGAACTACAAGTCTTAAGAATGAGATAATGAAATTCTCTCAGAGATTTGAGGAATCATTCGGGGAGGCATGGGATCGTTACAAAGACTTGCTCGCAGTGTGTCCGCATCATGGTTTTACCGAGTTAATGCAAATGGATACTTTCTACAATGGTCTGCACCAAGGTGACCAATACTCTTTAAATGCCTCGCGGGGAGGTAATTTCTTGAGCAAGGCCACAAAAGAAGCCTTGCAAATAATTGAAAACAAGTCCCAGGTCCGTCCTTTACGCACAAAGACATATCGACTCAGTCTAAGGTGGACCTTCTACTTCATCTCCAATGGGTACATCTAGCACCGATGCTAAGATTGACAAACTCACGGATATTGTTCCGGCTTTGGTTCTTGCTAACCAAAAGAAAGTCACTTTCACACAAGCACCATCATATGGTGAAGTGAAGAAAGTTGAAGTTTGTGTTACTTGTGGTGGCCCTCATGCATACTATAAGCTGTCGCCACCGATGGTAGTCCGTTTGAAGCTAATGCTATAGCCGGTACTTCAAATCAAGGAGGTAATCAATACCGTCCTCAAAATGAACCCAACTACCGTGCTAACACTTATCAGGCACCACCCGGTTTTAACAGAATCCTAACCTAATCAGAACCAACCAAGAATGAACCAAGGTTATCAAAACCAAGGTAATTTCTATTTCGGACCCAATCAAGGTTTCCAACATCAAGGAAATCTTAATCAAAACACCTACAATCGAGGGAATCAATTTCAGAGGAATATGAATCCTAATCAAAAATTAAAGCTATAATGAACATACGGCCCCAAGTTATCCCTCCACCTCCTCACTGTATCAACATCGATGAGCTTTTAAAGCAATTTATAAAGACTCAAGAGGAGACAAACAGGGTGTTGGTCATCAAATCATTTGAATTAAAGAAGTCTTTAAATGATCGACCTCGGGCTCGGTACTTTACCTAGCAACACGATCGCTAATCCGAGGCGATGCAAAGGCGATCACAACCGAAGTGGTGTTTCAGTATGATGGACCGCTATTCCTACTACCTCTTCTTCTTCTCTCCCGAAGGTAGTGGAAAGTGACCCTGAGGCGACAAAGGACAAGGAACTTCCTACTAATAACGGAGGTACCATCACTGTCCATCCTCAGGGTTGTCCGAAACCCAAATCCAATCCAGGAGTTGTTTTTGAACCTCCTGTAGCTCCCGTTGAAAATAACAAATCCAAATCTTCTATTCCTTACCCATCTCGTTTACATGAGCAAAAGCTCGCGAAAAGCCGGTCATCAAATGGAAAAATTCTTTCAAATTTTCCAAGAACTACATTTTGACATAAGCGGATGCTATCATGTTGATGCCCAAGTTTGCATCAACTCTCAAACATATGTTAAGCAACAAGGAAAAGCTGTTTGAAATGGCTAAAACTCCTCTGAACGAGAACTGCTCTGCAGTTATCTTGAAGAAGCTTCCGAGAAGCTTGGAGATCCCGAAAGTTCCTCTTACCTTGTGTATTTCAAGGAATGGTTGAATGCTTTGCCTTAGCCGATCTTGGTGCAAGCATAAACCTGATGCCTCATTCAGTATGGAAGAAACTTTCTCTTTCGGACCTTACTCCTACATGCATGACTCTCGAGCTTGCAGATCGTACAATATCCCGTCCTCTTGGAATTGCCGAGGACGTATTTGTGAAAGTAGGAAAGTTCCATTTTCCATCTGACTTTGTAGTTGTTGATTTCGATGCTGATCCACGGGTTCCTCTAATTGTTGGAAGAGGATTCCTCGGGCGTGCTCTCATTGATGTATTTGAGCAAGAAATCACATTACGTGTTGGTAATGAAGTTGTCACCTTTAACCTTGATCAAACTTCGAGGTACTCCGCAAACTATGATTCGAGTCGGTTAACCGCATAGATATCATTGATGTTGCTTCTGAAGAGTACTCTCAAGAAGTTCTTGGTTATTCTCATAATTATGTGAGTGGGAATCCCACCACATCTTCTCAACCTATCATAGCCAATTCTACTCCTTCTCTCACTCCGTTTGAGGGAAGCGACTTCATCTTGGAAGAGATTGAAGCATACTTGGCTAGTGATTCTGTTCCATGGGAAATTGATCACGCTCCAATTGACATCGAGGGGACATACTTCTCATTGAGAAAATGCTTAAAGATGATCACTCATCAACCCCTCACACTAGTGATGCAATTCCTGAAGAGATTAATCACCATGAGATTAATCCGGAAGGAGATATTCTTATTCTTGAGAAGTTGTTAAATCAGGACACTTCTCCTCCACTCCCTCCCGTTGAACTTCATAACAAGGAAGTCAAGTCAGTTGAGAAAACTGAAGAATTTCCTGAAGTCGAACTTAAGGACTTACCGACTCATCTCGAGTATGCATTTCTTGAGGGTGATGATAAATTACCCGTCATTATTGCTCGAGATTTGAGTAAAGATGAAAAAGATGCTCTCATAAAGGTCTTGAAGTCACACAAGCAAGCAATTGCTTGGAAACTCTCGATATTAAGTGGTATCAACCCGAAGTTCGTACTCACAAAATCTTAATGGAGGATGACTTCAAGCCGCAGTTCAACATCGAGAAGGGTGAATCCAAAATCCATGATGTTATCAAACAAGAGGTTATCAAACTTCTTGATGCAGGATTGATTTACCCAATCTCAGATAGTCCTTGGGTTAGCCCGATTCACTGTGTTCCAAAAAGGGTGGCATAACTGTTGTCACGAATGAAGAAAACGAGTTAATTCCAACTCGATTGGTTACGGGATGGCGTGTATGTATTGACTATCGTAAGTTGAATGACGCCACTCGTAAAGACCATTATCCTCTACCCTTCATGGACGGATGCTTGAGAGATTAGCAGGGGAATGAGTACTATTGTTTCCTTGATGGTTTCTCGAGGTTACTTTCAGATCCCCATTGATCCAGGGATCAGAGAGAAGACCACATTCACCTGCCCATACGGAACTTTTGCCTACAAACGTATGCCTTTTGGCTTATGTAACGCTCCTGGCACGTTCCAGCGATGTATGATGGCCATATTCCACGACATGATCGGGGAAACAATGGAGGTGTTTATGGATTACTTCTCAGTCATTGGGGATTCATTTCAGACATGTCTCTCCCATTTAGACAAGATGCTTAAAAGGTGTGAAGACACCAATCTCTGTCTAAATTGGGAGAAGAGCCACTCTATGGTCAAAGAAGGCATAGTCCTTGGCCATAAGATTTCCAAAAACGGGATTGAGGTCGATAGAGCAAAAGTTGATGTTATTGCTAAACTACCTCATCCTACTACCGTCAAAGGTATTAGGAGTTTCCTTGGTCATGCCGGATTTTATCGCAGATTCATACAGGATTTTTCTAAAATCGCGGCTATGACCCATCTTCTTGAAAAAAAAGCTCCTTTTATCTTCTCTCCTGAGTGCGTCGAAGCTTTTGAAACACTAAAGAAAAAGCTTACTGAAGCACCCATTCTAGTTGCCCCGGACGATTTACCCTTTGAGCTCATGTGCGATGCAAGTGATTTTGCTATCGGTGCAGTCTTGGGGCAACGTAAAACCAAGCATTTTCAGCCGATCCACTACGCAAGTAAGACTATGACTGAAGCTCAAACCCATTACACCACTCCAGAAAAAGAACTATTAGTCGTGGTGTATGCGTTTGAAAAGTTTCGACCATACCTCATCTTGACCAAATGCGTGGTGTATACGGATCACTCGGCTCTCAAATATCTCTTTGCAAAACAAGATGCAAAGCCGAGATTGCTCTGTTGGGTTCTCCTCCTCCAGGAATTTGATATCATTATACGTGATAAAAAGGCTGAGAACCTGGTCTGAAACGCGATCATCGTCCCGATTAGAGAACCCTCACCAGGATGTGTTCGAGAAAAAGGAAATAAACGAAACATTTCCTCTCGAAACACTCAACGTGGTTTCTTTTCGTGGAGACTCTTCTACCCCATGGTTTGCTGACTTTGCAAATTACCATGCGGGAAACTTCATAGTGAAAGGGATGTCGTCCCAACAGAAGAACAAATTCTTTAAAGATGTAAAACATTACTTCTGGGACGACCCCTACTTGTTTAAAATTTGTGCGGATCAAGTCATCCAGCGATGTGTGTATGGTCAGGAAGCTATTGACATTCTCAAAGCTTGCCATTCTGGACCTACTAGGGGACATCATAGCCCCAACTACACTGCCAAGAAGGTGTTTGATTCCGGATTCTATTGGCCCACAATTTACAAGGATGCCCACGAATTTGTCAAAACCTGTGACGCTTGTCAGCGTCACGGGAATATCTCACAAAGAAATGAAATGCCGCAAAGCGCCATTCAAGTGTGTGAGATTTTTGACATATGGGGCATTGACTTTATGGGGCCATTTCCTTCTTCTCATGGTAATAAGTACATACTCGTGGCCGTTGACTATTTGTCAAAATGGGTTGAAGCTAAGGCTTTGCCTACCAACGATGCCCGAGTTGTTGTGAAATTCTTGAAATCTCTCTTTGCTAGGTTTGGAACTCCACGAGCCATAATCAGTGATCGTGGTACGCATTTCTGCAATGACTAATTTGAAAGAGTCATGCGAAGTATGGTGTAACTCACCGTCTCTCTCTGCGTACCACCCCAAACTAGTGGGCAAGTGGAAGTTTCCAACCGGGGATTAAAGAATTCGGAGAGGACGGTTGGCGAAAACCGTGCCTCTTGGTCGGATAAGCTAGATGACGCTCTCTGGGCCTTCCGTGCGACTTACAAAACACCCATCGGGTGTACTCCATACAAGCTTGTATACGGGAAGGCATGTCATCTGCCGGTTGAGCTAGAGCACAAGGCATACTGGGCCTTGAAACATGCCAACTTCGATATTCGACAGTGGTGATCACCGGAAAGTTCAAATGAATGAATTAAATGAACTCGTGATCAAGCATACGAGAACTCTTTGATCTACAAAGAAAAGACAAAGAAGATTCATGACTCTAAAATCAAGAACCGCGTTTTCAACGTTGGTGATCGAGTCCTTCTTTTCAATTCAAGATTGAAGATTTTCTCGGGAAAGCTTAAGTCCCACTGGTGCGGTCCATTTACTATCACTAAGGTTTATCCTTATGGCACCATCGAGTTATCTCAGCCCGATGGTCCAAACTTTAAAGTGAATGGTCATCGGTTGAAGCATTACTTTGGAGAGGACATTCCCCCCGTGGTTGTCCCGGATCTACAAACTTTCCCCATGAACCAATGAATGCGGGGATCGAGTCAAGCTAGCGACTCGGGAATCAAAAACAAGTAGCATGCCATATGGGTTTTCACCCATATTTCTGAACTGTCTGAAGTTTGTTACGGTTAGCCATTCACAAGTGGCTAGCTTGTGTGACAAAACTTGACAGTTTAGCTTCTTCTTTCTACTTTCTACCACCCTAGTGTGGGGGAGTTGCCACACATGTTGTGTATATATAAGAGTTTCAAAAAAAAAATCCTTGCTAAATAATGGCCTTAGTATTTCCCTTTTACGTTCTATGTTTCGGCATAACCGCCGGTACTTTGAATATTGAGGGCAATATTCATTTCTAAGTGTGGGGGGGGAATTCTCATGAATTTTATCATATAATTATACCGCCTAATTCCCCCATTTTTGGCCAAAATTTTTTTTGGAGTAAGTGTTTTGCACTTACTCATCTTATGGTTATCCGTCCGCCTTGTCTAATAAACAAAAGGATTGGCTAATCCAGGAGCAAACGGCTCTTGGTAAAGATTTACCAAATCCGTTGACGGCTGCATTTGCCCAAAATTGTATGGTATTCAACTCACCATATCCTTAAAAGTGAAGAGTTGGCTAGCCCGCAAGTTTATGGCTTGTGGTAAAGGCAGTGGAAAAACCATAATTGGTAATCGACTCACCAAAGATAATATTGATAATTTATCTAAGAGTTGGCTACTCTAGAGCAAACGGCTTCTGGTAAAGACAAATCAAATCCGTTGGAAGTTGGTGGTTTGCTCAAAATCACTTGGTTATCGGTGTACCAAGGTTCTTACTTGAACTGAAACATTTGGCTACTCCAGAAGTAATGGCTTTTGGTAAAGAGATGAAATCCATTAATTTTTTTCAAAACATTGCTAGGGACTAGCAATATCTTAGTGTGGGGATTGATGAGTGTGTAAATACTCATCATTTTTGTACAAATTAAACTGCAAAACATCTGAAAACACTCAGAAATGCATCAAAATGATAAAATATCACAAATAAGTGTTTTATGTGTTTTAAATGCAAAAATATCAAAATCCGGTGAAAAACGTATAAAGTTTGCATAATTGGCAGTTTTAGTCCCCCAAGTTTCAAAAGTTGTCAAAAACAGTCCTTGGTAAAACCAAATAAAGAAAAATATCATTTTAAGTCCTTAGGGATTCAAAAGTTGTCAAAATTGGTCCTTGAGATTCAAATTTACAAAATTACAACTTTAGTCCCTGAACTTTGAAATTTGGCAAGTTTGGTCCCTGGAAATTTGAAAATGTCAAAACTGGTCCTTGTACTATTGGAACTTGTCAATATTGGTCCCTTGTAACAAGTTTGGAAAATGGCAGAATTGGTCCCTCTAGTTTGGCAGAATTACAATTTGGTCCTTGTATTATAAACCTAAGCTAAGGCTTGTCAAAACCCATTTGACCCCTGCCACTATACCCATTTGACCCCTGTCATTAGCCATTTTGAACCCTGGTCAAACCAAAATCAAATCTCCACTTGCCGCCACCTCCTGCTTCTTCCCCAACCCAGTTGCCTGCAACACCATCACCTCAGCCCCCTTATCTCCTCACCTTTTCCACCACCCCCATCATCACAAACCCACTACAATAAATGCCACCCCCTACTAGCTATATCACAGGCACAAGTCAAATGTAGCCTTCCCGCCAAAATGATTAAAACGGCCAATACACTCAAAACTCATCCATTGGCTCCAAAAAGAGGTGGGATTCTCTCAGAAGACCACGTGGAAGGATTTTGGAGCATAAAAGAGGAGGAAGACAGAGAAGAAAAAAAAAGTACTTAGTTTTTTAAAATTTTTGTATGTCGTTTTTATTTTTCATGTTTTAAATAAAACTATAAGTTGTAATCCTTTGTTGCATTATATAAAATTAAGTTGTTTGAATGTATTAAAACTGTTATCAAGTATCATTTCAAGTTTTTATTCACATTTCATGTTTTGTGCTACTGTTGCAAATTTCCAACTCAAAATCTTGTTACCAAGCTTCAAATAGCTTAATTTCAAATCCAAACAAGTTTATTTAAGCTTGAAATAGCTTATTGTAAGCTTGGAAGTCAGTTTTAAGCATAATGGTTTGATGGTCAATAAAAGTCAACAGGGAAGGAATTTTTGGTTCAAGCAGGTTGAAATTGGATAATGGGTGTTGCAGAGTGGAAATGGGTTGGAAATGGAATAGAATAGTAGTATTTTGGTTGGTATAAGTCGCACAAGTAAGCTTGGGCATTTGTAAGTTTATGTCTCATTTTCATTTCTTAGTCAATTTGCAATCTGTGTTGTGTTTGAATTTGTAGTCACCAAGTAAGTTAAACCTGTCCACTCAGTAGTAATTAGGATAATATAAATCAGTATAAGTGTTTGTCTTAGCTAAATCAGTAGTTTGTCTTTTTAAAATTGCAAATCAGTTGTTATAAGGTGTGTTTGGCATTGATACTTAAACTGACTTAGAGGCTAGCTCAGTGGTAGACTTCTGTTGGTTCATGCCTGTTAAGTACTATTATACTCATTGTAGTCATAATCTTGTGCCTGCTACTCATAAAAGTCAATCACCATTTAATCTGTCTAAGTCTTCATCTGTTGTGATTTTGTGAATCCCAAAAGCTTGTTTCATGTTTGGAAATCAGTAGAATAGCTTGTACTAGTTTCATTTAACCATATTACATCAATATCAGTTAACAAACTAGGATCAAAGCTCACCAAAGTCAAACTTGTCTCAATTGTCAAAAGTCAAAATATTTGAAAAAACCAGTTTTTGGCCAACTAGTAAGATTTTTCACAGATTCATCTTTGGGCCAAATCAATTCAAACTTAGGGGTTTTAAAGTTCATCAGGTCTATTTTCTTATGGTCATTTTTGCAGATTTTTATTAATTTTCTAAAAGCCTCAAACAAGCTCATCAAGCAGGGCTTATATGCCCCTTTCACTAAGTCAGGTGAGCTTTTCTCAAGCTTTTGCATAGCTTGTCCAGAGCTCCACAGAGCTTCTCTAGGGCTGATTTTTGGTTTAAGGGTTCTTAGCCAGGTCTAGAACAAGTTCCAACTTTTTGTTTTCTTTTCCAGCTTATTGTGTTGCTTATGCTTGAGCTTAAAAGTAGTACCCTCACCACTGTTTTAGTACTAATCTCAAATAAGCCAAAACTTGGTAATCAGCTTATCAGAGGTTAAAGGTTGTTGAAATAAGTTGCATTTGGGTCATTTTAACATAATATAGCTTCTGTGTTGGTTTGGTTTCCATTGGGTACACTTTAGCTTATTCAAGTGCTTATTTCATAAACACTAGCAACTGCAGTCTCAATTTCCTCCACACAACACCATGTTTTTCTATTTTTCCTAGATTCATAATATCATTTTAGAGTTTTCCTGAAATTTTCATAATTTTCCAACACTGTTTGCTATTTTTCTTAATTAAAAACAGTTTTTAGGTAATTTTAAATAGCTTTTAATACAATTAAATCAGAAAAAGTCCAAAAAAATAATTTTTCATTTTTATTAAGTTTAGATAAATATAAAAAGTAAAAAAAGTAATTTTCCAGATTTTTCATAGTTTATTTTGTAATTTTAGTAATTTAATTAGTTTTTAATAGTTTAAAATTCATAAAAAAATAGAAAAATAATCAGAAAAATACAAAAATAGTTTTGAAAATTCTATTTTGTTATTTTAGATTTTTCTAAGTCATAATTTTATTTTTCTAGCTTTATTTCCTATTTTCTTGTAATTTAGGTTATTATTTAATAGTTAAAATTAGTTTTTAATTAATAATAATTAATTAAATAGTTATAAAAATAATTTTCTTTTTCTTAAAATTTTCTTATATCATTAGGTTTGTAAAAATATCATTTTCATATTTTTAGGATTAATATTGTGTAAGTTTCACGTTTTTATTTGTACGTCACGTAGTTTTTAAATTAAGTTTTATAAAAACATAAAATCAAAAACATTAGTTTAAAATTAGTGATAGCGTTTATTTAAGATAGTTGATCTTTTATTTCCTTTAAATTTTCATTTTAGTCCCTGTAATTTATAAAATAACTCAAAATCCTTACTGATCACTATCCTTAGTGGTTATTCGACATCTGATTGTGTTAAACACCAGTCATCCTCCGTGGGACTTAACGACCCGGGAATCCACTGTATTTTCCTGATCTAAATTGCAATTGGTGTGTGAGCTGTTTTAAGTTCCTTACGGTTGGTCATTCACAAGTGGCTAGCCTGCGTAAGAAAACTTGACGGTTTTGCACCAATCAAACACTGAAATACAATTAATCCAAACTGCTAAACTGGCTTATGCTATTGACCAAACTAAGCTTAACTATCCTAAATACAACTTAATAAACAAGTTAGAACTACTAATGATCACAGATTCAACTATAAGCATAAAATGCAATACTGAAAAAAATTGGAAATGATAATAGAACTCACAAGGCCCCAGCTTCAATTGCAGCTTAAACCAGACCCATATACTATTATTCTAAGCCAATTTCAACCCAAATCAACCTCTGCATCAACCCAATATCATCACCATTCCAAATTTAGCTCCAGTTTGACTTTTGTTGACCATGACCCAAAATTGCTTAAAACTTGAATGCAAGCTTGCAAAAAGCTATGATAAGCTTATATAAGATTGTTTGAGCTTAAAAATAAGCTACCAAGAGCTTGTACATAAGAAATTGAGACTGAAATTTGTAACAGTAACATGAAACAAGAAACATGAACACAAACTTGAATTAATATTTGAAAACAGTGGTAATACACTTAAACAACTTAGATTGATACAAATAAGCTTGAAATTATAACTAAAAATCTATTTAAGACATAATAATTTAAAAACGACATACATTCTGAAAATTAAACTAACTTTTGCCTTCTCTTCTCCTCTTTCTTCTTTTTATATGCAAAAGGCTTCCACGTGTCCTTCTGAGCACATCCCACCACTTTTGTGAGCCAATGGATGAGTTTTGTGGATTTTGGCCATTCACTTGGTTTTGGCGGGAAAAGGTATTTTGACCTCTGGGGCTTTTAAACTGCAACTAGGGGGGGGGTGGCATTCATTGTAGTGGGTTGTGATGATGAGGGGTGGGTTTTGAGGAGATAAGGCCTGAGGGTGGATGTGAGAGGTGAGTTGCAGGCAACTCAAGTGGGGAAGACAGGTGGTGGAGGGAAGGGATAATCGTTTGACTGGGTTTGACCAAGCAGTCCAAAAAGGGTAATGACAGGGGTTCAAAAGTATATAATGGCAGGGGGTTATAGTTGTTTTGACAAGGCATGGATTAATATAAAATGACAAGGACTTGTTTTGCAATTCTGCCAAACTAGAAGGACCAGACCTGCCATTTTCTCAAAGTTCACACAAGGACCAATTTTGACAAGTTCCAATAGTACAAGGACTATTTTTGACATTTTCAATTTTCGAGGGACCAAACTTGACATTTTTGAAAGTTGAGGACTTTTTCGCCATTTAACAAAAGATTTATTCAAGGACCATTTTGACAACTTAGAATATTTCAGGGACCTTGAATAACATTTTTCTTTATTTTGATTTACCAGGGACTTTTTTTGACAACTTTTGAAACTTGGGGGACTAAAAGTGCCAATTATGCAAACTTGATACGTTTTTCACCAGATTTTGATATTTTTGCATTTAAAACACATAAAACACTTATTTGTGATATTTTTATCATTTTGATGCATTTCTGAGTGTTTTCAGATGTTTTTGCAGTTTAATTGGTACAAAAATGATGAGTATTTAGACACTCATCAATCCCCCACACTAAGATATTGCTAGTCCCTAGCAATGTTTTGAGAAAAATTAATGGATTTTATCTCTTTACCAAAAGCCATTACTTCTGGAGTAGTCAAATGTTTCAGTTCAAGTAAGAACCTTGGTACACCGATAACCAAATGATTTTGAGCAAATCACCAGCTTTCAACGGAGTTGATTTGTCTTTACCGAAGCGTTTGCTTCGGACTAGCCAACTCTTAGATAAATTATCAGTATTATCTTTGGTGAGCCGATTACCAATTATGGTTTTTCCATTGCCTTTACCACAAGCCATAAACTTGCGGGCTAGCCAACTCTTCACTTTTAAGTATATGGTGAGCTGAATACCATACAATTTTGGGCAAATTGCAAGCCGTCAACGGATTTGAGATATCTTTACCAAGAGCCGTTTGCTCCTGGATTAGCCAATCCTTATGTGGGTTAGACATGGTGGACTGATTACAATTTGTTGTGTTTAGTACATAGTACTTCAACTACAAAAATTTTTAAAATTTGGCCATTTTGGGGGAAAAAGGGATTAAAAGGGTACATTTATGATCAAATTCGCCAGAATTTCCCCCCCACACTTAGAAATGAATATTGTCCTCAATATTCAAAGTACCGGCTGTTATGCCGAAACTTAGAACGTAAAAAGATAACATTACTAGCTAAGTGTAGAAACACAACAATTATTCTCTTTTTTTAATATTTACAATTTTCATTTTTTTTTAGATCTATATACAACATGTGGGGCATCTCCCCCACACTAGGGTGGTATACACGGGTGAAAACCCATGTTTAACTACTGTTTTTGATTACCGAGTCGCTAGCTTGACTCGACCCCGAATTAATTTGTTCATGGGGAAGTAAGTGGAAGAGACAATCTCCATCGGACTTTCATTCAAGATGTTTGTATAAACATTGAAGTACGTGAAAGTTCCACACCGATGAGATATACATAGAACCGGCTCAAAAATGATAAATGAAAATGCCGGGATCAAAAATAGTGTCCTCATTCCCAAAGGAAAAAAGGGAACGAGAAACCACACCATCTGTGAAAAATGGAATAAAGATGTGCATCACAATGCAATCCCATTCTTCATTAGTGAGGAGTAAATCACCATTTGTTAGATTTTTAAGCTTAGACTTGAAGCTTGTATGGTGATTGGCAACAAAATTTTCGGGAGGGAGAAATGGAAACGGTTCTTCAATCAACAGATTTTCAAGAAAGAGGATGTCTCCCTCCGAATCAAAGTAAGTATTGTCAATCCCTGTAGGAATTGACTCATCACTAAGAAAAGCATCGACCTCCTTCCAAAAGTTGTCATCTTCCTCAACTGGAGTGAGAGAAGGAATGGAAGAGTTGGAAATGGGACAAGAAATGAGTGAATGATCATTATATAGGAGACTTTTAGTTTCTTCAAGATCGGCTTCGAAATCAAAGAGATCATCGTCACTTTCTGATGAAAGTGGACTGATGTGAGTGAGTTCATCAGTGAATTCCTCAAGAAAAGGATCAGACTGTGGGAGTGATGCCTCAACATACTCGATGTCTCCATAAGATTTACAATCATCGCTAAAATCGGAGAAAGTCTCAAAATGATCTTTTGAACACTCAAGAGGGAAAGGGATATCACATATATGGTCAAAAGTTCCCTGTGACTCTCTCGGGATTGGGACAAGGTTCTCAACACTAGACTTTATGAATTCGTCCGATTCCTTTTCAGTAACAGTGTCAAGATGCTCATCCCCATGCTCGGAGAGAGTGAGTGTGAACCTCGGGTGTGATAACAGCAGACTGGGGGAGTTGAGAAGGACTAGCATACATATGTTTTATACTTTCCATTTGTTCTTCCGCTAGTAATTCCATCATAGTCTTTTCTCCCTGATTTTTCATGGAAGGAATTTCAACTGATGAACTTGATGAACCTGTACAAAGTTGACTAATATCAAGGGTAACTTCATCATCATCGTCATCAGGAATGAAACGGAATCGAGAGCTAGATTTGGTTGCTTTTTCTTTTGCAATTGATTCCCTAATAGATTTTTCAAAGGCAATCTGGGAATCTAATTTAGCAGCCCGCTCTTCGGCTAAGAAAACTTCCATGGATTTTTCATTTGGATTATCTTGGGAATGTTTACATTCCTTCAAATCTTTCACTAAATCTAAAAGATCAAGGAGAAGATTTTGAGGAAGTGGCTCAGGCTGTGGTGGTGCCTGATTCACTTGGTACTGTGGAGGTTGGTTATGATACGAAGAGTCGTAATTGTTACAAGGAATTGGATTCCTTGTTTGACAATCGAGCTACATGTGGACCTCCACAATACTCACAACAGAAAAGCGATGTGGTTGTGAGTTGTATGTGTGGTAGTCATAATTGTTATCGGGAACCTGCTCATAGACAAGCGTGTTTCCCGATTGACAATCAGAACTGGAGTGTGAACCACCACAGTACTCACAACGGTAAAACTGCTGAGTCTCACAGTGTGGTAGCTGATGGAATAAATCGGTTGTGTTATGGTAGGAATAGGGATCCTGGTTATAGACAGACCCGTTTCCTGATTCCACCATGCTACAACTAGGGCAATTGCCACCATTATAAGGACCACCACACCATTGACAACCAAGAGGGTGAGGATAAGACATAGAAAGAATCAAAGGGTTTCAGAGGGTAAGAAATGAAGAATCAAAAGGGTAAGAGGGTAAAGAGGAATATTTTTGGTATTTTTGAAAAACATGTTGTAAAAATAAGAAAGAAAATCTTTTTGGGTTTTTATAAGAAAATATAAATTAATATAGATGGTATGAACAAGGAGTGAATATTCAAATCACTAATCTGCTAAATGTAAGATAATTAGCACAGCTCCCCGGCAGCGGCGCCAAAATTTGATTGGTGCAAAACCGTCAGGTTATCTCACACAAGCCGGCCACTTGTGAATGGCCGACCGTAAGAAACTTAAAACAGCTTAAACACCAATGCAATGAAGATCAGGAGAGTATAGGGTTTCCCCGGGTCGTTAAGTCCCAACGAGCCGTGCGAGAATAGTCAAACGTTTAGTGATCGAGAGATTTGAACGGAAAAGAGGTTGTGAATGATTATAACTAAGGAAAAAGTACATAAACTACAAGGGCTTAAATGAAATTAAAGAAAATTTAAAAAGATAAACTATATTAAATAAACGCTATCACTATTTGCAAAATGATGTTTTTGATTTTTCTTTTATAAAACTTAAATTAAAAACTACGTGAAGTACAAAAGAAAATGTGAAACTGAAGAAATATTAATCCTAAAAATATGAAAATGACATTTTTACAAACCTAATGATAAAAGAAAATTTTTAGAAAAAGAAAATTATTTTTATAACTATTTATCTAATTATTATTAATTAAAAAATAATTTTAACTATTTAATAATACCCTAAAATACAATAAAATATGAAATAAAGCTAGAAAAATAAAATTATGACTTGGAAAAATCTAAAATATCAAAAGAGAATTTTCAAAACTATTTTTGTATTTTTCTGAATATTTTTCTATTTTCTAGGAATTAAAATCTATTTAAAACTACTTAAATTACTAAAAATACAAATTTAACTAAGAAAAATCTGAAAAAATATTTTTTTGTCTTTTTATATTTATCTTATCCTAGGAAAAATGAAAAATTATTTTTTTGAAGCTTTTCTTAATTAATTGCAATAAAAGCTAATTAAAAAGGTTTAAAAACTGATTTAAATGGAGAAAAATACCAAACAGTACTGGAAAAATATGAAAAATTCAAGATAAGACTAAAATAATATAGAGAATCTAGGAAAAATAGAAAAACAGTAGGTTGTGTGTAGGAATATGGAACTGCTATGCAAAGTGCTTATGAATAAGCACTTTGAATAAGCAAATGAAAAGCAAAGACCACCAAACTGTAACAGAAGCTATAATATGCTATAAGTACCCAAATGCAACTTAAAATAACAAGCCTTAACCTCTATATTGCAAGCTTAACAGATTTGAGGTTTTGGGCTAAATACTAAAAACAGATTTTGGGGCCTGCTTTGAAGCTTAAGCACAAGCCACCAAATAAGCTAAGACTCAAATCCAAAAGTTGAATCCTACAGAAGACCTGGATATGTGTTTATAAACCAAAAACTGGACCATGGGAAGCTCAATTGAGCTCGTGCAAATTTGCACAAACCCTGTGCGACTCAGTGTATGCTGAGTCAATGCACAGAGGCATTTGTCTTCCATATTGACAAGCCAATTTGAGGCTTATAAAAAATTGACAAAATTATACAAAAATGATAATAAGCAAATAGACCAGTTGAAGTTCTTAAACCTACAATTTCATTTAATTTGGCTTAGAAATGAGCTCAAGAAAAATCATCCTAGTTGGGAGAAAAAACTGATTTTTGACAATTTGACTTTTTGACAGAATTGATTAGTTGACTTTTGTGAACTTTGAAACTGATTTAAAGGACTGAGATTGATGTTAATAGATGAAATGAACTTAATGCAAGCTATATCTGTGAATTTTAAACACAAAACAAGAGTTTGCTTTTCAAAAACCTCAACAGTTAAGGAATTAAGACAGTTAGCTCAACATTTTGACTTTGAGCCCATGTAGGTGCAATGTAATGACTGCAATGAGTTCCATAGAGCATCACAAGCTTAAAACAACAGGACTCTACCACTGAATAAACCTTAAAGACAGATTTGACAGTAAATCCAAACACCCTTTTTTAACACTGAAATACAATTAACACTATCCAAACTGCTAAACTGGCTTATGCTATTGACCAAACTAAGCTTAACTATCCTAAATACAACTTAATAAACAAGTTAGAACTACTAATGATCACAGATTCAACTATAAGCATAAAATGCAATACTGAAAAAAATTGGAAATGAGAATAGAACTCACAAGGCCCCAGACTTAAATTGGGCTTAAACTGCACCCATATACTATTATTCTAAGCCAATTTCAACCCAAATCAACCTCTGCATCAACCCAATATCATCACCATTCCAAATTTAGCTCCAGTTTGACTTTTGTTGACCATGACCCAAAATTGCTTAAAACTTGAATGCAAGCTTGCAAAAAGCTATGATAAGCTTATATAAGATTGTTCGAGCTTAAAAATAAGCTACCAAGAGCTTGTACATAAGAAATTGAGACTGAAATTTGTAACAGTAACATGAAACAAGAAACATGAACACAAACTTGAATTAATATTTGAAAACAGTGGTAATACACTTAAACAACTTAGATTGATACAAATAAGCTTGAAATTATAACTAAAAATCTATTTAAGACATAATAATTTAAAAACGACATACATTTTGAAAATTAAACTAACTACTGCCTTCTCTCTTCTCCTCTTTCTTCTTTTTATATGCAAAAGGCTTCCACGTGTCCTTCTGAGCACATCCCACCACTTTTGTGAGCCAATGGATGAGTTTTGTGGATTTTGGCCATTCACTTGGTTTTGGCGGGAAAAGGTATTTTGACCTCTGGGGCTTTTAGACTGCAACTAGGGGGGGGGGGTGGCATTAATTTTAGTGGGTTGTGATGATGAGGGGTGGGTTTTGAGGAGATAAGGCCTGAGGGTGGATGTGAGAGGTGAGTTGTAGGCAACTCAAGTGGGGAAGACAGGTGGTGGAGGGAAGGGATAATCGTTTGACTGGGTTTGACCAAGCAGTCCAAAAAGGGTAATGACAGGGGTTCAAAAGTATATAATGGCAGGGGGTTATAGTTGTTTTGACAAGGCATAGATTAATATAAAATGACAAGGACTTGTTTTGCAATTCTGCCAAACTAGAAGGACCAGACCTGCCATTTTCTCAAAGTTCACACAAGGACCAATTTTGACAAGTTCCAATAGTACAAGGACTATTTTTGACATTTTCAATTTTCCAGAGACCAAACTTGACATTTTTGAAAGTTGAGGGACTTTTTCTGCCATTTAACAAAAGATTTATTCAAGGACCATTTTTGACAACTTAGAATATTTCAGGGACCTTGAATAACATTTTTCATTATTTTGATTTACCAAGGATTTGTTTTGACAACTTTTGAAACTTGGGGGACTAAAACGCTAATTATGCAAACTTGATCGTTTTTTCACCGATTTTGATATTTTGCATTTAAAACACATAAAACACTTATTTGTGATATTTTTATCATTTTGATGCATTTCTGAGTGTTTTCAAATGTTTTTGCAGTTTAATTGGTACAAAAATGATGAGTATTTAGACACTCATCAACATCAAATTTGCATCACCTCAGATATAGAGTGATGGAGAAAGCAAAATACAAAACGCACTAAAATAATTCAAAAGGACGTCATTCAGAAAAATAAAAATAAGCATCAACTAAGGCAACATAGGATATGATTACTCATTCATAATAACTACAGTGCACTATTTTTGATTTGGTTATATATGAAATGATGGACAAAACAGGAACATGTGATTGCTTCTCAACTTGTGCATCTCTCTCTTAGGCATTTTGTCAAACACCTTCCATGCATCAAATTTTCATCAATTCACCTATCCCAAAATGATATCATACTAAAACCTAATGCTACTCACAATCTCAAACATAAACTAAAAGTATCAAATAAAAAAAATTTCACAAGTGATAATACAAATATTACTAGTGATAATACACATATACAGCTCAACGTTAAATATCACTGGTGATACTACACGTACGATACATAGCAGATTCAAAACAACAATCAGACATAAAAACAGCATTCAAATGCAGTTAAAAACAAAAATTCAACTAACAACTTAATTAATAAGCAGAATTACATGAGCATATAACAAGATTATCAAACATTTTTCACTCACACATTTCATCAAACACTTGGTGTGCAACTTAATAAGAAGGAATGTTAACAACTTGACCCACATAATTAACAACCGATCAACAACATTATCAACTGCAACAACATCAATCAAATCAACTTCTTAAACAGACGGTTCATTCAAATAAAAAAAAGACATAAAAAAGTGATGAAATGATCAGGTTGTGATGATGAAATGATGATCGAAATGGTGATGGTGATTGAATGGTGATGGTGATGGTGATCCAACTGATGATGATCAAACGGTAATAGTTGATTGAATAACTATTTTTGGAAGGAAATGATGAGAGCGGGTTGGGAGGAAAACACACAGTAACTGTGTGAAAAAAAATGAAGCGAATGAACAAAAAAAAAGAAGAAAAGGCTTTATATAGTTGGGATAATTAAGGTTAAACATATTAAATCTTAGGTTAATCCCTACCATTAGATCAAAATAAATGGATGGTAGGGATTTGTCCATTGGTAAGCACCAAAATAAAGGTATGCAAATGAAAATTCCTCTAGCCTTATGATAGTCACTGCATACATTATATTATAGTATATATTTAAACGTTAGAATTGTTGTCTTGGATGAACAGTTGGTCGGTTTACGTTTTTACGGTCGAGATGTAAGAGTTTCGTGGTTTTAACGGCTCATATTTGGAGAGTCACTATTAATGTCCACTGTAGAAAAAAGATTACACCCCTTTTCCCTTTTGTTGGTGCCAAATATTAGTAAAGACATTGTACCAACAGTGTGTCGGTTCCTATCTCCTCTCCCCATTTCCTGAAGACCTAAACCTTCTCGCACCGTCTCTCTCTATTATCAAAATAATAAGAATCGTCTTCTTCATCTCAGACCATCTAAACATGTGCACACCATGATTCTTCTTGATTATCCTTTCCTCTTTGTAAAACAAGAGATCAACATACGGTACTATTGGTCTTAATTTAATTTTTTTTTAATTCTTCATGTTTGACCATCATTTACTTATGCTTAATTTACGATTTAATTTAGGTACTTATCTTATTTTTATTTGAAGTTAGGCTTTTGTTAATTGGGGGGATTTTTCTTGATTTTGTTTGTAGGTTGCCTTGATGATCATCTTTGCAGCAAAGGGTGTTCAAGTGTTTCTTTACTACTAATTTATTTAAGATGGTGTCTGAAAGTATGGTTGTTCTAGATATTTCATGTGTATTGAAGCTTTGTTGTTTATTGATGATAAAAAAATGTATGTTTTTTTTCTTTCTTATATTGCGAGTTTATTCTTTTACAGTGGATTTTAATTATGGTAAAAACAAGGTTCAGTTTAATGTTTTTTTATGAGTTTTGTTTTGATTTGTTGCGTGTTTGAATTAAATTAGAATATTCATGGATGATGATGATTATTTGTCTTTCTTATTGATTTTATGGATGTCTTATTCTGTTTCATATACTAAATTTTAAGGTGTTAAATTTGTTTTAGCTTATTTTGTTGTAATTTAATGCCTCTTTATCGGGTTTTATTTGTATCAGTTTTTGTGTGACCATTTTGGTTTAGGGAGTGTTTGGTTGTGTTTCCATTTTACGCTCTATTTTGGTATAGTATTTGTTGAAGTTTTTTTGTGATGTTTGGATTGGATTTTGAAAATGATAGTTTCATTTCTGTGTTTGTTAAAAGTAAGATATATAACTTTCATTTCTGTGTTCTATTCAAGTGAAATGAAGATTTGTAGAAAGTAGGAACTAAAGTTGTGTGAGGTTAATTTGTAGATGTATGTTTGTAGTTGTTCTGTTATGTATCTTATGGCAGGCATACACTTAACAGAAGCATTATTTCGAAACTTGCAGATGGCAGGGCAAACTTGCTGAGCTTGCAGCCATGGCACGCATACGCCGATGATGATCCTATTGCTTTTGTGCGTATATGATTTTGCAGCTATAATAAGCTGCTAAAGCGTGGTGGGTGAAACTGATCCGTATCTTGGCGGGGCAACACGCCTTCGTGTTTGCAGCCATGACGGATCGGATAGGTTCATTAACCGAAGCTTTTGGTGAGGTTGCAGCCATGGCAGGTATATGGTGATGATGATGCTATTGCTTTTGTTCGTATATGATTTTTAAGCTATAATAGGCTGCTGAACCGTGATGGGTGAAACTGATCCGTAGCTTGGCGGGGCAGCACGACTTCGTGTTTGCAGCCATGACGGGTCAGATACCCGTCTATACGGTTCCGCACTCGCAATTCTGACCTTAAGAGTTCCACACGTCGAAGGATTTGTTGTACCAGGTTCATGAAGCGAAGCTTTTGTGAGGTTGCAGTCACGACAGGTATATGGCGATGATGATAATATTGCTTTTGTGCGTACATGATTTTTAAGCTATAATAATCTACTGAGCCATGGGGGGTGAAACTGATCCGTAGCTTGGCGGGGCAGCACGACTTCGTGTTTGCAGCCATAACAGATCAGATACCCGTCTATAAGGTTCCGCACTCGCAATTCTGAGCCTAAGAGTACCGTTCCGCACTCCCAATTCTGACCTTAAGAGTACGACACTTCTAAGCTTTTGTTGCAGCAGGTTCATGGAACGAAGGTTTTCATTGGCCTTTTTTTTCCTGGTTTGTAATTGTAGTTAAGATTCCAGCTTACTAGCATCTCCTTCGTCGATGTTTTGGTTTATTCATTAGCAACTTTAGCCGGGTACGGTTTACTTTTATTTGGGTTGTGGGGTTGATGATTTTTGAGACTTGATATAGAAAAGGCAGCATGAAAAATAATGTTAGAGACTTTGTGTTTCATCTGAATAGTGAAACTGTTGCTTCATGTGGCCTGGCTTAGAAAACAAAACCACTGTTTGGTATATATGCAAAAACGTTAGGTTGATTTCTATAATTTCAAGTTAAAGGTTTGTACTGACTTTCTTGCATCGTTTCATGGGGATTTCGCGCCTGGGTCAAAGGCTTTTATTTGAGGAGGGACAACTACCGACGAAAGAGTGAAACCAGATGCAGGTTAGTTTGTGTTTATAAGGTCTTTCGGCTCTTTGATACATCGAGAATACGTCCGAAATCAGGTCATAAGCTTATGCCCGCAAGTTTCGAAATAAGTTAGAAAAAAATAGGCTTATGTTTCCAGTAAGTAAGCTTAAATAAACACCCCTTTGGTTATGATTTTTTCCTCATTGAAACATCTGATTTTTTGCCATGGCTGCAACCAAATCAACTTGCATACTAACTATTTAGGCTATACTGTCATATAGATTTAATTCTTAAACTACACTCTTTTCTTATTTCACCTTAATGAGGTTGATGGTGTTTGTTTATTGTTCTGGTCTGCAGACAAAATGAAGGGGCGACTGGCAAGTATCAAGCAAATTTCCTAACGGGGAGATTGGGAGCCTAATATACAGAAACCAACTTTATTGCACACGGTTAAGTTTTGTATATTAATGTAAACCAACTTTATTGCAGTTAGAGAGATATCAACAATGGGGTTGTCTGATCCTTTGTAACAGCAACAAGGTACATTTTATATTTGTTTGCTTAATTAAAGTCAAACTGGTAGCATGCTACTTGATTGGTGTTACCTTTTCACTTTAGAAAGAGTACCATTAATATCACTTGCGTACACAGAACCCAAATAGCTCACTGGACATTAGTAAATTGTTACAGTCTTAGGTTTAATATAGGACGTTTGGCGTTTGGAAGTGGTTATGTGATATGGGAAATTTGAAACAACGGACAATTACCTGAACGTAAAACCACTGCCAAACACTCCCTAAGTGACTTTGTCGTATATGAAATATTAACAAGCCTATCGACAATAGGTGAGTGCACATTAGCCAACAATCTGATGCTCAACTGCTATTTTTTTGTACTCACATACTTATGTAGATTATTGATATGTGGTTTCTGTATATTAGAGAAAACTAATGCAGATTTTTGTTTTGTTGCAGTAACATGGGTATCATTTTTGTTTTGTTTTAAGGCAGTAGTAGTATAAATTCTTCATCTAAAGAATCTTATGAGTTCATGGAGATGGATTCTATTGAGCTTCCATGGTGGAAAATGGATAGAAAAGACAATCATATGCAGACGGATCCGAATCCGCAAATGGTCAAATGTGGTCAAAAATGCTATTTCTTCACGAGTTGAATTGCAGAATGTTAGGTCAAAAATGCTATTTCTTCACGAGTTGAATTGCAAAATGTTACAAGCAAGCCGAATCCTGAGTTTGACTAAACCAAGTCAAAGATTTTAGAAGCTCTATGCCATTTGCAAACATGTGCACGAAAAGCAGAAAACGCAGCAAAAGAAGCTTTAGAAGAGAAAGAACACATCCTAAAGCTTTTATTCAGACATGCGTCACAATTGGTTGCATACAGACAGTGGATATATCTTCTCCAACTTGAAAATGTTTGTCACCAATGAAGAACATAATTGTGAAAGAAATCCATTTCATTAAATTCAAGAATATTTTTGTCATTAACCTTTTTTATAGACTCCTAATAATAAAATAACTTTGGTTGCTTCAATGCTCTAGTTGTTGTTTCGGTTCAGATGCTATTTACCATCGATACTAGAATAAATGTATTTGGTCTAAACTCAGGGTCAAAGAGCCATCCAATACATGCTTAACTAAGTTTGGTATTAATACTTGAGGTGGTTACACCACTTACTTTGAAAATAAAAACGCTTAATACCAACCGATATTACAAAAAGGAAATTTAACAAAACACACCCGCAGCAACGCGCGGGCTACCCGGCTCGTTAAATTTAAACGTGAAACCACGTCAATTAGTACGTTAAGCATTCCACGTTACCACAAACCATAGGAATAATTTGTATTAGAAAATAGGAAGAATTGCATATATATCTCTGCAAAAGCTCAAAATTACATATATATATCCAGCTTAAACTTTTAATTGCATATATATCACTTCAAACACTTAAAAATTGCATATATATATCCAATCTAAACTTTAGAATTACATATATATCATTCGTAAAGCTTAAATATGTCATATATATATATCCAAACAACTTATTAATTTAAAGAAAAAATTAACGTTTGGTCCTTGTGGTTTGCTTAGATTTCATGTTTAGTCCCTAAGTCGTTTTATTTACACCAGAGATACCTATTTTTGAAACTTTGCACTCATTTAGTCCCTATTTTGGATAGGACGCTAGCTTTTCCGTTAAGTGTTTGCACCAATGTTGCAAAAATCGTGAATCGGTAGTCGGGCGGTCGACCACCCTGTAGCGAGTAATCGGTCAAGTCAGGATTAATCGGTGATTAATCGGATTGGCATTTTCTGCAGTTTTTTTGTATTTCTGGAGACCAAACTAAAAATCTTAACCGATTCCAAGCCTGCTATGTTTCCAAACCTTAATAAAAGGCTCCAATTCTGATTATGATACCCATTGTGCGTTATAAGTGAAATATACGATCCCCAAATTAAGTATAATGCCTAAATTATTGTTATTTTTAAAATGACCGATTTGCCCGATTCGGCCGATTTTTTACCGATTCGGCCGATTTTGACCGATTTGGCCGATTTTTTGACTGCTTAGTGTCAATTTTATCCTAGGCCGATTTTTCGACCGATTTTCAAAAATCGACAAGGTACTCCGATTAACCGATTAATCGGCCGAGTTGACCGATTTTTGCAACATTGTTTTGCACCGTTAGTCCATCCGTTAATAATTTTTGCACCGTTAGTACTATTTTTTCAAATAATAGTTTTCGCCAGTTAGTCCATCCGTTAATAATAGTTTTCGCCTGTTTTTTTTACGTCTTTTTCCGTTTTTATCCGTTTTCGTTCTTTTTTTTTAATCCGTTCCCCATTTTAACGTTTTTCGTCCGTTTTTTACGTTTTTATCCGTTTTCGTCTGTTTTTATATGTTTTCATCCGTTTTTTTACGTTTTTATCCGTTTTTAACCGGGTTGTCCATTTTTTAAACGTTTTTGACCATTTTTTAAACATTTTTGTCCGTTTTTATCCGTTTCGTTCATTTTTTTATCCGTTTTCGCCTTATTCATTTTTACGTGTTTGTCCGTTTTTATCCGTTTTCATTCATTTTTATCCGCTTCGCGTTTTTTACGTTTTATATGTTTTCGTTCATTTTTTTTAAGTTTTGTCTTTTTTATCCGTTTTGTATGTTTTTTATCCGTTTTTACGTTCTTTTTTCGTTTTTTTTCGTTTTTGTTCGTTTTTTTTTTATCCGTTTTTGCCCATTTTTTAAGTTTTTATTCATTTTCATTTGTTTTTATCCGTTTTGGCACGTTTTTTTACGTTTTTATATGTTTTCATCCGTTTTTACGTTTTTTTCTGTTTTTATCCGTTTTTACGTTTTCGCCTGTTTTTTACGTTTTTGTCTAAAAACGGACAAAAGCGTATAAAAACAGAAAAAACGAAAAGAATGATGAAAACGAAAAACGTAAAGATAAAAGCGGAGCGTATAAACGGGGCTATATAAAAACGAACGAAAACGGATAAAAACGTATAAAACGGGCAAAAACTATTATTAACGGAGGGACTAACTGGCGAAAATTATTATTTGAAAAAATAGGACTAACGGTGTAAAAATTATTAACGGAGGGACTAACGGTGCAGACACTTAATGGAGAAACTAACGACCCATCCAAAATAGAGACTAAATGAGTGAAAGGTTTCAAAAATAGGTATCTCTTGTGCAATTATTAAGTTAAGTTGGATATATATGTAATTTTTATGCTTTTGAAAGGATATATATGCATTTATAAGTTTAAGTAGGATATATACGCAATTTTTAACTTTTTCAAAGATATATATGCAATTCTCCTCAAGAAAATAAATATAAGATCCGTTTCAAAAAAAGAAAACACAGTTGATAGTCCACAATTGTGTCGCTGGCCCAGTTGATAAGATGGCATACAGACAATGTTAGATGGGTCTGTTAATCTAGCCCATATCATTCATTGGTCAAATTCAGTCATCTAATAAACACTCGAAAAAGAAAAGAAAAAAAAAGACAAAACAAAAAAATAAGTAAATAAATAAAATAAAATAAAATATGAAATTATTTGATGACTAAAAACATGTCCAACTATGCCAATAGTTTATAGGTTGATTAATAAGCGAGTCACTCTCCTCCAACCAACAAAATGCTGATATGTCGTTTTAGGCATAAAATTAAACACATTTCCGGTAATCTCAATTTAGTTCCATAAAAGGTCATGTCTAGTATTATTGGTTGTGGGACTGTCAGTGAAGGCCGTCAGAAATTCGGTTACTACATTTCTCTTTTGATTAGACGCAACAAGCACGGTCACATTTAAGTGTTTTACATTGAGTTATCAAATCTTGAATTAATTGAACACATTTTGACTGACATATTTTGTCAATTCCTTATGATCTAAATTTGGTCTACAACACTCTTAAATCATGTCTCAAGATAGCCAAGACAGATAAGGTCTACGAAAGACAAAAAGATACATATTATGTCCTTGGCAGTAACTAATTGATAGCTTTGTTCCATGTAACTAGTGCGAGTATGCTATATGTTGTCGTTAAAAACTAGCTACTAAGCGGGGGATTAATGTCGTACACTCCAATGTAGTACCACCACGAGTGACGTTGTATGATTATGTTTCTCCATTATACGCAATCCTTTTGTACAACCAAAGGACTTAATCTGCGTGAGGACAGCACGATGTTTGACATAATTTTTTGTTAGATTTAAAAACAACCATAAAATCTAATTTGGATTTTTTATGGCTAGATCTAGTCATATGTCACCAATCATAATACAATTTAGCTGTGGACAATGACACCCATGTTTTAGTAATCCGATCCTACATGTTGGTATGTATATGCAGGGTTTCAATTAATTGTTGACCTTCAGATTTTGGAAGGGTTGTTTTAAGATTGGATGCATCTCTTACATTGATTGTTAAAAGTTGCTAAAATGTAATCGTTAGCTATAAGAGCATGCACAACAATAACATTATAACACCAATAACACCGTCCACGTCAGCGCCACATCAGCTTTAACATTTAACATTAACATCCTCAAAAAACACCCACAACAATAACATCCCAATAACATTAATAACATTTCATATTTTCAATTTCAACCCATAAACTAAAACAAACACTTCATTTATTAAAACACATATCACATTTAACATTAAAACACCAAGTACATTAAACGTTAAACACGAACATTAAAAATTAAAGATACAACGCATACTGACGAAAATAAAACTACTAAAACTTAAAAAAACGAATCATCTGAGTCCCAACCCTCAGAACTGGTTGCCGGAGAATTAAACTCCCCATTCATGTATCGACACTCCATTATGTCGAAGTAGTTGTCTTGGAGGTACTGAGCTTCCCGCTTGCTTCACTGCCAGCAGCCTTCTTCACGCCTTCGCTCTTCCATAATCTCTCCTGACGCTTCATCTTGTTCGCCTAGTTTGCCGGAGGAAGCCTCACTTAACCCCGGGTGGTTTTTAAAATCCGCCTGTGGACTGTTCACAGTGGAGTTGGAACAATTGGGAGGTAACGGGATGTTTTCAAAACCCACCGGAAAGACATTTTCCGCAGTGTTGCCAGTAAACTTCGGTTCTCGTAGAGTTGGAAAGCTGGTTTCCGGCAAGTGATTTGGAGTTCGAGAGCTGGTTTTCGACAACTTTTTTGGACTTGGGAATTGCTGAGAAAAATCTTTGCGAGACATTTTTGTGTCGAGTGTGTGTGTAAATTGTGTGTGGTGTGTTCTAAACAACTCTGGTAGAGTTGTATATATAGGCAGAGTTGATTTTGAAATTGAATAAATCCCGCTCATATTTGATTTTTAAATTTCAAATTTGAATTTGAATGTATCCCGCCCAGAATGACCAGATAATTTAAATTTGAATTTGAATAGGTTGAGGGGTGTAAGTGAAAATTTATTTGAAATGGTTTAGGGAGGTGAAATGATTTTTTATTTATTTAAACATTAACGCTACGCGTTAGCCTGTAACGCCGGACTAACGCGTGATCATGGTGCACTTCCAAGGGCATAACGCCACTAACGGGCGTTGTTTGGGCCTTTAACGCCGTTGCTAACGTTGCACATGCTCTAATCATCAATAAAAAATTCTTATCGATATGAAATTTCATTCTAACCGATACTTAGCATAAAACTATCTAGCCGCAGGTAATTTTTGTCTAATAGATTTCATGACTATATTGTTAGAAAATTGGATCACAGTAATCTGAGAGTCGTGTAAACACTTTCAGATTGAAGTATTTCGGTGGTTCTACCGAAATCTCTAATCGGATAAAACTCAGATTTAGAATCGAGAATGTGTTTTTGATGTTATGAAAAAACGAACCAGCATGAATAATCAATATATGACCAACCATAACTAACTGTCGGTTACAATGCAACCCCAAAACAGTTTTATTAACCCCCAAACCGTTAAATTTAAGGGACTTCACTGGGCGCCCTCGGACCCCGCATAGCCGACCCCTATCGGTCTTCAGGCCCCGAATGATATCATAATCATAATAACGTCATACAAGTGTGCACTCCACACAACCCCGACTTGTTGAACATTTATCACGATTACACATTGGTCACTTAAGTCAATCCATTACACTTAAATAATATCGGTGATGCAAAATCACCAACAATCCTCCCCCATTTAAGTGTAATCTTGATTAACTTAAAACAAACTCATAACAAACAACAAACTGATGCATAAATGAAATGTCGAGACGATTGAATTTCACATTAGTACATTAGCATTCCAAATATTCAAATATAAGAGTGTCACTAAGGATTGAACTCTTTCTATTCATAGTGAATACATGAAGATAATAGGGCTATTTAATTATACTTTAGTTAGCCATTGTGAAAATAACTCTTTTAGAAATTAATGTTGACATTTTTGTCTTTCTTTAAGTATTATGACCATTTTACCCTTTCTGAATATTTTTCGAAATACTTTTTTTTTTTGAAATTTTTTTCCAAAATTTTTTTGAATTTTTTTTCGAATTTTTTCTAAAAATTTCAAAATTTTTTACGATTTTTTCTTGAAATATTTTTCAAGGGTAAAATGGTCATAATACTTAAAGAAAGACAAAAATGTCAACATTAATGTCTAAAAGAGTTATTTTATTAGTTTGCTACGCTAATGCTATTCTGAAAAGTATAAGCACTTAATTGGTTATTAGCCCAAGATAATATAAACAACAGTTTACACATTCATATGTTCTACTTGACACTATGTTTTACTAGCTTGTGTCCTATCCTTCAATAAGCATATCAAATCCAAGTCCCAAGCTTCTTGAAGCAGCTAAACTTCTTGCTTATATAGATGGTTCTTTACTCTTGCACATGCACATGCAATTTGTCAAAAAACCATTAAGAAATATAATTTCAACCTCCTTTGTCTTATGTGCTCTGAACACATACCGTGGGTTGATGTAATTATGTGTTCAATCCAAAGATATCAAGCTTTCATCATTGAATTCAGCATTCAACATTACGTTAGATGGGAATTGGGTATCTTGATACAAGGATTTAATTATGTGGACTTTAAACCCATCCCAATAGTCGCCTTGCGTACGATATCTCTTGCTAAACCTTTGGTTAAATGGTCGGCTAAATTTAGTTGAGTTCTTACAAACTCCACAGATATCACACCATTCATGATAAGCTCACGGATCATGCTATGTCTAACACCTAAGTGTCTAGACTTGCCAAGGTAGCAGCACTATCACATCTGATAGAAATGGTAGATATCGGTTTAGGCCACAAAGGAATTTCATAAACCAAATTCCTCAGACATTCATCTTCATTACCAGTTGCAGCTAAAGCAACAAATTCAGACTCCATAGTTGAGCTTGTAATACAAGTATGTTTCTTTGAAGCCCAACCACTCGTAGATGAATGATCCTCCATGTTATTAATCCAAATGGCATCAGAATACCCTTCTATAACAGAAGGATAACCACTATAAGTCAAACTATAATCCATGGTTCCTTTCAAATACTGAAATACTCGACCCAGAGCTTGCCAATGTAGAGCACTAGGATTACTAGTGTACCTACTAAGCATTCCTACAGCAAAAGCTATATCTGGTCTAGTGCTAATCATGGCATACATAAGACAACCAATAGCTATAAAGCATTCTAACTAAGACACTGTATTTCCTTTATTCGGTCGAAACTTCACAGTAGGATCTACAGGTGTATAAACAGGAGAACAATTAGCAAAGTTAAACTTTGTTAGTATCTTCTCAATATAATTTGATTGAGAAATAGAGATACCATTGTTTCCTCGTTTGATTCTAATACCAAGAATCACTTCAGCCTCCCCCAGATCTTTCACTACAAAATTAGATGACAAGAATTCCTTTGTCTTATCAACTTGATCTTGGTCAGTGCCAAAGATCAACATGTCATCCACATATAAGCAAATTATCACTCCTTTACCAGAAGCATCAAATTTGCTATACACACACTTGTCAGCTTGGTTTAAAGAAAAACATTAGACAAGACCACATCATCAAACTTTTGATGCCATTGTTTTGGTGCTTGTTTCAGACCATACATTGATTTCTTCAATTTTCATACATTGTTTTCATGTCCAAGCATCACAAACCCTTCTGGTTGTTTCATGTAAATGTCCTCATCCAAATTACCATTTAAGAATGCGCTCACATCCATTTGGTGAATAACAAGATCATGTATAGCTGCAAGATCTAACAACAATCTAATAGTGGAAATTCTAGCAACAGGAGCATAAGTATCAAAGAAGTCAATTCCCTCATTTTGTCTAAAGCCTTGGATAACCAATCTGGCTTTATATTTGTCTATGCTTCCATCCACTTTCATCTTCCTTTTAAGGATTCATTTACTCCCTAATGCTTTGAATCCAGGAGGCAAATCAGTGACTTCCCAAGTATCATTCTGCATGATGGAATCAATCTCACTTTGAATTGCTTCTTTCCAGAATGCAACATCTCTAGAAGCCATTGCTTCACTCAAGGTCCTTGGATCATCCTCAATAATGAAGCAATATTCACGTTGAGATAAAGTCTTATCTCTTGTTCCTTCAACTAAATAAAGTTGAAAATCATAACCAAAAGACTTAGCTTTTCTTGTTCTAGTGCTTTTCCTAGGAACAGATGGACCAGGTACATCATCAGTACCTTCAACATCATCTTCAACTATCTTACTCAAAGATGGCTGAATCATACCTCTTGGTCTAGGTATAGATGTAAACCGTTCTTCATCAAATATAGCATCTCTTGACTCTATTATAGAGTTCACCGACACATAATCATTAGGTTCTATAAGATAAAACCTATAACACTTGGAATGCTCAGCATACCCAATGAAGATACAATCTATACCTTTCTCACCCAGATTTTTCATTTTGGGTTCAGTTAGTCTTATAACAGCTTTACAGCCCCAAACCCTCAAATAAGTCAAATTTGGTACCTTCTTGGTTCAAATTTCATAAGGTGTTTGTTTACTATTTTTGTTTGGAGTTCTATTCAGAATATAGCAGGCTATCAACATAGCCTCACCCCAAAACCCTTCATTTAGTCCAGAATAGGATAACATGGAATTCACCATTTCCTTTAAAGTCCTATTCTTTCTTTCAGCCACACCATTCTGTTGTGGCGTGTAAGGAGCTGTGGTTTGATGTATTATTCCAGTCGATTGAAAATAAACTGGATCATAATACTCACCACCTCTATCAATACGCAATACTTTTATCAAATCTTGTCTTTGAAGTTCTACTTCTTGTTAATAAATTTTAAATTTATCTAGAGCTTCATGTTTAGCATGCAGTAGATAGATATAACAATATCTAGAAGCATCATCAATAAAAGTAATGACATACTTATTTTTTCCTAATGAAGGATTGGCATGAAAATCACATAAATCACTATGTATGAGATCTAATACTTTGCTTTCTCGGTTAACACTCTTAAATGGATGTCTAGTGATCTTTGTTAACATACAAGTCTTGCAACTTTCTGGTGTTATTCAAAAGCAGGTATTAAACTCATTTTAGACATATCTTTCATTCTCTTGTAATGAACATGTCCTAGTCTAGCATGCCATAATTCAGATTTGCTTAAACTATTGCTATGACTAGAAGTAATCATAAAAGCAGAAGCATTAAACAAAGGATAATTCAAATTTAATCTAATCATTCCATTACATACATAACCAAATCCAACAAATGAACCATGTCTTGACAAGATATACTTCTCACTTTCCAACACTTGTTTGTAGCCACACTTATTCAACACAATTCCAAAAACAAGATTCTTTCGAATCCCGGGTACATACAATACATTATCTAAACTTAAAGTTTTTCCGAAGTGAAAGTTAAAAAACACGCCCTATTCCTTTGATTGGTTCGGTTGCAACGTTTCCCATCTTTACACATGATCCATCTTCAATCGGATTACATACTTAAAACCAATGAAGATCGTTGCAAACATGACTTGTTGCACCCGAATCAACCCACCAAGCAACTTCATCATCCTGAACATAAAATGCATCGAAATTACGAAACATAATGTAAAACATTATCAAAATTCTGTATAAAATCAGAATTATAACCTTGTTGCTTTTCAGGATCCTTAGACCCACTTGGACCAGCGCCATTATTGCCCTTTTTAGAGCGACAATCCTTCTTCAAATGACCAGGCTTGTTACATTTCCAACAAGTCAATGCACCCTTCTTGTTGGAAAATTTATCATCACCACTTTTGAACTTTCTTTAGTTCTTATTGTTGTTAAAGTTGTTGTAGAATTTTAGCTCCATGTCCTTCAACCATGTTAACAGAAGAAGATTTAATTTGGTTCTTTCCTTTAGGATTATTATCAAGTTCCTGATTTCTTAATCCTTCTTCAATTCGTAGATGACTACCGAGTTGAACCAAATTTAACTCTTCCCTTTTATGTTTCAAACCATGTTTGAATTCTCTCCAGGAAGGGGGCAGTTTATCAATGATAACTGCGACCGAGATGGCTTCATCCATCATCAAGTTATGTTGGGTATACTGTCCCAGAATCCTTAACATTTCATGATATTGTTTCATGACAGGCCTGGTATCAACCATCTTGTAATTCATAAAATTACTCACAAGAAACGTGTTTGCAGAAGCATCTTCTGCCATGTATTTAGATTCTAGGGACTCCCATAGTGCCTTTGCAGATTCAGCGTTTTGATAGATGTCAAATAGGGAATTAGACATACCGTTTAGAATGTGACCACAAAGATATGTAGTCGCCGTTCTCCCACTTCATCCTCTTCCTGGTCGTATCTAAAGTTTCATTCTCGTCCCATTCACGATGGGTGTACTCGAACATACACAACTTTCAAGGTGGTAAGAAGAAAGTGCATCTTCTTTTGCCAGCGACGAAAGTCCTGCCCTTCAAACTTTGCCAGTTTATCGAACTTGCTCTCATATCCTTCACGTTCTCCGTTCGTCATGATCTTAGAATACTTCAATCTTTGTTAGAAAATTGGATCACAGTAATCTGAGAGTCGTGTAAACACTTTCAGATTGAAGTATGTTAATACAAATATCGTCATTAAACATTATTTATATTTTATGATCTTTACCTAAGTTTTGTTAACGACAAAAGTAAATTTAATTCTTATAAAGCTTAAAGCTTGTCAAGTTTAATAGATATTAAAACAAGCTTTTCTAATAATATCTTCATCACTCAAGCATTTACATTTTGATTAATCATATTTTGATATGACTCTAAACCATAATGTATGTTAGAATTTTTAGTTCAAGAATTTTTTGGTTTCTCAAAAACAAAACATTACATATGCATTTTAACATATTTCTAAAATGGAAAAACAAACACATGACATCATGTAGTGTGTCATTGAAATCCTTATAAGATTTCACTAGATACTTTGTGTAGATTTAGACTCTACATATCTTACACAATCTTGGATAGATATGGTTGACTTTGGTAATATTTTGGTGATCTTGTCACACTCGGGCACCAATATTAACACGGACGAAACCCTTTGAGGGATCCGTGGTCCGTGGTGCCTGCTGAGTATTTTGGCTATAAATAGCAAAGCCAAACCAAGTTGTTTTTCATCCCTTTCCATTATATTCACATACATTCCTTCTCTCTAACATTTCTAACTCAGTTTCATATCATATTAGTGATCTCTTTTGTAGCAAATAAGATCAAGGCATATTCTTCAACAAGTTGTTGGAAGTCTTGTTTGTTTGTTGTTGTATGATCTTGTGTTAATTCATACATCATTGTTGTAAAAAACCATCGTAATCTTGTGAGTGTGAGTGGTTAGTATTTTAGTCCTTAAAATACATTGTGTGTGGGAGTGGTTGTACCCTTGAAAAGAACTCGACATCTAGCTTACTGTCGGAAATAGTGTGTAAGCGAAGTGTAAAGGTTTCTCCGCCGGTGAAAGGAGCTTGTTGACTAATGAAGTTAAACTCTCGAGTGTGAGACTCGAGGAGTGGAGTAGGGCAAGGAAAAAGAGTCCTTGTAGACCGTACCACTATAAACAACTTGTCGTGGTTTGATTGTTTCTTTCCTTATCTACTCTTTATATTTTGTTTGCATATTGATTATCATTCACTAACATATCTAAGATCAATATCAATTGATCTTTCAATAAGTTTCAAAACAAAGTTTTTAAACTATTCAACCCCCTTCTAGTTTTCCACAATTGGTACCAGAGCCTCGTTGCACAAGAATTTCTAAAATATATTGTATTTTATAAACTTGAAACGATCAATGGATTTCGAAAACTTTAAAGAAGGGCAATCTATGCAAAGACCACCACTCTTTGAAACCAATGGATTTATCTATTGGAAAAACCGTTTTGAAACATATGTAAAATCAAAAGATATAAATCTTTGGTTTGTTATAGTTAAAGGAGACTTTAGTTCTACAACAAAATATATTTATGTTGATGATAAAAAGAAATTAATAGCTAAAAATAATGAAGCTAAAATGATTCTTTATAATGCTTTGCCTAGAAAAGAATATGAAATAATTTTTATGTGTGAAACCGCTAAAGACATTTGGGAATCTTTGATTATTACACATAAAGAAAATTCACAAGTCAAGGATAACAAAATTGATCTTCTTGTTCAACAATATGAACAATTTGTTATCCCTCTGAAGATGATACCATTGATTGTGGCTTTGCTTGCTTTAATACTATTATTACATCTCTTAAAGCACTTGATGAATCTTTTTGTAGTAAGAACTTTGTCGTGGAATTTTAGAGCACTCCATCCGAAGTGGAGAGCTAAAGTGACGGCTATTGAGGAATCAAAAGATCTCCCAAAAGTGACACTAGACGAGCTAATCGAAAACCGCAAAGTACAATTAAATGGTGATGGAGAAAGATTCAGAAATCATCAAAGGAAAAGAGAGAAAATCAAATCTGTTGCTCTAAAAGCAAGAACGGAATCAAGCGATGATGACAAATCTTGCCCTGTAATGAAGATGAGGAGTATGCCATGGCCGTTAGAGATTTCAAAAAGTTATTTAGAAGAAGAGGAAAGTTTGTAAGACAACCCCGAGAAGAGAAGAAGCCATTCCGAAAAGATCGGGATGACAAAAAGGGTAAAGGTGAAAGAAAGTGTTTTAGATGAGGTGATGCAAGTCATCTAATAGGAGATTGTCCCAAGCCACCTAAAAACAAAACTCGATGAGCTTTTGTAAGTGGTGCTTGGAGTGATAGTGAGGATGATGAAGAATCAAGCAAGGATGAGATCGCTCTAATGGCACATGAATCAAACGAGGTACATTCCGACTCATCTTATTTGATGATGATACTTTGCAAAAACAATATAATCAATTGTGTGAGCTTAGTCTAAAAATCATAACTAAAAATAAGTTTTTAAAGACTAAAAAGGAATTTTTTGAAAATGAAGTCTATGAGTTAAAAGAAAAGGCAAAACGATTAGAAAAGGGAAAAGCAAATGACGACGATTGAAAATCATGTCAAGAGCTTAATCTTGAAACAGAAAAACTAAAGCTCACACAAGATGTTCTAATCGAACATAATTCTAAATTTAAAGGTTTAACAAAAACATTGCTTGTGCCGATGAAATAGTTAGAATTCAAAAAACACACCAGGAAACATGAATGGACTAGGATTTAATGAAATATTAATTCCAAAGAGTCAAAACAAAAGCCGAAAAGAGACAAACAACAAATGTCAAAATGCTGTGTAAAGACGGACCAGACGGACCCAAAAATAGGGTTCCGCCCTTGTAAAGATTGGTGCCGGGGACCGCAAAGAGATGTATGTTGAAATATGGACCGAGTGAATTTGTCAAAGTAACAAAGAAAACCAAGGATAATGTTAAACCAAAACCTACTGTTACATCAAGAGTAGGACTTGCTAGAAATGAATTTAGATCTAAAACTACTCAACAACGACATAAAACGCCTATTGCCAAACGCCCCTTTCCTAAGAGCAACCACAAAATACAACCCAACTATCAACATAACGGTTGGAATCAAAACTTCCCTAGACCATACCAAACTCCTGATTATATGCCATGGAACCCTTACCCATCATTTCCATACATGAACCAAGTAAATGGTATGTTTAACCCAAATGGACCCATGAGATATTGGGGACCAAATGCTTGAGTTGTTTGTGTCTTAGGTATGCTTGAAAGTTGGATTGGAACCCGATGAGTGGATAAAAGATAGTGGATGCTCACGACACATGACGGGTAACAAAAGCCTCTTCTCAACATACCAAGAGTATGACGGAGGTAATGTCACTTTTGGTAGCAATTTCAAATGCAAAATCATTCGCAAAGGTACGATCGCTCATAACTCCCTAACCATTGAAAATGTTTCTCATGTCGATAGGTTTGGATTTAATCTACTTAGTATTAGCCAATTATGTGATAAAAGGTATAAAGTACTATTTGAAGAAAATGGTAGTAAAATACTAAAAGATGGTATCACCATAGCTAAAGGAGTTAGGAAAAATAACATATACGTCATGAAAATAGATAAAACATCAAATGACAAACTTTGTCTAACAATATTAGATGATAGCTCAACTCTTTGGCATAGACGATTAGGTCACGCTAATATGAGACTTATACAAAACCTATCTTCAAAGAGCTAGTTAGGAATTTACCAAAACTTAAATATGACCAACATTTTTGCGACGCTTGCAAAATTGGTAAACAAACTCATAGTAGTCATAAGGCTAAAAACATGGTGTCCACATCTAAGTGTCTAGAACTTTTGTATACGGACTTGTTTGGTCCATCCGCTATAAGAAGCTATGGAGGCAACTTATACACTTTGGTCATAGTAGATGATTACTCAAGGTTTACTTGGACATTATTTTTGAAAACTAAAATGAAGCTTTTGATAAATTTGAAATTCTTAGCAAGAAAATTCAAAATCAACTAGGTGTTAACATTGTGTCGATCCAAACGGATCATGGTCGTGAATTTGACAATGAAACACAATTTGGAAACTTTTGTGATGCAAATGGTATAACACGCAATTCTCTCTCGAACACCTCAATCAAATGGAGTTGTAGAACGTAAAAATAGAACCATTCAAGAAATGAGTAGAACAATGCTTAATGAACAAAACATTCCTCAAAAGTTTTGGTGTAACGCCGTTGACACTTCTACAAATATTTTGAATAGAGTCTTAATACGTCATTTCTTAAACAAAACACCATATGAACTATATAAAGGTAAAAAGCCAACTTTAAGATATTTTAGAGTGTTTGGATGTAAATGTTTCATTTTTAATACTAAAGACTATCTCACCAAGTTTGACCCAAAGTCTTATGAAGGTGTATTTCTTGGTTACTCACAAACTAGTAAAGCTTACATTGTCTTAAACAAAGAAACAATGAGAGTCGATGAATCGTTGAACATAACATTTGACGAAAGTCCACCTCCCTCTAAGACATCACCTTTGGTAGATGATGACTTAGTTGAAAGTAAACTTGTAGAAAGTCAAGAAATAATTGAAAATGACAAGGAAGATGAACCATTAAATAATGAAATTATAAATATCAAAGAATCCAAAAGTCATCCTTTAGAAAAGGTCATAGGACAACTAAATCAAAGAACGTTAAGATCACAAGCCCAAAATCAAAGTAATCATTTTTCCTTTGTATCTACCATTGAAGTGAAAAACATAAATGAAGCAATAAAAGATGAATCTTGGGTAATTGCTATGCAAGAAGAGTTAAACCACTTCATTAGAAATGATGTTTGGAAGTTAGTTCCAAAACCTAAAGATCAAACTATAATTGGAACGAAATGGGTTTTTCGAAATAAAATGGATGAAAATGGTGTAGTGTCTAGAAACAAAGCTAGGCTTGTCGCACAAGGTTATAATCAACAAGAGGGGATTAATTATGATGAAACTTATGCACCGGTAGCTAGGCTCGAGTCTATTAGAATCTTACTTGCATATGCATGCGCGTATGACTTTAAATTATTTCAAATGGATGTTAAGAGTGCATTTCTTAATGGGTTTATTAATGAATAAGTATACGTTGCTCAACCTCCCGGTTTTACCGACTTTGAGAAACCACATCATGTCTTCAAACTCAAGAAGGCATTATACAGTCTTAAGCAAGCACCAAAAGCTTGAAAACATAGAATTAAGACTTTCTTGTTGAAAACAAATATACCATGGGATTAGTAGATAATACTCTTTTAACAAGAAAAAAGGAATCGTACATTATCATTGTTCAAATATTGTTAGGATTTATAAAACTGTTAGTTAAAGAGTTGGTCACCTCAAGTATATGTATTCGTTAGAAAGCTCGTAGTCATAGCCAAGTTATGTTAATAAGTAGTTAGTTAAGTAACACCGCGGGAGGACGGACGGTCTTTACCCACTGATGCCCGATCCACAAACGGAGGAGGCTGTTTGTAAGAAACTATAAATACCCTCTACCTCCCAAGGTAGAGGGTTAGAGCTTCATAATATCATTTTTCTTTGTCTCACTAAGTTCCCTAAACTCTTCCACTTTATCTCTCTAAAACCTAAACTATACTTATTATGATTTGATGTGTTTATGAAAACCAATATGTTACAAATGGTGTCAGAGCCATGGTTTGTTCATTAATCTTTCATGTTCTTGGATTTCTAGTGGTTTTCATAGGGTTTTGGGTTGAATAAGTTTAGAGTAGTTTGCATCATTTGGATCATCTCTAGTGTTAGAGTTTGAATTTTGATAGTACTTTTGTGTTTAGAATCATTATAAGTGTTTTAGGTTGTATTTGGAAGGCTTGAATCAAGGTGGTTGGTTGTTTTTGGATTGAAAAGTGGTGTTTTAGAAAGTTTAGTTTATTTGTGTCCGGATAAGTTTTTGTATGCGATTTGTCCCTGCTTTTATGCGATTTGTCTCTAGAAAGATTGCTTATGAAGCTATTTGTCTGCTTCGAAGCGATTTGTACACTATGATTTGTCTATTGAGACAAAACGACAAGAAAGGACAAAGTAGTATGTAACTTGTGCGATTGTTTGGGTAAGCGATTTGTCCGCTTAGTAACTTGTTTATTTAAGCGAAGCTGTCTATTTGCCGATTTGTCCGGCGACGGTGTGGTTTGAGCGATTTGTGTGTTTGAGCGATTTGTCTGTTCTAGCGATTTGTCGAGCTTAGCGATTTGTCGCTAAAGTGATTTGGAAACCAGCGACTTGTCAAGTGAGCGATTTGTCTTTGAGACATATTGTTTCTTCGTGTTAAGTATTACTTCTCTTGATTTAGTAAAATCCCCGGAAAGAATATATTTCCCGGTTTAATCAAAGAGTTGTGAAATCCCGTGAGAATTGTGACCATGTCTACAATCACCTTTCCGCTGTCGATGATGTACAAGCCGCAGATTCTACATCAAACCCTCCCATGCCGACGAACCGATTATGACTCTTGGGCTCAAAGAATCAGATTGTATTGCTTAGGAAAAAGAAAAAGGGTTAACATACTTAAGTCAATTGATGAAGGACCATACCAAGTTGAGACTACAGAGAGACTCTTGAAACTCCGCTGCCTGATGGTTCAGTTGATATTAGGATTGGATAGACCAAAGACACATGATGAACTTACTGATAAGGAGAAGAAGAGATATGATGCCGACGCAGTGGCTTCAAACATCATACTTCGTGGTTTACCTAAGGACATTTACAAGCTGATCAATCACAACACCGGCTAAGGCGTTTGGGACAATGTTAAGATGCTTCTAGTTTCTGATTGACTAAAGAAGAAAAGGAGTCTCAAATATGATGACTTTGAGAGCTTTAAGATGAATCCAGGGGAAAGTGTCACTGAATATCATGTAAGATTCCACAAGCTTGTGAATGATATGAGGAATATCAAAATGACATCAATTCAAAGTTTGTGAACAACATGAATCCCGAATGGCACAAATTTGTCACTGCAGTCAAGCTAAACAAAGGTTTGAGGAACACCAACTATGAACAATTGTATGCATATTTGCTCCAAAATGAGAAGCATGCTATGTTTGAACGGATGATCCTTGAAAAGTTCAACAACAATACCGAAATGCAAGCTCCTCAAATGATTCAACTGTGATTCTACACTAATGTAGGAATAACCACCAAAGCATCTCAAGTCATACCCAATAAATGGTAATCAAAAACTCACCAGCATCCGGGTATAAGCCTCCATATTCGACACATTCATGGAAAATCTCGCCAATCAACTGCCTCTCATGGTTAGGCAAAATTGAACCTCACTCCACACACCAACATAACCTTAGAACAACATCCAATCCCCACAATCAAGCTATCAAGATGGTGGTAGTGGTGCAGAGTGTGCAATGAGGCGTAATGAACAAGGAATGGCCGGAGCAAAGTTATGGAAATACCGGAGTGGGTGGAGGATTTATGGGCAATCAGAATCGAGGAAGGAACATGACTCAAGGTCAAGGGAAGCCAATCAAGTGTTACAATTGTGGTGGTGAAGGACACATTGCAAGGAACTACACATCACCAAAATGTCCACAAAATGCAGAGTACTTCAGTGGATAAAATGTTGCCGTGTAAGCTCAAGATAATGGAGCAATGTTGGATGAGGAAGAATTGCTATTTTGCCGAGGGAAATGCCAAACTTATGATGGATGATGAGCAGCCGCCAGTATTGGAATAGGTCACAATCATCCAAAATGCCGTTCAGTGGCAGATTGTGATGCATATGACTCGATGTCGATGATGAACCTAACGCCTGCACCATCTTCATGGCTAGTATTTATCCAATGGTCTCCAAAGGTCCCGGCCACCACAACAAGCAAGTCCCTCCAAGGAATCAATCATATCGAGGTATTAAAACTATAATGATGATGTTGATGTGCAAAAGATACCCACAAGGTACAATCAATCAAATTATTGAATCGATATTGAAAATATGGGTAATAGCAATGTTGTCCCATATGATCAATATGTGAAACAAAATGAAAGTGAAATTGCACCAAATAAGGCATCTTCTGCAGTCAATGATGACTATATTTGATGAATACAATCGCATGTGCCCCTCATGATTCTATAACATCTGAACTAAATGCCTATAGGAACAAGTTGCTATATATGAACAACGCGGCTAAGTTTGAATTAACTAGCCGCGGAGCGGAGATGGATAACCGTGATGCACAATTATCGTAAAAGTAATTTTAGGAAGAAATGTTAAAACAAGAGTTGGATTTCCTTACAAGAAAAACTTAACAAAACTGTAAAACGTAAAACAAGAACTTCAAGAAAAAGTAAAAGTGCTTAAACATGAATTCAATGCTAAGGAATCAAAACTTTTAAATGAATTTTCCAACCTAAAAACTTTAAAGAACAAACTTGAGAATAAGTTGTACATACAAGGGAACACCATTCAGATCGCTTCACATGATCACTACAGCATAGAGTTCTAAGTGATAAGCATAGTGTTGCACTTATAGATGAACCAAACCCTAAGGTTTATTAAAGCTAAAGCATCTCAAAAGGTAATCTACATGTGAGATTCTTAAGCCCCACAAACCCACTGTGCCGAGTGCACGAGGAAGATAGAAAATTAGAAGAAGTCTCTAGAAAAAAAATCGATGATAAACTTAAGAATCCCTTTGTGCATAAAAAGAAAATATCACCTTTAAAACACCAAATTATTCTAAGGAAAACTGGATTGCTTTTAATAAGTTTAGACCTCGATCACCGACCCCGAACAAATGTTCCGAAAAAGTTCTGACAAGCAAAAGGTGATGATTTTATCGAAAAGAATCCCCCGTGTAGGAAATTGCCTCCAGCCACAGTGTATCCCCCAAATACTCCAATGCATTTAGTGCCTAGAAATCTTCACAATAATAGCAAGACCTAATCAACTTTATGTAGTTTACCAACTATTTGTTGATTTTGTGAAAACGTGTAAGAAGAGAATCACACCCACTGGGATAATGAAGGGGAAAGGGGTTTTGAGCAAACTAAAGAATGCTATTTAACTGAGGTCATGCTCCTTCTTTAAACAAATTAAAGAACAATTTGAGAGTCTTCAAAAGGGAATAGACACAGAGATTAAAGAAATGAAAAAGATGTTTAATGATATGTAACATGAGGTCAGTATGTATGAACGTGAGCTTAAGAGTAATGAAATTGAGATAAAGAATCAAGACATCATTAATGATAATTCGATCTCTTAATGTGTTGCTCAAAATGTGTTTTACACTATTACAAATTATTCTATTATCACGTTTCAATTTCATGAATTAACTGTTGCATTAAAAGTTTCCCATGATCGTGTCATTGAGCTTGAAACCACAAATTCAAAATTGCATGATAAAGTAGAATAGGATGATCATGATAATTTGGTAAAACATTATTCTAAATTGGAAGTTGAACATTTTAATTTGCAACCAAAATATCAACATCTCAAAGAAAAATGTTAAAACCTCAAATATTAAGACATCCCGGATGTTCCTGAGTTTGATGCTTTGAAATAAACAAACGTGGACGAACAGATTCGAGCTCACTGAACACCGATCGAAGGTTGAAAACCCAAATTTCACAATTAAAGGGGTGAAAAGAACAATGTGAATGGCTCCCAAATGCCTCCTCCTTTAGATTCTCAAGATTCTCAAACTTTCATCTTCAAAACATCATTAATGTATTACAACAAGAAAATGAGAGTTTTCTAGAAGAAAATAAAAAGGTTAAACGACACTTTAAAGAGTTATATGATTCAATGAAAGTCACTCGTGACAAGAACAATGATAAAATAACTTCTTTACAAAAGGAAATTGAGAATCAAGAGTCAGTAAAAGGAAAATGCCACTTGTCCGTAATGAGAATGTTGCATCAAAGGCATCCAAGGATTCTAAGTATGTCTGGATTGTAAAATATATTCCTCCTCACCTTAGAAATAACGAACTTGTGTTTCAAGAATATTTTTCGTACCTTAAGGATAGTCTAGAATATCTCCGTGAGATTGTTGAAGAGGATAGCATAAATAAACCACTTGATAGTGAAGTTAGGTATGCATGCTTATATGCCAAACGATCTCATGAACTTTTAGAATGTTTAAGAGCAACATGCCCTAAATCCTTTTGTAAGAAAGATAAAGTCGTTATACCTTGCTCTATGCTTAGTGTTAAGCATGCAACCCATGATATGCCATGCTCTCAGGCTGAAAGTCAAGCATGTGAACTTTGATGTGCCTACAAGTACTTCAGATCCCCAAGACTTCTAGATCGAATGCAAAAGTAGTAAACCAACTAATGTCCCATCATTCCCTCTACAGAGTAATCAGTGACACTAAGGCAAGCGGGTCAAAGCCACCAAGCAATACAAAGCAAGATAGGGTTCAAGCTAAGAGTGATCAATGGAAGAAAGAAGAAGACCACCCTAGGAACAATAAGTTTGTGTTGAATAAGACGAATCGTTTTGATTCTAGTATTAGCTATAAGCGCATCTGTAATTAATTCAATTCTGCTACTCTTGCAAAACATGTAATGAATGTCGATTTCGTATTAATCATGAATGTGTGTTGTGAATGATGTGAGCAATTCACAAATCTCGTAATAAATGTTAACACTATAAAACAGATAAGAAGGTCAAGACCAAGGTGGAAGAGGGCTAGAAAACATTGGAAACCAATAGGAAGAAAATTTAGTAATGTAGGTTATCATTGATTCCTTCCTAATGGGTCAAATCAATCTTAATGAGTTATGCCCTAAATTATCTAGATCAATGCCCATTAGAAAATGGATGCCTACTGGTAGAACTATACCTTTAAGAAGTGAACACACTTTGAATAGATCTAACAACTACTAGCCCGCATCTACCTCTATCATTGTTGCTACTTTTGATGTGGGTGCTCCAATCACATTTACTAACCAAGTGGAACCCATTCTTGCATGGGGATCCCAGTTGTCCAGTCATCCATTCTTGTCTGTGTTCAACTGCAGTCGCCAAATCGCTCGTGGTACTGACTCAAGTCGCCAAATCGCCATGCTCGCTCAAATCGCCTATGTTCAATTGCGTGTCGCCAAATCGGTTCTGTGTTCAATCAAGAAGTCGCTCAAATCGCCAAGGCTCATGAACTTCGTGAGTAAATTTATCGGGACTGTTAGATTCAGGAACGACCATTTTGGGGGCAATTATAGGTTATGGAGATTATGTGGTTGGTGATAGTGTAATTTCACGGGTATATTATGTTGAAGGTCTTAGTCATAATTTGTTTTCTCTTTCAATCTGTGACTTCTGATCTAGAAGTGGCCTTTAGAAAACATACTTGTTTTGTTAGAGAACTTGATGGTGCGAAACTTTTAAGAGGAAAACGTGGAACAAACCTGTACACCATATCTATCGAAGATATGATGAAGTCTTTCCACTGCTGTTATCTAAAGCCTCAAAACAAAGTCATGGTTATGGCATCGCCGCCTCAATCACTTGAACTCGAAACCATAAATGATTTTTCTAGAAAGGACCTCGTAAGAGGTTTACCTAGATTGAAGTATGAAAAAGATCATCTTTGTTCAGCATGCCAATTGGGAAAAGCAAGAAGTATGCCCACAAACCCAAAACCTCAGAACTCGCTATGGAAGTTCTTCATACTCTTCATATGGATTTGTGCGAACCCATGAGAGTGCAAACGATAAATGGGAAGAAATATGTGTTAGTCGTTGTTGATGACTACTCTCGATTTACTTGGGTTAAGTTTTTGAGGACAAAGGATGAAACTCCAGATGTCATCGTTAAACTTATCAAACAAATACAGTTCACTTAACAAGACTGTTAGAATTATTCGAACGGACAATGGAACTAAGTTTGTTAACAAAGAACTAAGTCAGTTTTATGAAAGCATTGGAATCAGCCATCAAAGAAGTGTCACACTCCATCTCAACGTAATTGTAGTTGAAAGATCGAAATCGCACCCTTTGTGGAAGCCTGCAAGAACAATGCTAATTTACTCAAAGGTTCCAATGTTTCTCTGGGTCAAGCCATTGCCACCGCCTTTATACCCAAAATCGCTCCCCTTATACACACCACTCATGGAAAAATCCATACCTAACTTGTCCACAATCGAAAACCCTGGACTCCTTCCTTCATGTGTTCTGGGCTTTGTGCTATCCAAATCCAATGGTCAAGATTTAGGTAAATTAAGAGCAAGGCGACATTGATTTTTGTGGGTTATGCACCAAACAAGAAGGGTTACTGATGAGTGTCTAAATACTCATCATTTTTGTACAATCTAAACTGCAAAATCATCTGAAAACACTCAGAAATGCATTAAAATGATGAAAATATCACAAATCAGTGTTTTATGTGTTTTGAATTCAAAAAGATCAAAATCGATGAAAACGAATCAAGTTTGCAAAATTGGCGCTTTTAGTCCCCCAAGTTTTAAAAGTTGTCAAAAGTAAAGTCCCCTGGTATATCCAAAATCAAGAATTTTATCATTCAAGGTCCCTAAAATATTCTAAGTTGTTAAAATTGGTCCTTCAATGATTCTTTGGTCAATGGCGTAAAAAGTCCCTAAACTTTGAAAAATGTCAAATTTAGTCCTTGGATATTTTAAAATGAAAAATGATCAAATTTTATCCTTGTACTATCAAAGTTTGTCAAGTTTGGTCCTTGTGATAACATTGGGATATGTTCGCTTTCAAATTTGGAAGTTTGATAAATTGCAAAATTGGTCCTTGTGCTTACTCTATATCCAAACCGACCAATATATATCAACACAACCCAAGTCCATCTAGCCGCCCATATCCAAGCCCAAACCCTTTCATGACCCCTTGACCGGCCCAAATCATTTTGATCCTTTGTCATTACCCATTGTGAACCCCTCTCTTATTAATACCACCTGGTCAAATTATTCAAACTCAAAGACTGACTTCTCCCTCACAAGAACGCTACAACCGCAAAACCATGGTGGTTTCTTGATTTGCTCTATCCTTCCTCCACCTGCCTCACCACTTGTTTACCTTGTCCCCTCCACCTCCACTAACACCCAAAAGCTTTAATTGATGAAACTCCGCTAAAGAGAAAATTCGCCAAAAAATCCACTTGTATGGTTCTCATGATTTTAGCCAATCCAATGGCTCGATGAGGCGGATTCCTTCGTGAGGTCAACAAGGAGTCATAAAATTCTATAAAAGAAGGAAGAGAAGTGTTAGGAATTAGAAATTCCCAGTATTAAAGAGTCGGTCACCTCAAGTATATGTAATCGTTAGAAAGCTCGTAGTCATAGTAATATTTAGTTAAGTAGTATGTAGTTAAGTAACACCGCGGGAGGACGGACGGTCTTTACCCATCTGTATGCCTGATCCACGACCCGAGTGTGGCGATATGTAAGACTATAAAATACTCTACCCCAAGGTAGAGAGTTGGAGCTCATAATAATATCTTTCACTTTCTCTCACTAAGTTCCCTAAACCTCTAACTTTATCTCTCTAGAATTCCATCTATATGTTACTTTGTGTTATGGTTTGATGTGTATGTGAAAAGTTATATCCAACAATTGGTATCAAGAGCCATGGTTAGATCATATCTTGCACATCTTTGGATTTCTAGTGGTTTTAGGTGGTTTTTGAGTTTGAAAAAGTTTAGTGGTTTTGCATCATTTGGTTGATTTCTTGTGTTAAAGCTTTGATTTTGTTAGTACTTTTATGTTTAGAATCATCACAAGTGTTTAGGTTTTCATTTGGAAGGCTTGAATCATCTTGGTTGGGTTGTTTTTGGATTGAAAAGTGATGTTTATATGAGTTTTTCTTGCTAGCTTACTTCTGCACACACTTAATACTTTCGCTAGCGACTTGCTTTACAAATTTGTAGCGAGTTACGGTTTTAGACCTAGCGACTTAGATCTAGCGAGTTACAGTACAAGTAGTGGACTCTCCACTACGTAGCTTAACTTGGTGGTAAATGAGGTTCTTAGCTTAACTTGTATCTTTAGCGACTTGGTAGCGAATTGTCGCCAAAATTTTGCTAGCGACTTGAGCCTTAGCGAGTTACTACTTAGCGACTTACATTTGTCTGGCGACTTGGGACTCTAGCGACTTAGTGGTGTAGCGAATTAAGTGTTAGCGATTTGGACCTTAGCGAGTTGCTCTTTTAGCTTAATTTGACCGTAGTTACTTGGTGCTTTAGCTTAATTTGTGTCCAAATGAATTTGGGTCCTAGCGACTTGGTCTTAGCTTAATTTGGTTCAGAATTCTTAGCGACTTGTTGACTTTTCCACAAAACTTCAAACGCTATAACTTTTGATCCAGAACTCGCTTTCGCTCTACCCATCAAAACTAATCCGGAGAACGAGGAGAATGTCACTACCGAATGAACTAGGTCAACCTTCGAGGGCTAAACTGCTATGAACAGAAGTTATTGAGGTTTTATGTTTTTAGACCTAAAATTCCTGAAAATCGGGCAACAACCAACCCAAATCACAACCAAACAACATCTCCGCTTATCCCACAAACAATCATAAGTCCTAACACACAATTGTCTATCATTGTGTCGATCCATCAGCCATCTTAACACATTCCATTGGTCATTGCTTAACGGTTTGGTCTTGATTTTAGTAAAACTGAAAGATTCTATTTCTGTTTAAATCATAGACTTGTAAAATCCCGTGCATTCCACCACATCATGTCTTACTCTACTTACTCTACTTACTCTATCAACTAAATTGATTTCGTATGCTTAAATTGTATGATGCTGTACACAATAATGTTAATGATTGCTAATCGAATCCATTAAAGATGTTTGAATTAAACAATGAGGATGAAATCTTCATGTTCTCGAAAGTACAATGAGAATGAATTGCACCTGCCATTGCATGCCATGCAAATGGAATGCATCATTGAGCCCTATCAGCCTACTTCATCCTGACCTCACACAAATATCCATAGCCGGGATCGAACATGTAGTGCTCTTTTCCGCCAGACTTACCTACATTGACAAGAAGCTACCGTTGAACTTAGAACATTTAAAGCTGCAACTTACCAATGAAGAGGTTCAAAAGGATGGTTCCAAAGGCACTCTTCAAGTAATCTACAAACAATTTCACCATTCATCGGGGAATATTCAGCATTACGCTCAACATTTGACCGAATTTCCTTCAAAAAAACATACTGGAATGGAAATTCAGGAATTCATTGAGACATTTATCCAACTCATGGATAATGTGAAAAAGTACATTGAAGAATCTGCCAAAAGAATGAAAACGAATGAGTGTCGTGCAGCTTGAAAGATTGTTGTGATAAGTTGGGTAATGTTTCGTTGAAGTATTCGTGTTGCCAATGCGTATGTCGCTGACAACAAAAATTGATGAGTCGGATAATGCAAATATGGAATCTTCGTGCTCAAATTCACAAGAGAGTGCACCGCATACAACCCTCGTGCGTTAATGCAAAGGAACACCTATGGAAGCTTCGATGTACCCAAGATAGAGATGCACCCGTCACAAACCTGCATGTCAATGCCGAGGTAAGTTGCATGGAAGTTTCTCATGTACCTAGTTGTGTATCTTCTACCAAAATGATGATTATGAACTGCATGAGTACTGTGATTTGTGCCCGATGATTCCCTTACCACCGAAGCTTAACATATATAAGAATCAAGTTGCTATTTATGAACAACGTGCTAAGTTTGAGTTGACCACCCGTGAGCAGGAAATGGATGTCCAAATACGCACAAACTATTAGAAAAGTAGGTTTAGAGAAGAAGTATTAAAACAAGAGTTAAACTCCTTACAAGAAAAGCTTTCTAAAACCGCTAAGCAAAAACAAGAACTTCAAGAAAATGTTAAAATGCTTAAGCAAGAATTCAATGCTAAGGAATCAAAACTTTTGAATGATTTTTCCAATCTAAAAACTTTGAAAAACAAGCTTGAAAATAAGTTGTACGTACAAGGAATACCATTCGACTGCCACATGATCACTAAGCATAGAGTCTAAGCTGATAAGCATAGCATTCCCCTTGTTGAGGAACCAAATCCAGGTAATTAAAAAGGCTAGAAATGCTCATAAGGTGCTTTATGATGGTAATGAGATCCTTAAGCCTAGACAGAAACCTAGTTGCGTACTGAGTGACCGAGGAAGATAAGAAATCGATGAAGTCACTAGGAGAAAATGAATAAGAAGCTAGAAGACTCGAGTGTAAAAAAGAACAAGATAACGATAAAACCCCATGATTACACTAAGGAAAATTGTATATCCTTAAACAAGTTTAAGCCTCAGACCTATTGACCCCCTGAACAAGTGTTCTGGAAAAGGATATGGACTTGCAAAAGTCGGAAAATCTTGTTGAAAGAATCCCCCTTGTAGGAAATTCCCTAAAGCAACTGTGTATCCTCCAAATACACCAATGCATTTAGTTCCTAGAACTATTAAAAGCAAGACCTTAATCACCAATATGTTATTCTTCAACTATTTGCTGATTTTGAGAAAACTTATAAGAAAAGGATCACACCCATCGGGATAATCAAGGGGAAAGGGGTTTTGAGCAAACAAAAGAATGCTATCTAACCGAGGTCATGCCTTTCTTTAAACAACTAAAAGATCATTTTGAGAGTCTTTAAAAGGGGATAAAATCGATATTAAAGAAATGGAAAAGGAATTTGATGCAATGATAGTTGAGGTTAGTGATTATGAGCGAGCACTAAAATATAATGAGATTGAGAGGAAGAACTTGCATACCTTGAATGAGAATCTTATTTCTCAATGTATTGCTCAAGATGTGTTTTACACTCGCTACAAATTGTTCCATTAATGCTTCTCAATTTCATGAATTATCTGTTGCTCTGAAAGTCTCCCATGATCGTGTCATTGAGCTTGAAAAATCTAATTCTAAATTGCATGAGAAAATTGAACAGATGATCATGATAATTGGTGAAACATTTTTCTAAATGGAAGTTGAGCATTTTAATTTGCAACTAAAATATCAACATCTAAAAGAAAATGTTAAAACCTCAAATATCAAGACATCCTTGGATGTTCCCGAATTTGATGCGCTTTTGAAATTAACAAACGCGGATGAACGTGATTCGAGCTCATTGTAACACGATCGTAAGATTGAAAACCCAAATCTCACAATTAAAGGTGAAAAGAACAAGTGACTGATCCCAAATGCCTCCTCCTTTAGATTCTCAAGATTCTCAAACTTTTCATCTTCAAAACTTAGTCAATGCATTACAAAAGGAAAACGAGAGTTTTCTAGAAGAAAATGAAAAGTTAAACGACACTTTAAAGAGTTATATGATTCAATGAAAGTCACCCGTGACCAAAACAACGAAAAAATAACGTCTTTACAAAAAGAAATTGAGAATCGAGAAGTCGTGGAAATGGGAAAGCCACTTGTTTTCAATAAGAATGTTGTCTCAAAGTCACCCTTAGATTGCAAATACACTGTGACAGTTAAATATATTCCTCCTCATCTTAAGAATAATGAACATGCTTTTCATGACTACTGTGCTCACCTTAAGGATAGTCTAGAATGTCTCCGTGAGATTGTCGAAGAGGATTTCATTAACAAACCTCTTGATAGTGAAATGAGGTTTGCTTGCCTCCGTGCCAAACGATCTCAAGAGCTGCTTGAATGTGTAATTGCAACATGTCCAAAACCCTTAGGTGAAAAGGCAAAGCTGTGAAGCCTTGTTCTATGCCTAGTGCCAAACAGGAAAACCGTTCTATGCCTAAAGCCAAGCATGTGACCCTTGATATGCCTTGTTCCATATCTAAATTCAAGCAAGCAACCTGTGATGTGCCTCCTAGAATTTCAGATCCCAACACTTCTAGACCAGAATGCAAAAGTAGTGAAGCCATGTAATGTTCCCATCGTTACTTCTGCATGTTAAGATTGACACTAAAGTTAGCGGGTCAAAACCTAGAAGCTATGCAAAGAAGGATAGGATTACGAAAACTAAAAGTGATCATGATAAGGAAGTGAAAGAACACCATAGGGACAAGAAGTTTGATTTGAACCAAAAGAATCGTGTTAGTTCTAGTATTAGCTCTAAGCTTACTAAAATTAATTCGAGGCCTTATGCTGTTTGCAAAACATGCAAAAATGTTAAATTTCTAATCATGATAAATGTGATGTGTTATTTCGAGGTCTAAGATTCATAACCCGTTAAGTTGAAAGTTTGGAGAGGAACAGATAAGCAACTCGAAACCTACAGGGAAGGTTTTACCAATGGTGGATCGGAAATAACAGTTCGAATATTCACTAATGGCAAACCTGCCCCTTAACTAGATCCACTATGCCTAGAGTAGTGCCTTAAGTATGTTTGAAGCCAACCGTAGAATAATCCCATTAAGCACAAAATGTTCCCATCAAGTCTAATGCTTCTACTAGTTCAACTCCTAGATAATGCCATTGCATCTAGGGTTTCTCACGATTCAAAGATTGCTAGGCAACCAAAAGGAACCCATCAAAGACGCGGGGATCCAATGTTTCAATTTCTATCTTCGTCAAGGTCCAAAGCGTGTCATACAAATCGCCCCTTGGTATTTGGATTCGGGCGCTTAAACATATGATCGGGCTCTAACAATGACGCCTGCTCACACGCCTCGTGCCTCATTCTTCATCATTATGGTGTCCGGCAGATAACACTTCAGCCCTGCTTCAAAGAAAAGAAAAGTGTACGCTTATTCTCAGGCGCTTTTATCTTCAAATTTAAAGAGAAATTCTCTCATGAATGGCCATACTCATCTACATTCTTCATCAACAATCTTCATGTTTTGCCACGCCATTCATCGTGGATCTCATGTTCATTGTGTATATACTCTATTCACTTGTTAAATCAAAAATGGCAACTGGATGCAATTTTTGGAGGGGGAAGAGTGAATATACTACATGATGATGGTAATACTAATTTAATTTTTGATGAGATGATGAGTGTATATTCTTTTGATGAAGAGTGAATATACTAAGGATAACTGGGATTCATTGTTTTGATTTTTTTGATGACTCTCTCCAACGCCTAATGCTTCACTTACTAAGGATAATTGGGAATCAATGTTTGGGATTCATTATTATTCAAAGATATGTTTGATGAGTACTTTAAACCTCCTAATTTAATGTTGATCATCCAGCTTCAAGCTCATGTCTGCTCATTGACTCAACTGGTTCACCATCTAAGAAGTACTCCTTGGAATTCTCAAGAAACCTTATCTCCAGCTTATTTCACAAGGCGATAATGACTTATCATGATATTGTAAGTTGCACTATTGAATAATGATCCATTTTTGGTATTCCTTTACAAATCTTCACGGATTGTTGTCTGCGGATATGATCCTCTTGTATTCCTTTGCCAAATCTTTACTTGATTATTGTTCCTCTCAATGTGCACACTATAAATCAACCACATGAACATTAAGGAAAATGACTACCTTATTCGCCAAGACATTTGTGAATCTTCCGGTCAGGGCTTTACATGTATACCTTAGGAAGAAATGCATTAATGTCGAAATCATTTGTCTTGCCTTCAAATTGTCTACTTATGGGTTGATAAAGATAGTCGAGTTTTATCATAGCGTCCTATGGCTCCGGACAATCCAGCCTGACCCGCACTTCAAAACAATCCCATTGGTTCATCCCTTGTACCAAACCCTCTCCAAGAACCCATATGTACCTCCATCTGAAGATGATTTAAAGAAATTGTTTGATCCAATGTCTGATGAACACTATGAAACAAATGAGGTGAAATGTCAACCATCAACAGAGGTGCTCATATCCCTATGAAGTCAATCCTTCAGCCTCAATATCTTTAAGTCAAGAAGCACCGCCGATCCTTCGCCTCATCAACAAATCATCATTCTTCAAATGTACATCATGGAAATGTTTCTTGCATCAATGATGAAGTTAATCCCTTTGCTACTCCCGAAGATGCTCCATTTGAAAACATATTTGCTCCTCAATCATCATCGAACCATCTTCTTCGAGACATCGACTCATTTACCCCGCCCTCAACAATACCACATGAACACCTTAGAAAATGGACTCACGATCATCCATTAGACAACATCAGTGGAAATCCCTCTCGCCCAGATCAACCCGGAAACAACTTGCAACCGATGCCTTATGGTGCTTCTTCAACTCCGCATCTCTAAGATCGAACCAAAAGATGTTAAAACCGCCATGAATGAAGACAGGTGGTTCAATGCCATGCAAGATGAAATTCATGAGTTTGATCGACTTGATGTATGGAGTTAGTACCGCTCCGTGATCGTGCTATGATTATTATTGCTCTAAAATGGATCTTCAAAGTGAAACTTGATGAGCATGGTGATGTGTTAAAGAACAAGGCTCGATTAGTTGCTAAAGGATACCGCCAAGAGGAGGGTATAGACTTTGAAGAATCATTTGCTCCTGCTGGCTCGAATCGAGGCAATCGAATCTTCTTGGCTAATGCCGCAAGTAAGAACATGGTAGTCTATCGATGGATGTAAAGACGCATTTCAATCGGAGATCTTAAAGAAGTCGTCTACGCCACCAACCGGATTTGTGAATCAAGAGCATCCTACTCGCTTATCGCCTGAAGAAGGCTCTTTACGGTTTAAAGCAAGCTCCAAGGGCATGGTATGATATGCTATCAAATTTTCTTCTATCTACCGGATTCAAAGAAAGGAGCTTGATCCAACATTGTTCACCAGAAGTCGCAAACATTTAACTCATGTTCAAATTTATGTTGATGATATTATTTTTGCCCCGACTGACCCAATGGAATGTGATCGTTTTTCTAATGAAATGAGTTCAAAATTTCAAATGTCAATGATGGGACAAATGTCATTTTTCTTGGGATTACAAATTTCACAAAGTCCCTGAGGCATTTTCATAAATCAATCTAAATATGCAAATGAGATCTTAAAGAAATTTGGATTTGATTCAAGTGACCTCTGTGACACTCCCATGATTGATCGAACCAAACTAGATGAGGACCACTCAGGATCATGATTGACCAAACAAAATATCGTAGTATGATTGGATCCTCGATACTCACTACCTAGTAGACCGTATATCTTGTTCGCTGTTTGCATGTGTGCTAGATACCAGGCTAAGCCTACTAAAAAGGCACCTTGAAGCGTTAAACGGTCTTTCGGTATTCCAAGGAACCATCAATATGGGTTTGGTACCAAGGACACCGGTATGTCACTAATGTACCTATGCATGCCATCATGCAGGTGTCAAGATACTCGCCGGAACATCCGAGGTGCTCAGCTTTTGGGTGATAAGCTTGTGAGCTGGTCTTCAAAGAAGCAAATGAGTACTTCTATTTCCTCTACAGAGGTCGAATACATAGCCATGTCATCTTGTTGTGCTCAAATCTTATGGATGAGATCTCAATTATCCGACTATGGCTTTGAATTCAACAAAATCCCTCTGCATCGGTAATAAAGTGCTATTGCTCTATCATGCAACAACGTTCAACACTCAAGAGCAAAGCATATCGACATTCACATCATTTCATCGTGGAACAAGTGGAAAAGTGGAACTCTATTTTGTGAGGTCAATATCGCTTAGCGACATCTTCACCAAAGCTCTTCCAAGAGAACGCTGAGTTTATTCTTCCACGCCTTGGCTTGAAAAGTCTTCAACCGAAACACTCAAACGCCTTCGTGAGGAAGACGAGGAGTAAAGGTCTATCTTCATCTATCTTTTGTATATATCTATTCGAAAAACAAAATACAAAATTATAAAACCTTCAAAAACCATAAAAATTTGAAAAATTCAAAAATCTTCAAAAATATTGTCAATTTGTCATGCTTTTTCTCGGTTCGATAATATCTACGGTTTTGTCTGTCATTCAAAGAATGACACGGACTTTAGATGTTGTTCGAATTAAAAATCAAAAAAAAATCAAATATTTTGGGAGAAAAGAGAAACAATGGTTTATTGTCATTTTCGTGCAATAACCCGCTTTTAAAAGAAAGAACAGAGCCATGTTTTATCATGTTTTCAAATTCCATGCTCTGATTCTATAACATTTATCTGCTGAAAACTAAATGCTTTGAAAAATAACTCACTCTATTTTTGATAATCATCGGACTTATTGTCAAAATATCTATCTCTCAATCAACAACCTATGTCATTGATTGAGGGGAGAATGATTTCAATTAAATTAAAAAGTTATTTGGCATTAAATTGTTTTCAAAAGATAATCATGCATGTTTAACCAATGGAGTTTAAAGTCTCAAAATCGATCCTTATCAGCTTAAAACGCCATAATCAAGTCACAATTCTCCTTAAAAGCTTTCAAAATCAATTTAAATCTATAAGAGATCACAAATCTCAAATGTTTTAATAATTGTGATCGGGGGAGAAGTTGTGATTTAAATAGGATTTAAACTGATAATTCATAAATGGTTTCTTATGATTACATGTTTCCTCCCCATAGTGACAAACGATTTCAAATTTTCCATGCACATGTTGAGGGGAGCATCTATCTTAAACCACAATGATTTGAAACGTGATCACTTATCTCAATGTGCGTTCTCTAGTATGTGCAAAACTCTTTTCAAATCTCGAGGCACATATTGAGGGGAGCAAAATCATGAAAACCTCATCCTTCCCCAAAATGCTTTATCTACTTGATTCGATTAGGAAGTGATGTTGATATCTTTTAGAAAATGGTAATCAAAGAAGTTAATTTTTTCTCTTGCCTCCGTGTGCAAAACATTTTCAAATACTTGATGCACATGTTGAGGGGGAGTTCTCGTTCTAAAATATCAAAAACAATTCAGGTACAAAATGCTTTGATAATATATCACAAGTATCCGGATTGATTTTCAAATGGTTTTCAATTGGTTCCAATGGCGGATGAACAATACCAAATAGACCGACCAACTTTACTTTATGTATGGTGATATAAGGATGATAAGGTTAGGTTTTTGTTCCCATGATCCCCAGAACCGAGGGATCTACCGTGGACTATCCACTAGTTAGTGTAGAGTTCTTAGGTATGATGATAAAAGGAGAAAAATGAGATATGGGAAGAGTGCGGACTGAGACTGAGCTAGTACCGAATAAACCCAACAAGGTTCTAGCTATGAAGTCTCTGTAAGCAATCGAAGGGGTTGAAGAATAAAAAGAATTGAATGAGAAAAGGGTGAAAACAAATAGCCCTCCATTTATTCAACCTTAGGCGTAAACCGGTTCAATTCATATGCTACCGATGGTAACATCGGTATTGAAGACAAGACGCCATGGACCCAAAGTGACGACCGCACTTCAACTTCCCAAACCACTCAAGTTCCTCTTAAAAGGACTTGTTTCATTCTCACGGGAACCGACATTATCTATCGACTTTCTCTTAGAGATTGTTGATATTGAAGAAGGAGACCTCTCCCTAGTCTCCGATATAGGATCCAAATATGCACAAATTGAGTCTAGAGCCACGAGATCATCAATAAATCTCATTAGGACACTTTCAATGAAGACTCTCTGCTTCACACAATGTGGAAAGAGAGATTATATCTTGAGTCCTACGCATTATCCTTGTGGTATTGCCATAACATCTGAGTGATATGCAAACATACTCACAATGAAGATGGAAAGCCTTCTCGAGCCAACATCTAACAAGCTCCTGGTAGGTGGCATGTGAGATCTATTATACAGATCAACCATGTGACAACCGAATGTAAACAATGGGGCGATTCAATCTTTGAATCAACTCGTTCAGTTATGGATTGACGGATACCTTTGAAAACCGGTCTTTGTGCTTTAAAACTCTTTTCATTAGCACGTCGACCGTGTACTAATTTTTCAAATCAAAAGGTGTTTTATGATTGATAATTGATTTTCATTAAAACCTTCGTTATATTGCAAAAACAATTTCTATTGAGCAATACACGATTGTTTTTCAAATCTCTTTCATCAATCGACGAATTCTACCGGGTTCACTCACCCGTGTTGTCTCTTTGAGACGTTCGTTTGAGAACGCCTAGAGCAGCCGCAAACCCTCGCCAAGGAAATTCTTCGAATTATATACCGATCACAAAGACTTGTATCGATCAACGGGGAACCGTGGGCCGTACTCAATTCATCGAAAGTGATCAAAGACACTTTCGCGGCGCTTTATTGCTAACCGCCTTATGCGTGTACACCCCGACGCTTGCAAATGATCGTAATGAAGCGTCAATCCATAGCCGCATGCTCACCTAACACATTCATCTCAAAAGAAATCATGATAAGTGCATCAATGACTCGATATTTTACTCCATGCTTCGCTTACTGCCGCCAATATCATGAATCAACGAATGCTTCCGCTACTCTGATGAGAATATATCATGATCCCGAATGTGAGCATGTCGGTCCGAATGTCACAACATCACATAATACCAACACCACAATGGATGTATCAGAGATTTTCTATTTGTTGATGATCTCAAAAGTCGGCTCAACATTATTATCACGCGGATCAAGAAAAGACCTCCACTTGGATTAACCAAACATGCAATGAGTGAATCAATGACTACGAAGCCGAGCAAAGTACTACATCAAGAATGCAAGATCAATTGTTAATGTAATATCCGATTGTATTCAATGTCATTTTAGTATATGTTTGAGGTGACCTCCTTAGGGGGAGATTGTTAGGAATTAGAAATTCCCTGTATTAAAGAGTCGGTCACCTCAAGTATATGTAATCGTTAGAAAGCTCGGAGTCATAGTAATATTTAGTTAAGTAGTATTTAGTTAAGTAACACCGTGGAGGACGGACGGTCTTTACCCACCCACTGTATGCCCGATCCACGTACCCGCTGTGTATGCATTTATGTAAGACTATAAATACTCTCTACCTCCCAAGGTAGAGAGTTGGAGCTCATAATAATATCTTTCACTTTCTCTCACTAAGTTCCCTAAACCTCTAACTTTCTCTCTAGAATTCCATCTATATGCTACTTTGTGTTATGGTTTGATGTGTATGTGAAAAGTTATATC